>CM040123.1:121412239-121815170 GCA_022559845.1 Amorphophallus konjac
AAAAGGGAAATATTAAATAATGGTGGAGATGAAACAATGCACGAGGTGCACAAGGGGAGTGTGTGATCGCCAGAGGGTTTACCTCAATAAAAAAAATAAGATCGCATGTACCTGGTGAAAGATGTGATGCGGGATAAATGCGGATCTCTTCCTCCAACTCCAATCGGCCGGCCGACGAAGTGGGTTTTCTTGATTGATTACCTTGTAAGAAAGACAATGAAAGACAAGCAAAAGAAAGGGGATCAGCCAAAGTGCAGTAGTATCAGTCAAAAACCAACATAAAGATGATGAAAGGACATCAACATGCGCACCTCCTTTTTTTGTTCTCTTTTAAAACCCCTTAAGAAGACTTAAGGGAAGGAGAGTTTGATGATAAAAAATGCAACAAAAACGTGAACAGGTGTGAAGAGTAAATAGAACGGAGGGATGATGATATGAATAAAATAAAACAAAGGAGATGAAAAACCCTGCTGTCCCTGGCGACAGTAAAGGGAAAAAAACCAAATGATGATGGATGTAGGATGAAGCACCGGATGTAGCCCAAAGGGATGCAGAGGGGAGGCCGCAAGGATGAAGAAAGCTTCTGCTCGCGATGAATATTCAACCGAGCGTTCAACCCGCTGAATGCTTAAGGTGCTTGAGGTGCTTAAGGTTCTGCACGATCGGTCAAGGCTTTAATTTATAATGCCTCAAACGGATGTGATCAAACCAAGGGAGGATAAGAACAGGCAATGAGGCATCCAGGGAAGGATCAAGATCGGGCAAGAGTCCAAAGACAGCAGGGAACTGTGAGGGAAAGATTGAAAAAGGCAGGACTCTGGAGTGAAACACGCCTTAATACAGGGCGTCTTTTATGAATTGACGACCTTCACAAAGACGTTTTCTTGAAACACGACCTAGGAAAGGGCGTTTCTTCCTGGATTTAATTTTGGAAACGAAACCTTGCCTTGTTTGAAAGCTCAGATAACACGCCTGAGATAACGGCGTTAATTAAAATCACGCCCTGAGAAAAGGCGTTACTCACAAAAGGCCTTTTATTTTGAAAATAGATAATTCCAGAAATTAAGGGATAACACCAGGAATTGACGCCCTCACATACGGTCGTCCTTTCTTTGAAAACGCCCTACAACAGGTCGTTACTTTTGAAATTAACGCCCTTAATCAAGTCGTGAATCACAAAAATATAGGAAAAATGCAGAAAAATCCACAGAAATAGAAAAACTTCGTGTTATAGGAATATTGAAGTCCACTTGGGGCATTTACATAATAACATGAGATTTGATCAACAAAACGTCAATTTTGGCGTGTCTACAGCTGCCCCGCCTTGGCGTCTGCTTTGCAAGGGAGTGAGACGGAAATGGAGCGAAGTGTAATGAAAGGAATGAAGTGGAATGAACTGATAAGGAGACGCCAAGGTGTGATGTGACACGCCTCAGACGCTAAGCATTGGAAATCTTTCCAAGATTCTGCATGAAACAACTCTGAGTGATTCCAAGGAAACAATCGATTTGTTGGATAAAAGGAGGTGAAACTAAGTAATAAAGGGTGTGCGCGTGGGCACGGCAGGGAAAGACCATTGGAGAGCGATTACCAGCCAATGTGGACGTGCTGCAACCAAGGTAAATTTTGCAGAAAAGTAAAGAGAATTGGGATAGAGATCCAACAAAAGGAACACTTTCAAGGAATCAGCCTGAATGGCTTCAAATAGAACGAAGTACTTGATTTAAAGTGGAATATCTCATGTCAATTCAATCGAGCGAGTGAACTTCATTATTGCCATAATATGAAGATTTTCAGCATGAAACTCAAAGTCCTACATGATGCATGCTGGGCTAAAAGAAAAGGCTAAAACAAATTAAAAAATAGAAAATAATCAAGGATAATATTGCTAAGCTGTTTAAGTCTGGTCAAGAATCCATATTTCTGAGCTAACACTAAGCCGAAGCCCGTTTGTCCGCGCATCAACTCAAAAAGTGGAACCATCGTCCCAAACTTTTAACAACTCAACGGCCTATCCGTGTGATCAAGATTCTCCTGAAATCGTCATCGTTTTTGATGAAGGGGAACTCAAATTTCAGGTTCATCAGAACCACAAGGTCCTTGACATACTATAATAGCGTAGATATCATATAGTAACAATGCTTACAAGAAACAGATATAAGGTGGCAAGATGTTGCTCCTATGCCTCGAATCCTGCAAACTTCTGCACTTTTAAACTTATTAGCCTTTTTTCATCAATTCAGAACATGACATGATCATAAGTGCTTAATCATAGACAATTTCATCAAAATAATAGCACTTAGGTTCATTAAAGCATCAAAGCATGAAGAGGTCAAAATTCATAATCCATAAAACACGCCTAAGAATAGGGCGTTAACATCATGAAAGCGCCTGACCATAAGTCGTTAATCATTTAAAACACGCCCTACTCAAAGGCGTAAACAGTAACGGAGGCTTAGAAAAACACGCCCCATGCTAGGGCGTTAAATAAAACACGCCTTCAGTCAGGTCGTCAATTTAAAAATCGACGCCCTAACCAACGTCGTTAATTCAACACGAACTTCCGTTTCCTAATTTAACAGCACAGTCCTTAACCCAATCGAACTTCTAACTCCCAACAGCCTCACAACTCTCTAAATCTCTATTAATAGGAGACCCTCCTTCAACATAAACAACCACAACCCCTGCAGCCGCCGAAACTCTGTGCCCGTTCTTCTTCTTCTTTATCTGCTTGCAGGTTGCATCGTCCAAGCCTCTCGTGACGATGGACAGGGCACTGAAAAGGCCAAAATTCTCAATTCCCAGGATTAACAATATCCAAGGTCATATAAGCAGCAGGATATGCATGAATCAGGTTAGTTTCAACTTTCTATTGTGCATACTGTTCTGGCGAATTGCTCACATGCTCATGTACCTCTTCTTTTTGTTTTCTTCCCCTCCTCTCACAGGAGTACCCAAATCTTCCAGGGGCTAGAAGATATGTCCAAATCAAATGGTTGCCCCTCATCCTCTCCAAATTCACATCAGACATGAGGGTATATGTAGCTAGATGGCATCTCTTGGGGTTGATAACCCATGCCAAGCATTATGATCAAATCCACATAGATTGGGCTGCCATAGGAGCATTGATTGAGACATGGCATCCTTCCACCCATACCTTCTTATTTTCCACTTTTGAGGCCACCATCTTGCTGGAGGAAGTAGAGATGATCCTAGGCTTGAGAAAGATGAAACACGGAGAAGAAGAAAAGATGGCCATCATGCCAAGGCCCATCTCCTCCCATGAGTTGCTAACCTCGTTAATACCTAGCCCGAATATAGTGAACCAAATTAAGGTCACTAAAGGAGTTAACCTCTTGAAGCTCGCCTCGTGGGTGTACAAGAGAGCGGATCAAGCTAAAGAGGAAGAGGAGATAGAAAGAGTGACCAAAGCCTTCGTGGTGTGCTTGGCAGGAGCACTCCTATTCCCATCCACGGAGGACTTTCTAGAGGAGTCCCAATTGAGCGCAGTGGTGAGCTTATGGGAAGGAGAGAGAGTTGGACCGGCGATCCTAGCATATCTCTATAGCGGGCTCACAGCGGCATCCATGGGAAGGCCCATTTACGGGTGCATGCTAGCACTCTCAAGTTGGGTTGATCTACACTTCAAATTCGACTCATGCCACGAAGCCCAACAACCCTCAAGAATTTTCTCAAAGAGCCCACTCTCATATATATCCGGCTCATTAGGTATAAGCAATAGAGTGACCAACCGAATTCCTCAAATCAAGAAGAGAGGGGATTGGAGGGAACACCTTAAGGTAATGCCAAAGAATCTTTTTACTTGCGCCCCGGGAATACTCAAAATACAGGAACTTCGTGCACGCTTCTCCATCGGGACGGACCTTCGTCTTATTGGTGCTTCGGACTTCGTTTTATATAATGCACACCGGTGCCTTCCTCAGCTTGGGCTCCCAAGGCAACACTTAGAGGACATCTCTCATCTTCCTCCAATCAAATCAAGGGATCTAGGCAACAATGAAGATGGTGAGGAGGTTATCACCATTCAAGCTTTATGGAGGCTAAGCAAGCTTCATCAACCTGTAGAAGACTTGGATGAAGACAAGGAACAGTGGAAGAATTATGTAACTTCATTAAGAAAATTAAGGCCCAAAGTGGCTCATTAGTCATTGTAATTACTCTTTTCAAAATAATAAAGATTGTCCTCTGATTGAGCCAACTGCCACTGTAATTATGAACCAAATCATCCAAAAAACTGTGTTTCTGTTGTGAATAACGCCTCCAAGAGCGTCGCGAATTAACAAACACACGCCTTATTCCAAGGCGCTTCAACGGGCCCTTTGTCAACAATTGACGCCTGCACCCATGGGCGTTACTTTGAATGACGACCTCAAGAAAGGCGTGACCAGATTCAAACCCAAAAGAATATAATCGTTAACTCATCAAAATAACGCCTTTTCCATAGTCACGTTTCAAGAATAACACGCCTTTACCAGAGGCGTTACTTCAAACAGCAATGATGACTTCCCTCACATCAATCAACGCCCATTCAATGCGTCTGACGACGGTTATCGTTCCCCATGCAAAATAAATTAACGCCTTAAGCATCGTCGTCAATTTCCATAAAACGCCCATAGCCTAGGCGTGAATTCAATTAAAAACGCCTTACTCAAGGGCGTGTCTTCTTTTCGAAACCCAAAAGCCACCAGCCCTCCTTCTCCTTCCTCCTTCCGTTTTCATTTCGCCCTTTCTCTGCAAACCCTAACCGAAACCGCCCATTCTTTCTCTCTCGTTCTCTTCTCTCAATCTCCCTCTGTCTCTCTCTGTCTCAACCCCTAAACCCTAGCCATGGCCAAACGCCAAAGAATTAGTGCCCCAGACGTGGTTGACCTCGACGCCTCCCACGCCCAAGAAGAAGAGATTTCTGTGGAGGAGCTCGCCGTCGTGGCCTTTGAAGATGAGCCGGCGACGGCCGGCGGCGACGAGGCCGACGGAGCAACGGGCGAAGCAATAGAAGGAACAGAAGATGCAGAAGGTGGAGAAGAAGAAGGAGAAGAAGAAGGAGAAGGAGAAGAAGGACCGCCGTGCACGGCGGCGGTCGCTCCCCGGGGGCAACTCCGGCGGCCCAGACGGCCACTGCCACGGCCACAACCCCAGAAGCACAAGAAGGTAGGTACCCCCTCCCCAATTTCCATTTTATTTTATTTTATTTATATTTTTTCTTGATTTTTCATGGCCCTCGGGCACGAAACCTGCAACTCAGAAAAAACACGCCTCCCGTGGGGGCGTTACTCAAAATGAAACGTCCTAATCCAGGGCGTTACTTATCTTTAATTTCTGAAAATTAATTATCGTTCATAAAAAACGCCCTGAAGCATGTCGTTTCTTAAAACTTATGATTTTTCATGAATTCCATGCTCATTAAACAATTTCCAAAATATTTTCATGAATTATTTCGCATGCTGTCAGTTATTTGATTTTTCTGTAAAATTGAGAAACCCACGCCCTCCAGTAGGGCGTTAATTCAACAAGAGACGCCCCAAACCAGAGGGCGTCGCTTCATTCATTAACGATTCAAAATTAACCACCTTTAGGAAAACGCCCTACCACAGGGCGTTAATTCAGCAAGAAACGCCTAACACCGAGGCGTGATTAGAAAATATTTCAGAAATAGCAAAACAGCCACCAAAGAACGCCTAAGACTGAGGCGTGATCAACATAAAAAACGCCCTCATTAAGGGCGTTACATTAAAGTTCACTTTGAAAAACGCCCCCCACAGGGGCGTGAATTTATCAAGAAACGACCTGAGGGTGGCCGTGAATTCCAAAAATGCTAACATTCAATATTTAACCCAAATCAAATGTAATTCCACATGGATACTCAAATAATTAAGAAACTAATTCTCCTTTAATACATGCAGGGGTTGATGAGGACCCGTATCTCATGGGTCATGGTCTGGGCAGCATACAAGGGTCTCCCCGACTTCCAGAGGGTTAGGGTAGAGGCCATGGGGTTTGGGGCTTTTCTATCCATCGAGCCTTTTAGACCTGACCTAGCACTGATCCAGGTTTTGAGGGAGAGATGGGATAGGGTTAGCCGGACTTTTCTGATGCCCTGGGGGCATATGGTTCCTAGTTTAGAGGATGTAGCCAGGATTACAGGTTTACGGGTAGATGGTGAGGCCGTGAGTGGGTTCACCTATTCTGACTATTCAGAGATGGCCCAGAGGCTACTAGGGCTTGAGATGGTCTACGAGGGACCTAGCGAGTGTAGGACCATTTTCCGCACAGACCTGACTACGGTGATGGGTCTAGGAGATGCCAGGCATAGGTCGGGGGAGACCTTAGGTGAGTTTGCACAGCGACTGACCGACGGGGTGAGAGCGGCATGCTGCCAGGACCCGACTGACCATGAGAGAGCGGACCGAGAACTGAGGAGGTTCCTGCTGCTGCTGCTCGGGAGATTATTGCTGGGGACGAAAGCCGATGTCATCAACTGCCGCTTCTTAGGCATCCTCGATGATCTGGAGATGGTTGGCACATATGCTTGGGGAGCGGCCCCGCTGGCGCATTTGATGGCCGATCTGTCCACAGGGACAGGCCGTGAGACGACCGTCAGTGGCTTCTCACCTCTTCTTCAGGTATGCAATTTCTCATTTCTTATCTTTTCTTTGTTATGATGCATGTGAATATAGTACTAATTGCAATGCATGGATGCAGGTGTGGAGCCACCTATACATGCCGATGGGGCGCGTTGACCCACGGCCAGGAGCTGAGGGATCCTTCCCCCTGGCGCGACGCTGGGTGCCTGTTATCTTTGGCGCCCCACTTGACTACGAGTTGTGGGTTCTACGGAGAGAGTTCCGCGACTTCCCTCCCTCGCTGGTATGTATGAATGAATGATATGCATTTCTTTTTGTTGTTTATTTGAATATGATGAAATGATAATGATGCGTGTTCATGAATGCAGGTGCAGTGGAGACCATATGAGGGGATGACTGATGAGGGCCAGCCTTGGGTCGTATCGGGGCGACCTCGCTTCGGGCGTGAGCTGTGGCTACACTGCTTGAGCGAGATTGAGCCGTTACGGCTTCGACTGGTGATGAGGACCCTGGGTCTGCCCCAGGAGTGGATCGAGGTCGGAGAGCCTCGAGGAATTGGCAAGAAGACCCGCGGTCGCACCAAGACGACCGACTGGAGGGTGCGATTCGAGGAGCAGTACGCCGACTGGCAGCGAGGCGGGACCACAGTCGTTTCCCATGCGACTGACAGCTCCGAGTACCTCCGGCGCTACTGGGAGGTTCACGCCGGCAGACCTCAGATGAGGGTCTTAGGGGTATGTATGAATGCACTTATTTTTAAATTAAATGCAAATGCTTATGTAACTATTATGCGATTAACATGCAATAAATGCAGGATGCGAGGGACATAGCGGCGATAGATGCACAGGCCCACCTCCACATCCTGGAGGACCAGCTAGCTGCCACACGGGCAGACTTGGAGACCCTAGTGAGTGTTTAAATTATTCCTATATGCAAATGAATTTTTTCTTTTGTTGTGTTGAATTAATGATTAGCCACTGACGGTCTTAATGAATGCAGCGTGCCCAGCAGGGAGTAGCGAGGAGAGATCCAGGGGAGGCCTCCAGCTCGAGGGGGCCTAGTGCAGAGGTGACTGCACTGATGGAGCAGTTGGCTGGTGCGATAGCGCGAGCCGAGGTGGCGGAGCGTGACCTTGCTTCACGGGTAAATTCTGAACTCGAAACCTCATTCAAATAATGATTAGATATAAATTGTGCACTGATAAAAATTCATTTTTACAGACTGAAGAGCTTCGAGCCACTCTTATCTGCGTAGATGAGGGCTTCCGAGCGACGAGCTCACAGGTGCGTGACCTACCTTTAGTCACATGTTGTTATTTCATTTCATGAATTATTGAACTGTGGAACTGATGATTTGTTTACCTGTTTGTAGGCTGCTCAGCTGAAGGCGATACGTACCGAGTTGTCGATCCGCGATCAGCGGATCGTAGAGCTTCAGCGGGCCTTGCAGCAGCGCAGTGAGCTTCCTCAGGACGTGGCCGAGCTGCGGGTTGCCCTGGAGCTGGAGAGGAGGGAGCGTGCTCGGGAGCGCGAGGAGCGGGCTCGTGAGCGTGAGGAGCACCAGGCGGAGCGTGCCCGGTTCCAGGAGCAGTTGTTGGCACGAGAGCGTGAGCTGGCGGACTCGAGGACCCAGTTGACCCTTTCTCAGGAGCGGCTTCGAGTGTCCGAGGAGCGGTTGCAGCGAGGCCGTGAGCGAGCACGGGCTGCGGGGTACTCCTTCACCAGCTCCACCTTTGTGGCGGGTTCTTCCCTCCGAGAGAGGAGCGAGGCAGGGGGACACGTTCGGGTTCCGGCCTCTTCACGGGGGCCTATGCCTCCTCCACCGGCGCCAGTTCGGGATGGTGAGGAGGAGGTTGAGAGCAGGAGAGTAGAGGAGGGTGGAGGCGAGAGTTGAGAGTTCTGTACTTGTACTCCTCCACCTTCACACCTGTACATGATAGACATGATGATATATATATATATATGAGTTTGAGCTTTTGTTACCTGAGCACTTGTGTGGTTGTGGACTTGTGTTTGTGTACTTTTTTTCTCTCGTTCCTCGTGTTTGCTTTACTTTGCCCTGTATCTGCGGCTGCGGTTTTCACTTGAACGAACAGGTTAATTCATCTGTTCGACTTGGCCCCTTGCCCGGTGAGCAAAGGGTGTAAGTATTTTGACCTTAATAATGGGTCAAGGGGCCAAGCCTTTAATAAGGCAAAATGAAATAATCAAAACTCGGGGATGCCTCATGCAATCACACGTATGCAAACAATAATTAAAAGATGTCCAGGCAAGAATGCAATTCATGCAACATGAAGAATTTATTTTTGTTCTTTTCAGTATATATATATTTTTTTGAAGATTTTTCTAAAAAACACGCCTTAGATTAGGCCGTTACTATCGTGAAAGACGCCCTTGGAGACGGCGTTACCGTGCAAAGATTATTGAATTTTGTTGAAAACACGACCTTCCAGGAGGCGTTATTTTTTTTAAATAAACGACTATGATTTAGGCGTGAATCAGCATAAAAGCGCCTTGAACAAAGGCGTTAATTTTTATTCCTCCTAAATTGGGCTGATAAAGAAACCAAGGCGGTGGGCCCTACTTGGTCATCTTCTAAGTTCCATTAACCTTTCTTGAATAATTAAAAGGGGAATTGGCGTGAATATGGTTAAACTTATACACAAGATTTCGCACAGTGCATTCTCTTCAGTTTGTCTCGACCATTCTGCTGGTTCATGACTTTTCCAAAAAATAAAAGAGAAGCTATGAGGAAGCTCACAAAAGATTCAAAGATGCCTGAGGCAAAGCTACCTCCCCTATCCTTATGCCTGTTGGGGTTCGGTCTTGGGGCGTAGGGACGCTTTGTTACCTTTTTTGCCTCTTCATAATGCATGCATACGCCCAAGGTTTTCCTTGCGGGGACTTTGCCCTCTTGACATGCTTTTCTTTTTCACCATTTGACTTTCACTTCAGAATTGATTTGCATTGAATAGATTTGAACTGATGAACAACCTAATTGTACTTGGGCTTTTGTGGCATTTGTTCCCTTTTGGGCCCTGACTTCCTCCTACTAGGGCGGCGGATAGGCTTGGCGTGTCTACCTCAAGACCTCCCTTCCTCCCTTGTGGGCCGAAGAAGAAAAGAATGGATATCGTCTTTCGCCTTTAGTTTGATTTCGACTTTCCATCAGATTTTGCACTGCTTGAGCTCAAGAGTAAAGTGTGTAGTGTGTGCGGGGTCAACTCCCATTTTAAATTAGCAAGACTGACAAATGGATTTTGGATTTTGACCTTTCGGACCGGTGACCTTTGCATGTTATGTCAGCCCAAAAGGGAGAACCATGAAAGAAAACTCTTTTGTTTTGATTTTGGAAATATTCAGATTTTTTTTGGATTATCTGGGAGATTTCTATTTTCTTTGGATTTTTGTGAAGTTTTCAATTTTTGTTTGGATTTTTGTTCAGGGGTAATATTTCTTGAGATACAAACCATTCCAGGGGTGAGTTAATTCCTCTCCTTCAGCATTAACCAGTTTATAAGCATTGCCAGGATAAACATCTTTTATGACAAACGGCCCTTCCCAATTTGGTTGGAGCTTTGAACGAGGGCCACCCGGCTTTACAAAAATTCTTTTGATTACCATTTCACCGACCTTAAATTTTCTCTCAATTACCTTCTTTTGATAAAAACGTGAGAGCCTGTTTTGGTAAACGCGCGCATGCTCAGCGGCGACCAGACGCTTCTCATCTAGGAGTTCCAATTGGGCAAGGAGTGAATCACGACGTTCATCGATAGAGAGCTCCTCATCCAATTGTACTCGCAAAGAGGGGATAAGAATCTCATAAGGGACTACGGCCTCCATTCCATAAGTAAGGGCAAAAGGAGTTTGCCCAGTGGGGGTTCGAATGGAAGTGCGGTAGGCCCAAAGAGCTTCAACCAGCTTGTCTGGCCAATCCGAGAATTTATTAGCCTCGCACGTCTTCTTAACAATCTTGATTAAAGTTTTATTAGTGGCCTCTGCTTGGCCATTGCCCTGCGGATAATAGGGAGAAGAATGATGCAATGCAATGTTATACCTGTTGCAGAGATCCTTGAGATCTTGAGAGATAAATTGAGGTCCATTGTCGGTGACGATGGTGCTTGGGATGCCGAACCTCGTGATGATGTTCTTCATGATAAATTTGCAGACGGTTGATGCTTTAATTTCCACGTAAGCTTCTGCTTCCGCCCACTTGGTGAAGTACTCCGTTGCCGTGAGAATGAATGATTTTTGCTTGGTCAGGAGGTTCGAATCACCAAGAGGTCCAATGATATCAAAAGCCCACATGGAAAAAGGCCATGGGGAGGACGTAGGATGGAGTGAAGAAGCAGGAGAATGAATCTTGTCGGCGTGCAGTTGGCACTTAACACACCTTCGAACATAGATAGAACAATCCTCTTCAAGAGTGGGCCAATAGAACCCTAGTCTAAGAATCTTCTTAGCTAGCATCTGGCTGTTCACATGACCACCACACACACCAGAATGCGCCTCTTCCACAACTTTCCAAGATTCATCATCATCGAGGCATCTCAATAAAACACCGGTGAGCCCTCTTCTGTAGAGCACACCTCCAACCAAAGTATAACGTTGAGCCACTCTCCTAATTGCTTTCTTTTCTTCGGCAGTGGCTTCCTCGGGATAAGACTGATCATTACAGTATCTGGCAATCTCATAATACCAAGGCTTTTCTTCGTCAGCCAACTCTTCTTGCCAATCCAATAGCATGACCTCTCTGCCTTCAAGAGCTTCTTTCCGTCTAACCTTCTCAAGCACCTGATCCCTAATATCAAGAAAAGCACGATCCCTAATGGCTGGAGTATCACGCTGATGAATCAGGGGGACATGAAAATCACGCTCAGGAGGGAAAACTAAAGCGGAAGCTAAGGAAGCAAGTGCGTCGGCCAAGATGTTCTGGCTACGCGGGACATGAACGAAAATCAATTTAGTGAAGAGTTTGGCATAAGCTGAAGCGAGTTCTTGGTAGGGCTTGAGCTTAGGATTGATAGTGCGGCACTTGACCAACACTTGGCGTAGAATAAGCTGACTGTCACCGACAATTCGCAAATGGGTGACACCATATTGATGAGCGGTTTTAAGACCGGCCAAAAGAGCTTCATACTCGGCTATGTTATTGGTGACGGGAAAAGTGAGCCGAGCAGCAAATGGAATGGTGACTCCTTCGGGTGTTAAGAGAACCATGCCGATCCCTCTTCCTTGAGAATTAAGAGCTCCATCAAAATGTAATGTCCACATAGGATCTGGGGGGTGATTAATGGACATTAATTCTTCATCCGGGAACTCTGAATTGACAGGATCAAAGCGGGGGAGAGGGTGGTGAGCAAGATGTTCGGCAATGGCATAACCTTTGATAGCTTTTTGCTGAATGTAAGTGATGTCAAATTGAGAAAGGAAGCTTTGCCAGCGTGCTAATCGATCAGTGAGGACAGATTTTTCAAGGAGGAATTTGATTGGATTCATGCGAGCAATGAGGTGAACCTCGTGAGCTAGGAAATAGTGTTTTAGCTTTTGAACTACCCAAACCAAAGCTGCACAAGTCTTTTCCATGGCTGAGTATCTCTGCTCACAGGGGTTAAGGAGTTTAGATAAGTAGTATGCTGCCCTCTCTTTACCTTCCTCATCCACTTGAGCTAAGACAGCACCTACGGAGTCATCCAGGACTGAAACATAAAGAATAAGTGGTTTGCCTGGAATTGGCGGCCTCAGGACAGGAGGATTGACCAAATAATCCTTCAATCCGTCAAAGGCTGCCTGACATTTATCATCCCAATTAAACTTGACTCCCGGCTTAGTAAGCTCGTAAAACGGCCTACATCTCTGTGAATGCTGGGAGACGAAGCGGCGAATAAATTGCAACCTCCCGATTAATCCTCGAACTTCCTTCAGATTCTTGGGAGGAGGCATATCTCTAATGGCCTTTGCCTTGTTGGGATCAACCTCAATTCCCCTCTTGCTAACGATAAATCCAAGTAATTTCCCTGAAGAAACGCCAAATACGCACTTCTTGGGGTTCATTTTCAATTGAAATTCTCGTGATCTCTGCAAAACCTTAGCCAGAACCCCAGGATGCTCAATCCTTGTCCTTGATTTCACAACCAGGTCATCCACATACACCTCAATATAAATATGAATCATGTCATGAAAAATTGCCATCATGGCCCTTTGATAAGTGGCTCCAGCATTCTTAAGTCCAAAGGGCATGACCACATAACAATATGTGCCCCATGGTGTAGTGAATGAAGTTTTCTCCTGGTCTTCTTCAGCCAGACGAATCTGATTGTAGCCTGAAAAGCCGTCCATGAAAGAAAGAGTCTCAAATCCTGCCGTGTTATCAATCAGCACATCAATATGAGGGAGGGGGAAGTCATCCTTAGGACACGCCCGGTTGAGGTCCCGAAAATCTATGCAAATTCGAACTTTTCCATCTTTCTTCATAACCGGGACAATGTTAGCCACCCAATTGGGATAGAGGACGACTCTAACGAATCTAGCCTTATGGAGTTTATCGACCTCTTCTTTCATTTTCAAAGCCATGCTAGGGTGGAAACGCCTCAACCGTTGTTTTACCGGGACAGATCCTGGCTTAAGTGTAAGACGGTGTTCAACGAGCGCAGGGTCTAACCCAGGCATATCTTCATAGCTCCATGCGAACGTGTCCTTGTATTCTTGAAGAACTAAGATGAGCGCCTCCTCTTCGGAGGACGGCAAATTTTTGCTTATGAGGACAATCCTAGGGTCTTCCTCAGTACCCAAGTTGATTTCTTTGGTAGGTTCTTCTACTGAGGCTGATGGTTCGTCGAATCTTCTCATACCACTAGCAAAAGCATCAGCCTCGTCCTCATATTCTTCATAACTTTCATCCCCTTCTTCAATAGGGTCTTCATCATTCATGATTTCATAAACGCCCAAACCCTCATAAGAAGCAACAAAATCCTCAATTTCTAATTCTGGCAGGATAATCGGATCTTCCACAAACTCAGGGAGAGCTAAACAAGCTTGGCATCTAATGGCCAATTCCAACAAAAATCTGCGAGGAATCTGCTTACCCTTGGCCTTCTTGTGTGAATTTACCCCATGATTTTTATTAGAAGAAGAGGAAGAAAGGGAGGAAGAGCAACTAGCTTGATTATAAGGGAAAGAAGGAGGTGAAAAAGTGGATACATGAGGTGATACAGAGGAGGACCCCTCACCAGAGGGGGAGAAAAGACTTACCAAGGAATCTTGGAAGAGCGGCCCCTGGGTCGGGACACGCTCGGGAGAAAAGTATGAGGTCTCCTCAACAGAAATGGAGGATTGGAAAGTTGGGAAATCGGCGTTTTTTTTTCGTTTTTATCTTTTTCTTCATTTTTATTTTCTTTTTCAAGTAAAAAGCACTGTGAAGGGAGAATAGCAGGGTGAGTGGAAATTGCAAGATCAGAGAAAGCTTCAATTAGTGGTGGCCCACGCGGGGGCGAGATGGAGTGTGTGGAGAATCGCTCGCGGAGCGAAGGGGGAATCGGGAGGGAAATCTGAATTGAATCAGGAGACAAGTTGATTATGAATGGTGGTGGTCGCGGCACGTGACCAAACCAACGGGAATATAAAGAAGCCAGCAAAGATGGATGCACAGAAGTGAGGGAGAAGAGGCCGGCCCACAGCCTATCCACGGTAAAACCTTCTTCGAAGGGGACATCTGGCTCCCCAGTATCTGTGTAGTCACTTAACATCTGCCTTTTATCTGTGATTGCGGCAGGCATTTCAATCAGTTCTTGAATCAATGGCGGCCATTCTGGATCTGTCGGCATGAACAGGCGGCTTAAAGAGAAAGTGATATCATTCATGTCAAACCACCTGTACCAGTCACATTCCGGGTCACCCATTTTTCTTCTTTTATCTGGCCTTAAAGTCTCCAAGGTTTTGTAAGTGGCCAGTGGGGCAATGTGCCGCGCAAACTGTCTAGCATGCACATCCTGACAATCAAGCAATGATGTAATGACGGTAGTCTGTTCATTGTTCTGAACGCCACCGGTGACAAAATGTGTCTTTAAAGTCCAGGTGAGCGGCTGGCGATCTGGCTTGAAGGTGGACGTCATAACAGCCCACGGCTCTCCTTCATTCTTGTCCGGTGCTTTGTAGCCTAAGCCACCTCGTGCAATTACTTTTTGAGGCTTAATGGGCCGAATCTTGCCCTGGAGTTTGGCACCCAGGCCCTTACCATCTTGATATCCCATCCTTATCAGAATGTTCCAGCCGGGGGTATTCATCATATTTTTCTTTTTCTTCTTCCCCTTAGAAGGCAGGGGTGTCATGGCAACGGTGGTAACAGTCTCGGATAGCATCGGTCGTGGACAGTGAATGTCCAACACAGATAGTAACGGCTTATTGGCTGGCCACATGGAAGGAACTGATGAAGCTACATGTATGTCTTCCTCTGGTAAGATCGGCACGCTGGTCACCTTGATAATGCGGCCCTTGTGCGGAAACTTAAGGCACTGATGGTTTGTAGAGGGCACTGCGTCAAGCTGCTGAATATAAGGGCGACCCAGGATACCATTAAAGGTCGGGTCCATATCCAGAATATGGAAATCTGCTGTAATGGTGGCTGGACCCAAACTGACTTTGAGAGTAATCATACCCAGAGGGGGTTTCTTTGTATTGTCATATGCTGTGACAGTAATGGTGGATGGCCGTATCTGGCTCTCAGGGATACCGCATAGCTTCAGAGTGCTCGGAGGCAACACATTGATAGATGCACCGGTGTCTACCAAACACTGCTTAACGGCTACTTTGTTGATATCAACCGTGATACATAGGGCATACTTTCTTGCCGGTAGAGGTGCTAACTCATGTTCATGGAATGTGATTGCCGGCTGACTGCTGGTAGGGGTTAAGACTGTAATTATCTGTTCAACCGGGAGGTCCTCATTGACCATAACCTTCTGCAGGTATTCCTTCAAGGCCAGCTGATGAGTGGTGGACCTCTTGATTAATTCAAGAATGGAGATTCTGGCTGGAGTGCGATCCAGGTGCTTTAACAGATCATACTGAGTTCCCGGCACTGAATCTTGTTCTTGTTCTTGCTCTTGCGTCCCCTGTACGGGCTCTAGCTCTCTCTGTGGGAAAACACGGTGGAACATCCGTCCACTACGGAGCGGCGCTACGTCTTGACGCGCCTCTGTCGGGGCAATATTAGGGGGAGGGTTGGAAGAGGAGGAAGGAATGTCGGTAGCAGAGATCCTGCTAGGGGATACCAAAGATGAATTCAATGAAAGGGGCGCCCCTGTGGGAGGCGTAGTAGTGGTGTTTAATGGAGATGCCCCTGTGGGAGGCATGGGAGGAGTATCTGAAGAGGGTGCCCTCGCCGGAGGCGTGACAGAAGAAAGGGATATCCGAATGCGAGGGGTATTGGCAGATGGTGGAATAAGGAGAGATCGTGGCACAAAAGATGGTTGTGCTGGTGGTGGAGTAACTCTTGCCGATGTAGGAGTGGTAGAGGGGGTAGCGGGTGCTGTCGGTGAGCGGAGTAGGAGTGGCCTGGAGGTTGTGGATGTAGGATTGGTGGTGGAAGGTGGAATGGTAGGTTGCTGTGGTGGTAAGCGGTTAAGAAGAGAGCGAGCCGGCAAGGTCGCGGAATTGGTGGTGGTAGGTGGGTTGACGGGGCGTAAAAGAGAACGTCCTGATAGGAGATTAGAAGGAGAAGGAGGAACGCGCAAAAGGTGCGGAGTTTGATTTTGGTTTGGATCATGGTGGAATGCCCCGACAGAGGCGTTTTCTTCGTGCCATCCCTGCCCTCTCTCCACCTCGTAGAGAGACGTGACAGGGTTCACGTGTTGATTAGGAGCGTGCTCCGGCAATGGATTACGGACAATCCCCATATCCTGCTGGGGTGCTGGAGCTTGCTGTGGCTGAGCTTGCTGCGGAGCTGGCTGTTGTTGATTTTGCTGTTGCCGATGTGGCCTTCTCTCTTTCATGGTGGCGATGACTTGTCTCATTTCATCCCAATTAATGCCACCCTGGTCATTCAAATCATAAATATGATCTCTGAAATGGAAACAACGATCAAGGTTGTGACCAGGGGCGCGGTGAAATGCACAGTAACGGGATGTGTCAACATTGTCGGGCCACACCGTTCTTTCTTTTGGTAGGACGAGCAGGTTGGCGGCCATCAAAGCATTAAAAATGTCAGGGAGACTCTCTGGGAGTGGCGGATAATGGGCCCTCTTGGGGCCAAGCGGTGGTCTCCGTTGTTGTTGGCCATAGTTGGAAGGTGGGGGGACCTGATGGTATTGGGGTGGTGCTGGAGGGTCGTTGCGAGGCGCTTGGCCCGGCGATGGAGCAAAAGAAGGTTGGGGTGTGAAGTGGCGCTGTGGAGCGGAGGTAAAATGGGGGTTTTGCTGTGGAGGTGGCGGAGGTCGTGGGTTTGACTGGTGGTGAGGGTGACCAACTACGCCAACCTGCTCGTTTGTGACAGTGCCCTCAGTCGTGGGCCCACTGTTGACATTTGTATTCTTTTTAAACAGCCGAGGCTTCGGCTCAAACATGCCCATGATGGGCGAATCCTTCATTTGTGTTTGTATATAACGAGCTCTTTCATAGAGCTCTTCCATCGTTGTCAGCCGATTCATGGCCAAAATGTGCCGGAATTGAGGAGTTGCATTAGAAATGACCATTTTTACTTGCTCTTGTTCCGACAATGTGTCCTTCAATTTTTCGGCCATAGACCGCCACCTGTCAGCAAACATAATGAAGTCTTCATCGGGCTTCATTTTCTCAGCGACCAGATCTGTAACAGAAAGGGAAGGTCCCACCCGGTCTCTGTACTTTTGCAAGAATTTCTTTGGATAACATCGAAATCGCCGGCATCAGCTGGCTCCAGAGAATAAAACCATTCGAGGGCGGGTCCCTCAAGAGATCTTCTGAATAAATAGGCCAGAGAGGCCTTATTGTCTTGCCAGAAAGAAGTCTCATATCGGAAGTCCTTTAAATGAATGAATGGGTTACCGGTCCCATTATATCGCCGAAAATTCGGCATTTCAGAAGGTGGTAAATGGAACACTGGCAACGTAGGAAGAGAAATTTCCGGAGCATTCTTGGTTGCTGTAACCTTCTTGAGCTGCTCCTCCATGCTGGCTAGCTTCTGAAGCAAGAGAGTGTTGGTATCGGGCTCGACTGGGGCCTGGTTCTGAATAAAAGAATGTGGTATAGGCGTTCGTAGAACCCGAGGAGGTTGGGAGGATTGATGCCTAACTGCTGAATAGCTCGCCTGCTGGGCCGGCATGGCCGCAGTAGGCGTTTGTGGACGAGAGGAGGGGGGATGCAAGACCGCCTGGTCATTAATGGTTTGATGGCCACTCACAGCCGGAGGGGGATTAGAAGAAGAAGAAAGGACGGATTTCCCCTTTAAGGCGGCCTGAATGGCTTGCCGTTGGGAGTCGTCCAACTGGGAGAGAGCTTGGATCAAATCTGAAACATTAATGGATGGGGAAGGGTTCCCCGAAGTGTTGGAAGATGAAACTTGAGACGAAGGGTCCGCCTCATGGACAGTGGTATCGACCACATGGACTTGTGAGTAATGGGGGTGAGGAGGAAGGTAGTTCCCCTCATAATAAAAAGAATCCTGGGGAGGGTCCTCATATTGACCAAATATGTTCTCATTCTCATCATCATAAGAGTACCCGTGGCCTGACATGTTGATGGTTTTACCTGAACGGAGCTTCATTCTTAAGAAAGAGGATGTTCAATGAAGGAACTGTCACAAAATATACAATTCAAACAAGGCAATCAAATCACTCAACTATGTTTATGCAAACAAGGTTGGCAAGAAACGCAAGATTTTAATGTTTGAAGTTCGAATTTAGGGTGGATTATTTGTGAAGGTTCACTCTTTTTGCCAAATGAGACCTAGTTTGATCCGAATGTAACCTCCGGGTCAACTAAGTTCTTCTCTCTTTTAACAACGTATAGGTTCTCTAAACTCCAGGTACTTCGAGGGTACAACCAGCCCGGCGTCCGTGAGGGAATCCACGGGTGCGGGGACTTATGGAGGTCTTGGAAAAGGGATTTCCGGTCCAAAGAGACGGAATGCTCAATGGAGGGTCGTCCCGATTCCAAGAAGGGTGTGTGGATCCTAGGATAGAGAGAGGAGGTCTCTCAACCAAGCCAGCAAACCAAGATGATCCAAGCAGTAATATAATATCAAGACAAATGCTAAGCAATGAATAATAGCCAATCTGTGAAAAAGAACAGTAAAGACACGCCCTTGGAAAGGTCGTGTTCACAGCAAGAGGAAAGACACGCCCTGTGGCAGGTCGTGACTAAATGAAAACACGGCAGCGTGGCTGTCGTAAATTCTGTGAGGGGCTCACAGACCGTAGGGAACAAAACGCCTTAGGATGAGGCGTTATAAATAAAGGACGCCTGCAACTGAGGGCGTCAAAACTCAGAGACACGCCCTGATGGAAGGCGCTGATAATAAATGAAACGCCTCTGAGAGGGGCGTTAATTCACAGGCAATATGATAAGTATGCAGCGAACAGCAGTTATGATAAAGAGAAACGCCTTAATGACAGCCGTTGATAAGAAATGAAACGCCTTGAAGAGGGGCGTTATTCCACAGACAGTATAATCAGTATGCAACAGACCGCAGTTATAGAAACAGACGCCCTGGAGATGGGCGTTAATCAATGAAACACGTCCCTGTAAGGGGCGCTAAATATCAGACGAGAAAATAGTGAAGATCAGGCAAGCAGATGCAATAAAGACACGCCCTTGAGGGTGGCGTTAATTAATAAAAACACGGCCCTGTGAGGGGCGTTAAATCAAAAGACGCCCTCGTCGAAGGCGTTAATAAGCAACAATTGACTGATCCGGGGAGTGTGCAGGGTGCACAATGGAAGGTGCCCGAGGGGCACAAAGGAAAGGGTACCGAGGGTACCGAGGGGAAAGGGCACGCGAGGGTGCCTAAGGGGAAAGGACACACGAGGGTGTCAATGGGAAAGGACACACGAGGGTGTCAAAGGGGAAAGGGCACACGAGGGTGCCAATGGAGATGGTAATCAACAAAGAAAACAGTGGATGTCCCACCGTGATCGCCAATTTGTGGATCCCTTTAAAAATCCACACTTTTTTTTTTTGAGTGTGAGAAGTTAAAAAGGAAGGGAAAAGGGAAATATTAAATAATGGTGGAGATGAAACAATGCACGAGGTGCACAAGGGGAGTGTGTGATCGCCAGAGGGTTTACCTCAATAAAAAAAATAAGATCGCATGTACCTGGTGAAAGATGTGATGCGGGATAAATGCGGATCTCTTCCTCCAACTCCAATCGGCCGGCCGACGAAGTGGGTTTTCTTGATTGATTACCTTGTAAGAAAGACAATGAAAGACAAGCAAAAGAAAGGGGATCAGCCAAAGTGCAGTAGTATCAGTCAAAAACCAACATAAAGATGATGAAAGGACATCAACATGCGCACCTCCTTTTTTTGTTCTCTTTTAAAACCCCTTAAGAAGACTTAAGGGAAGGAGAGTTTGATGATAAAAAATGCAACAAAAACGTGAACAGGTGTGAAGAGTAAATAGAACGGAGGGATGATGATATGAATAAAATAAAACAAAGGAGATGAAAAACCCTGCTGTCCCTGGCGACAGTAAAGGGAAAAAAACCAAATGATGATGGATGTAGGATGAAGCACCGGATGTAGCCCAAAGGGATGCAGAGGGGAGGCCGCAAGGATGAAGAAAGCTTCTGCTCGCGATGAATATTCAACCGAGCGTTCAACCCGCTGAATGCTTAAGGTGCTTGAGGTGCTTAAGGTTCTGCACGATCGGTCAAGGCTTTAATTTATAATGCCTCAAACGGATGTGATCAAACCAAGGGAGGATAAGAACAGGCAATGAGGCATCCAGGGAAGGATCAAGATCGGGCAAGAGTCCAAAGACAGCAGGGAACTGTGAGGGAAAGATTGAAAAAGGCAGGACTCTGGAGTGAAACACGCCTTAATACAGGGCGTCTTTTATAATTGACGACCTTCACAAAGACGTTTTCTTGAAACACGACCTAGGAAAGGGCGTTTCTTCCTGGATTTAATTTTGGAAACGAAACCTTGCCTTGTTTGAAAGCTCAGATAACACGCCTGAGATAACGGCGTTAATTAAAATCACGCCCTGAGAAAAGGCGTTACTCACAAAAGGCCTTTTATTTTGAAAATAGATAATTCCAGAAATTAAGGGATAACACCAGGAATTGACGCCCTCACATACGGTCGTCTTTCTTTGAAAACGCCCTACAACAGGTCGTTACTTTTGAAATTAACGCCCTTAATCAAGTCGTGAATCACAAAAATATAGGAAAAATGCAGAAAAATCCACAGAAATAGAAAAACTTCGTGTTATAGGAATATTGAAGTCCACTTGGGGCATTTACATAATAACATGAGATTTGATCAACAAAACGTCAATTTTGGCGTGTCTTCAATTGATTACCCTTGCAACAAAGACAAACACCAATAAATAAATTACATTAGATATGTGGTGAGTGTAGCATCAAATCCTAAATAAATATGAGCATGAAATCATGGTGAAGAACACACCTTAAGGGTGTTGGCCCTTAAACCCCTATGCAAAGAGGTGGGGAAAAATATGATGAATGTATGCAAAACATGGAGATGTGCAAGAGATGCACTAAGGGGAGATCTCAATACGATGGTTGAGAAAAATCAATATAACAATGAAACATGATGCATGTATTATGAACTAACAAAAAATACAAATAAGGGGAGATAAGATAGAAAAATCTTGTTTGGTGGCTCCTTTGGCTTGAATGCTCGATGGGAGGAAGCCTCAAAGGGATGAAGAGATGAACCGTGAAAGAAGCCCCTCCTTAGCCAAGAACAGCCCCTGCGTAAGGAAAGAAGAAGAAAACCAAAAAAACAGAAGAAAGAAAAACAAAAGAAGCAGAAGAACGGAGGGAGGAGAGGAGAAGAAGACAGAAGAGGAAGCAGACGGCAGCAGAAGAAAAGAAGAAGAAGAAGGAAACAGAAAAGAAGGAAACAGAAGAATCAACCGTGGGAGGAAGAAATCCGAAAATCCGGAGAAAAAGGAGTCCAACCAATTAACAGAGCTCGGAAATAAGATAGAAAGGGAGATAAGGAGGGAAGAGTCCAAAGGAGGAAGAGATAAGAACGGGCAAGAGCCCAAAATAGGGGAGGATTAATCTGGGCAAGAGCCCAAACGAAGCAGGAGTCTCTCTGGGAAAGGTTGCGTTCGTTCGGAGCACAAAAGTGAAACACGACTTGGTTCAGGGCGTCAATTGTTGAATTGACGACCGGCCCAGAGGGCGTTTCTTAAAAACACGCCTTAGATCAGGGCGTTAATTCAAAAATCAAATTTTGAAATTTATTTGAAAAATTGTGAAACACGTCTGATTCAAAGGCGTTAATTAAAACACGCCCTAACAAAATACGTTAATTTAAAATATTCAAAATAGGGTCATTTTTTATTTCTCAATATTATTTTCCCATTTTTTAGGTGAAGGTGCATCTCGTCGCACTGATTCCAACGACTATTTTTGTGAATTTTTCTGACAGCCGGAAGGCCACCAAATCACCTCTAGAAGAGAGTGAAAAATAATATTAAAAAATCAATTTGAAAAAGTGACGACCGTGTGTAAGGCGTGAATTCAATTTTTTTTATTTTTTACTCTTTTCACATTCAAAGTAACGCCCATGGTTAAGTCGTTAATTCCCAAAAAATCCGAAAAATTCCCAGAAAAATCCAGAAAAATGGAAATTTGAAAGAATGGACGCCCTTCAGTGTAGTCGTTAATTTTTTAAGAAACGCCCATGTATAAGTCGTTATTTAAAAGACGCCCCAAGTCAAGTCGTTATTTCTGAAAAATAGAGAAAATGTCCAGAAAATCTAGAAAAATCCAGAAAAATCCAGAAAAATAGGGGAAAATAGAAAAAAATAAGAAAAGGGAGAAAAAAGGGAGAAATCTAAGAAAAGTGAGAAAAACCACTCAAATAGAACTAATTTGAGGGTCAAATTGGGGCATTACAAGGTAATATGAGAGGTACTCATAGTAACGTCAATTTTGGCGTGTCTACAGCTGCCCCGCCTTGGCGTCTGCTTTGCAAGGGAGCGTAGCAAACTGAAAAGTAGATGCCAAGGTGTGATGAGACACGCAATCAACATCACTTGATGAGAATCAAATCAGAAGCACGAGATGAAGCAATCCGGGAAATTCAATGAAACCAACGATGTTCGGATAAAACGGGGAGGTGTGCACGCGGTGCACGAAGGAGATAAAATAAATGATCAACTTCCGGCGCGGTGGAAGTACCCCAGGTCACAAACCTGAAGGTTTCACCATTTGGGGAGCGGTTACCAGCCAGTGGACGTGCTGCAGCCAAGGTGGATCAAAGGGAAAAGGATTAAAATAAGATGATAGAAATCCAAACAAGGAGCTTTCGAGAAAATGACCCAAAACAGCGACAAAACGAACTGAGGACTCAATTCGGCATGGAATATCTCACATTGAAGATCAAGATCAATTTGACCCACAAAAACAGCTTATCAGAATGATTTTTCAACAATTGTTTCAAATTCCTACATAAATTGCTCGAGAACCTCGACCTGGCAGACGAACTCCGAGAGATCGCGAACGTCCTAGCAACAGAGTACCAGCGCCGGCTCACTCGATACTACAACGCCAAGGTCCGAGACAGACGTTTCCAACCGGGGGACTTCGTCCTCAAGAAGGCCGAAGCCTCTCGACCACTAGAGGCGGCGGGCAAGCTGTCCCCTAACTGGGAAGGCCCCTACCGAGTGGTCGAGACGCTCGGAAAAGGTGCGTACAGGTTAGCGACAATGGAAGGGGAACCTATTCCTCGGACATGGAACGCAGCCGCACTACGCAATTCTATTTTTGAAATTGTACAGCAAGATGGACGGAATAAATCCCTTTTCTTTTCATTCCAAACCATTGGTACATCAGATAGGCAAATGCCAGTACATCACATAGCAAAAAGCAGAAATCCGTCTAACATCGCTTCAAGGGGTCATCGCTCGACTGACTCGGTCTTGATCTCCTCGCGTCCAGCCACTGACTCTGCCTCGTGCAGAAACTGGCTCGGACAAAAGGTGGTCGAGCCAGTTGGCTCGGGTGGCCCGTGACAAAGGTGACAGAGGGACTGCAGAAGGGAGGCCACCTTTAAACGTTGAGGAAGGCTACCTCCCAAGTTGGCAACAACCAGAAAAAAGGAGCGCCGTGAAGGCCTCCCCTCTTCCAATCTGTCAACTCCTTGGAAGGAAGGAGAGAGCAAGCAGCCCCCGAAGAGTGAAAGAAATGAAGAGCAGAAGAGGGAAAAAGAGGCTGCAGACGGAGGAAGGCTTCGGTGAGGAGGGAGCTTGATGCACCCCCCATGTAGAGGGGGAGTGGCGGCAGGCTTCCCTGATGCCCCCATCCGTCCTCCGCCTCGGCGTCCACCCAGAAGCCTCGCCGGAGCTAAGAAGAGGCAAACGACGTGCTTCCACACGTCGAAGCCCTCCCCAGATCCGCGCGGCGACCGTCGGACCCGTCTCATGCACGCGCGGCGACTGTGGGATCCGTTCAACATTACAGGACAGCGGGAGCCCGCCGCTCCCCGTCGTCGGCAGCGTCACCCTCCGCGGGACCCTCCATGCTTAGATTGCAGCGGCGTAACCCAGAGTGAAGAAGAAGGAGTAAGGATAGATCGTCGGCTAGAATCCTTAGCGTTAAGGAGGAAGGAGCGCCCTTCGGTCTCTCTTATAGGCCAAGGGAGGCCGCGCGCCTTAAATGACTCCCCCCTTTAAAACACGCCAAGGGATCCCCCTGAATGGTCACCTCCAACTCCTCGATCCCCGCCCTAGCGGGATTCACGAAGCGACCTGGCATTCAAAGCGTGAGGGAACGAAAGGACGCCCCGTCAGAAGTCTACCGAATCAGCATGCGAAAACTGCGCAGAACATATCGGCACCTCCCAACTACTCAAGATACGCCAACCAAATCACGGCAAGGATGGTACTCAAACAGAGCAAGTCATTTATTATCACACCAAAAGGAAACCCTCTAAAAAGAGGAAAGAGAGACAAAAAGGGAAAGAGGCAAAATACATCAGGCCTGGGGCACACTTTGACGCTCGAGAACGGCGGAAGGGGAAGCCTCATCCCCGACATCTTCGGCGACGGCCGGCTCGGACACTGACCTCGCCTGTGCGAGAACTGTCTCGGTCGTGAGCCCTCCCGAAACGCCCGGAGCCGGTGACCCCAATGGAGGCGACCCCTCCGAATCTTCCCCGACCGACGATGAAGAGCTGGAAACCGACTCATCCGAGTCATAACGCTAGCCAAAGGGGAACTCGATCGTGGAGTTTTGCTCATCGGCGTAGTCTACCGCCCGGCGATAGCCCTGCTTGAACCCCTTTCGAGCACCCCGGCGTAGTGCTACCTCGTAATAGGGTAGGGCGGCTTCCACCAGGTTGGCCGAGTAAGCATCCGAGCTCCTATAGCGCTCGATCGCCTCCGCCTCGATCTGCCCTGCCCTTCCGACGAGCTCGACCCGAGCCCGCTCCGCCTCGGCCGCACGCTCCTCCGCCCGGGCCCAGTCCACCTCAGCCTCAGCTCGGAGACGCTCCGCCACCTCCGCCCGATCTAGCAGCTCGGCGCGTTCGAGTTCCCAGCGATTGTCTAGCTCGAGGCGACGCAGACGCTCCTCCTCCAAGGATCGGCTTGTCCTCTCAAGAGACTCCCGGCTCTTGACAAGCTGTTTGGTCAGCACCCCGGCTTCCAGACGGCTCGCCCGCGCCACCTCCCGGAACGCGGAAAACTCCTGCCGGAGCCCCTCATGCTCCCCCTTGAGTCGGGCCAGTTTCCTTTCGCATCCTCCAAGGGTCCAGGCCAGTTTTGACCGCTCCGCCTCCGTTCGGGCGTGCGCCTCCGACATCATAGTCGCTGATCGAGCTATGACCAGGCCCCCCTCCATCAGAACATCAAGGATCCCGGGGGGGGTATTGTGCCTTTCTCCCCCCTTCGTCCTTGCGGCAATCGACCGGCAGACCCGATACAGGTCGCCCGTAATGCCGAGCCTTTCCAAGGGCTCCGGCAAAGGGGACCGCTCCGCCTGGGGCACCCCGCCAGAAGGCTCTGCTCGAGCGACGGAACCGACCGCCTCGCGGGCCACGGTCTGTTGGGGTTGCGACGCCTCCCCGGGCGAACCCCCAACCTCGACCGGCGCCGCGGGACCGACCGCACCGGGAGCTTCAAGCACCTGGGGCTGCAACGCCCTAGCGGGCGAAACCCCAGCCCTGCTTGTCTCGGCCCGCACCTCACCGACCGGGACATCACCGCCTCCGGCAGATCCCCCAGTCTCGGCGTCAACTACCTCGATATCGGCCCCCTCTACCCCCGTGGGGGGGAGAGCCGACCTATCGCCGCCCTCTGAAGGGCCCCCGGTCTCCTCGGCCCCCTCTCGCCTGGCAGGTAGGGGAGCTGGCCCCGAGGGGTCGGCCCCATCTTGCCCCCGAGAGGGGAGCGCCGCCGAGCCGGAGTCGCCCCCGACGGTAGAAGGAAGACCTGCCTTCTTGGCCCGTTTCTTGGCCTTCGCGGACTCCCGCAACTTTCCCGCCGTGGGATCCTTGCGCTTTGTACCAGCCGGTCGTGAAGATCCCTCGAGGGCCACCCCCTTGCCCTTATCTCGGGCTTGGGCGCGACTCGCAGAAGCATCTGGTTCGTCGGCCGCCGAGTCATCTCCCAGATCAATGACCTCAGCAGCTTCCTCTAGAGGTTCCCGCCTAACGTCTGCCACAAAGGAAGAAGACCCGGTCAGGAGAAAGAAAGTAACTACCACCCCAGGAGAAGAACCTCGAGAGCGGTACCTGTCGACGTCAGCCGCGTGAGAAAACACCGTTCGATGTTCTCCGGCGTCACCAGCTCCTCGGTCGACTGGCGGTTATCCAGCAGGCGAGCGGCCTGCCGCTCCACGTGGGGAGGGAACTCCTCCTGGCGAGGGGGAAGATTCGGATGAAAATTGGGCGAGACCAGGCATCTCTAAGACTCGTCCGTCGCCTCCGCCTTCACCCAGAAGAATTGGGTCTTCCACCCCTTGTGCGAGGAGTCCTTCGCTGCGAGTGAGATGCAACTCATGTTCCTCCTCGCCTGGATAAAGTAGAAGACCTTCCCCGCCGACGGGTGCGCTTTCAACTCGAAAAAATAGTGAAAGAGATCCAAGGAAGGAAAAATGTCGTGCTGACGACAGAGAATCCGAAAGGCGGAGAGAAGGAGATACGAGTTGGCCACCAACTGAATAGGCGCCAACCGGAAAAACTCGAGAAGCTTAAGTACAAGAGGCTCGAAGGGAAGGCGGAACCCACTCTTCCAAGTCAGAAGAAAAGTGCAAATGTGCCCCGTACGGCTGTCCAGACTCGTCTCATACGGGGCGGCGGCAGCGAAGCTGTACCTGAGAGGCAAGCGAAAATGATGCTCCAGCTTCCTCACTTCGGCTTCCCCCAACTCACTGCAGTTGGGGACGGGCTCCCGCCTCACCTGCTCGACTTCCAGAGGTAGATCAGCCATCGAGCCGGAAGATGATCCCTCGCACGAGCTCGAAGACTCCGGGGGGGAAGGAAGTTGCCGGACCGCCTCCGCGGTTATCCTCGCCAACTCCTCAAACGCCGCTGCAAGACCTTGCGTCTCCGCTATGCTCTCACGGCGCATCAAGGAGCTCCAGGAGCAAAGAAACTAAGGAAAGCCTAAAACCCTGAGAAGCCTATAATGACGAACAGCGCCCAACGCCTATAAAACCCTGGAGGAAGGCGGCGCGTCGTTCCGTGCTCTGAGAAAAGGGGGGCCCCTTCAGTTCAAATCCGTCAGGATCATCATTGCGGGCCCAGGCGACCACTACACGTGGCTTCATAACGCCAACAGAATTCCACCCACCTGAGCCACGCCGGTCCAAAGCCTCAAAAACTACTCGACCGAGCCTCCATGGCTCGGGAGTAGGAGGGGGACAAGTGGAGAGGGGGATTTCTGCAGCCCACTCAAAAAGTAGCCCAACAAGACCCCACAGGGTCCAACGAGGTAAGCTCACCTAAGTGACAGCCCACAGGGCCCACTTAGGAAAGAAAAGCCCAATGAACAAACACTCGAGGAACCAACTCTCCCCGGCGGCCCCTAGGCTCGGAGGGCCCGAGTAATGGTCAGGTCACAAGGAGGGTCCGGCCCAAGCCGTTTCCCCGCCCGGGAGAGACAGGCGTTCGCCGACCTATCCGACCCCTCCGCCGCCGAGCTAAGCTCATCGCCCGGACTGGGCTGGCATTTCGGAAGCTCGGCTCGACCGGATATTACCCGTTCGTGCTGCTGTTAAGAGTCCCCAACGGACAGGGGAACCCAGAAACCGCCGGACTTCAAGGCGATAACGTCCCCACGATAAAGCCATGAAAGCCCACGTTGAGGACGTAACTCCCGCCGGAAACCTCTCAGCTTGCAGGACTCCTGAAGGCGGCGTACTATTTAAACCAGGGCTACCCTCCGGTGGAAGGTAAGAAGAAAGAGGGAGCCATTAAGGCACTCATACTCAAAAACTCCTGAGCAACCCGCTTCACCCCTCTGGTGGAGAGGAATCTCGCGCACCAGTTTTTCTCCTCCCCATTATTACTTCCACCACAGCTCTACTGACTTAGCCATCAGAGGGTTTTTCCCCAGGGAAACCCCCTGGGCCCTCTGATACGTTTCCCTGTCTTGCAGTTCATCTTCCGGTGATCCACAGCCCGCTCAGGACACAGCGCGAGATCTCGCCTCTTCAGTATATTATCTCTCTGTTTTCTCCATTGTTATCGGATTTAGACTGGACCGGCCGGTCGAACCAGTCTGACTGCGAATCGGTCGAGAAATTGGTCCGATTAAGATCAGTCTGATCTAATGTTAAAAAATCGAATGAATCAAACGAACTACGGTTTGACCGGTGAACCGATCTGAACTAGTCCGACTCGATTCACCCTTTAAATCAAAGAAATAAAATATAAATATAAGTATAAAAATATTTAGATATTCAAAATAATATTTATGTGTGAACAAAATTATATTATTATTATTGATTTGTTAATATTTATTATTTTATTTTAGATATATTTAAAGTTTAAAAGTTTAAATGAGCATGGATGTCAATTATGAAGAGTGAAGACTAATTAAATATTAGAAAATTTTAAGGTCAGTTTATTTAACGATGTTATTGTTATTTTTTTTACTTGTATAGTTACATAATCATGACTAATAATTATACATGCATATTTTTTTATCATTATATCTTATTTCTTATTATTTGGGGCTATAAAATCGAGCTGGATCATGTATCAATATTATAATGACATCGCGATTCAAACTGGTATGATTGAACGGTCCAACTGATTTGAACCGAACCAGCTCATTAACCGATCTAGACACCGATTCGGTTATGATAACATTAATTTTCTCTGTAAAACTTCTTCCATCGAAATTCCTGCTATCCACGCAAGTAAAACATAATATTCTCTCAAAAATGATGAATTGAGCTTTTGATTGCATTTTCTTAGTTGTCAAAGGAGTGAATAATTTTATCATGCGAGTCATTTTCGACTATCCCCCTGACAATTTATTCCTTTCATTATCTAAAGAAAATATTCTATAATTTTAACATCTTTCTGAGGACTGTTATTTTTCTTTTTATTTTTTTAAAGTGGTTATTTTTCCTTTTGCTATTGAGAAAAATTGTAAGGTTTATAATTTTTTGTCTTACAAGATTTTTATTCATATTTCTGATGATTGTTTCTCTTATCAAAATTATTTTTCTTCTGGATGTGAATAACGAAGGTGTTAGGATACCTGCCAGAATTGGTGCAACCAGTGATGCCGTTGTCAGATTGAGGATAGAGGAAGGCCGGGATGACCGGTTCTATTACTTTTTTTTTTAGCAGGAAAATGATGCATTAGCATTTCTCATCTTATCACACGAAGGAAGCACACATGAATTTTATTTGAACTCCAACCGGCAGAGCAAATTTGCTGCACCAGTGCATCTTATCCCAACCCCTTGTGAAAACAAGGAGAAGTTCTACCCGGTCAAACCCAGCTCCACAGCAAGAATCACAAATTAATTAAACCGGGGTTCTATGGTGGAGGAACGATACTACAGGACTTGATCTTCTCAATCCAGTGGACGAAGGAGTTAACCGAGTGCCTGAACCCCAGGAAGCCATGCTCCTTCCTCTTGGTCATGCAGTCCAAGACTCCAAATAGGTGTCATGCACGTTGAGGAAGCTGTCCATGAACCGGCACTGCGCCACCTCCTCCAGCCGCGTTCGACACAGCTCGTTCTCTTCCACGATGGCCTCCCAGAGTTCCCCCCTTGCTCTTCGTGGCCTTCTATCAGTTTTCTCGCTGGGGAACCATCGACGTCTCTGGTCGCCATCCACAACAGCAAGGTCATCGTCTCGGCCTCTGCAAATGGTCGTTCTCTTCCTCTGGTCCTTATGCTCCTACCTCTTTTTACTACAGGGTCCGCATGCGGCGGCTCCATTTTCCACATCTACTACGGGCATAGCTTCATGGTAATCAGCGGATGGTGGTGTTGGTGGGGAGCCGTAGAGGAGGAGGAGAGGAAGAGGGAAGCAGCACTGGTGGGTGGTGTTGGTTGGGAGCCGTAGAGGAGGAGAGGAAGAGGGAAGCAGCGGCGGGATGTGACGGGAGAAACCTTTATCTGCGATGAAGAAATCGTACCCAAACCAAACACCACTTGAACCGACCACCAAACCAACAATTGAATCGGCGACGAAAAATTTATGGGATTTTTAAATATATCTCTCACCTGAATATATTATCATGAATATCCTTCGTTTAGATAGAAATATTACGGTTATACCCCTTTAATTTACTACCGTCGACGGAGGAGAATATTCCGTGAAATATGCCATCTACGATAGTTAGATCTAGGGTATATTTGACAAAATCGAACTTTATAATGGTATATATACAAAAATCTTACTCTTTAACTCACACTTAACTCGGGTTAAACATACGGGAGTTACGGCAAAGACATAATCATGACATTACCCATATTTCGAGGATATTCATGATAATATGCTTCGATGAAGGGTATATTTGACAAATCTAAACTTTATAAGGGTATATATGTAAAAATCTTAAAATTTAAATCGGATTAACTTAAATCCAGATAAATTATTCCTACTTTTTTATTTTGATACGTATGTATTCGGGTTAAGGTAGAACAACTACCTTTTGGTTAAAATTAGTTATTCCAAGAAAACCCGAGTTAGGGGTGGAAAAATTTACCTGTCTTATTAAACTACATTTTTTCTTATTCTTCGGATTAAAATCCTTTAGGCCTTGTTTGTTGTTTGAACACGATTACCGTGTTCAACCCAAAAGGGTTGAACACGGTAACTGACCCCGGGTAATTACTTTCGTGTGAGGAGAGTTGGTGAGTCTCGCTATATCTTCTCTCTCCTCGGTTTACGATTCGTCCGACAATTCTAAGAATAAACATGGCCTTATTCCTCTCTTATTCAATTATCAAAGATACCCTTTTATTTATATAAATAAAGAAGAAAAAAAACTACGTTAAACCGTTGCTATTTGCTTTCTCTTCTTTGAAATAAACTTTCACGGAACCCTTCCCACCCAGCATCCGAACATTGAAAATGACATGTCGTGTACATGCACACTAGCGGTGTGCAGTGATTTATTATTATTTATTTTTTAAATATGACGAAGAGATTAGGACTGACCTCATTTACGCATCGATACAATCTAAGGTTGCGTTTGATAACCCAACGAACTTACTCATTCTCGTAAAAATCTATAAATCATACAAGTACGTTTCTCTCTCCAAATTTGTAATAATTAATAATCCTCCAAATCTTGATGTAACTTACTTATGAGATTTTCAGATGAAGGCACGTTGTGTCTACACTCTCTTCCCTTAAATTTTGTGTGAGAGCTCAAAAGCAGAGACACATGTTTGCATTTGTTAGAGATTACATTTTGTCAGAGTTTTTGGCTCGCAAGTCCATAGCCATTGGGTTATCAAATGATCCTTAAATCATTACCAGATGACTTAGAAATTAAAAAAATAAAGATTAACCCAAAAAAATCTTTTTTATTTTCTAAACTTCATTTAATCATGAGTTGAGCTTTACATATGACGGATACATGAGGTTGGCTCTTACCTCTCTATATTCTTGGAAACAAGTAAATAAAAATCACCGCATATCTCCTGTGTGCAAATAAAATAGGTGTGCCCGACTCCAAGTCCATTTGCAAAACAGAGAGATCAGATGCCTGGAAACGACGAAGCATGAAATGTAGATAAAAAGATAAACAGATTCGATCACGGTGGGACTCGAACCCACAATCTCCCGCTCCGGAGGCGAGCGCCTTATCCATTAGGCCACGCGATCGGTTGGTAGATTCCTTTTTATGATAATATATCTATGCTATTAATTCTGTGAATTGCTTGGGCCCATGCAACACTTTTTTTTTCTCGCTCTCTCTCTCCTCTAAGTAATGACCCGTGTAACACTTTTTTCTCTCTCTCTCTCTCCCCTTTAGGTAATGACCCATGTAACACCTGTTTTAACTGTTTTTAATTGTTAGCCCAAAATAATTGGAAACTAAAAATAAGAGATTTTATATCGGCGATTTTAAAATCAATGATTTCAAAAATCTATATTTTACATTATTTTATGGCACACCAAATGCCCCCAAAGAGGACTCATTTAGGAACTTAAAAGTAAAAAAAAAAGTTAGTATTGGAAGAAGAAATGACTAATTCTTCGACTAAAAGAATTAGATTTTGAGAGAATCTACGCTGAAGTGCAGAAATGGTCTCTACACACATCGTCCGTGTGACGGTCAAAGTGCTATAAAAAAATAAAAAGATGAAATAAATAAGATCAATTTTTCATTTAGATATGGAAAGTATTACCTAGACTTCTCGGCCTTTATCCAGACTTTATTCTTAGATTATCCCATTAATATTTTAAGTTTATTAGTTTATGTAGAGGGGTTTTTCCCTTCACCCAAATCAAAGCCCATAACTGCGACCTACAAAGACTGACGACTGGCCCACTTACCCTATCCCGCTCACTTCAGAGCATAAGAAAGGCCAACTATAAGCTGTAAGACCACGACACACGCTACACGAGTCAGTCGCCCCCTCTGCCAAGTTTAGTGCCGAGAGGAAAGCCCTACGGTTAAACAATGGAAGGCCTCGATGATTGAGTTGGAAGTATCAACAAGGATTTTAAATCCGGAGGACTATTAATCCCACCCAAGCCAACCATAGAAGTTGAGTATTAACTCTCACCTTAAACCAACATGAGATTAGGATATTAATTTAATACGGGTTTTAGTCCAATATTCAGCCCATCGAGCTATAGTGCCTTTCTATCCACAACCACAAATAATTCAAATTGGATAAGCTTGTGGTTGCACTATTCAAAGCATTTCTCTTATTAGTTGTCGTACGAGGGAAATTGTCATTATTTGGAGATTCTTGTATGAGATTGAAAGATTTTTAAGGTCATAGGTTGTACTTACGTAGACCGTGCGGCATAACCTGATGCACATATAACTGGCCATAAAATCTTTTTGACATTTTTCCACTCAAACATGACACCGTAGTTTATTTTGAACGAATGTCATCTCTCTGCTTTCTCCTTCGGCTCCTTCCTCGTCGTTGTTGCCTCTCGCTGATTCTGCCAAACCAACAATGGGAGACATCCTTTGCTCCTCTTCCAAAACGATAGGAGGCGCTCCAAGACAGTGTTCTTTTGCCCTGGTTATGTGTTCTTCCAACGCCCCCACCTCTGCCCAATCTTCATGTGCACCCCGTCACCATTACGAAAGGAGGCGAGCTGGCCGTTTTCTTCTCTGCCGAGGAGATTAAACTCTCATATGCTCCATAGTTTTATGCTTTTGTCACGAAAACACCACACCACATGGAAGGCTGCTATTCAAGATATTCATACTCATATTGCTGGCTGGTTCTTCCGGTGAGATTTCATTCTTAGTGCTTTGGACCCGAAACATATCTTGATTTGGTTCCAATCTTATGACGATTATATGCAAGTCTTCCTGCGAGAATCCCTTTACGTTTAGGGCAAATTGTTCCAATTTTTTAAGTGGACGATGGGCTTTTGGCTAGCAACCGATTCCCTTATCTTGCCAGTGTGGATTAAATTCCCTGGTTTGCCGATGAACTTTTACCTTGAACCGCTTCTCCGCTCCATCGCGGAACATGTTGGACATGTGCTGAAGATTGATCCATGCACCAAAAACCTGTTGAATACGACTGTTGCCAGGGTTTTTGTGGAGTTGGATATCTATAAGTCTCACCCTAGTTAGGTTTGGATCGGCTATCTAGGGGGAGGGTTTTGGCAGCCTATATGTTACCCGGAGCTGCCTTCCTTCTGCTCCACCTGTCACCGTTTAAGGCACTACGCCCTTGTTGCAAGAAGACAGTGCGTATAGATGATCCTTCTATGGTGGTAACTAATCTTAATAAAGATTCAAGCCCCTTAGACGTGCCGTGTAGCAGTGCAGATGGAAAATTAGGCCATTAGACTAAGTCTCAGAAGCACCTCCTGTGTTGGCATCCAGTATGTGCCATCAATGGTGATGATCAGTGCATTCATGCCTCGATTGCTCCCCCATCGATGTCGGCACTTGGCAGCCTCTACTTGCACTAATGAATATCGGTCACTCCTCCATCAACACTCAGATGATGCAACATGTCAGCCTTCCTGCCTCTGGTGACGCTCGGACACCGGTAGCCTCACTTCCTACTTCGTCAACGGTAGCGCTGGGTGCTCCTCTACTCACCTAGACGATACAAGGTGATCCCACTGGCTCTGCTCAAGTGATGCAGCCGGTCATCTCTGGCATTCCCGCTACCGACAATGCTCGGTTGTTGCAGCCATCTTTGGGTGATGCAATCTCCGGACATGGTCTTGAACTGTCTCCGACAGCGCTCAATTCCTCCACGGTTGTTCTACCTATTTTATATGATTCCTTTGACGCTGCTCTAATGGTTCAACCAGTCATCTCTAGTGATTCGCCGACGAAAGTGGAGCTGGCTTCTAGTCTTGCAAACCCTATTGGGATCTCCTTGGGTGAGCGTATCTCCACCATGCAATCCTCTCATGATCTAATAATCTATCTGGAGCAAATCAAGGATGGCTCCTAACCTATAGACCTAACCCAAGGAGTTCCTTCCTTGATTGGGTCTCCTAAGAATCTACATCCCAATCCCACACTCATGACGCCATCTAGGGAGGAATCTCCTCGCAAGGAATCTATGGATCCACCATCCAAAGCAAGTTCAACGGCCTACCCTATTTTGAAGGTTCCAAGTTTGGCTTCTGAGGTTCCACCTTTAGCCCGGCCCATTCCACATATTTTGTTGTGCCTATGGGCCTTGAAGTAAAATATGCAACCCAGCCCGCCAATTGCTCCAGCTTGTCTCCAAGTCTTGTTCCTATTCCTTCTAGAGCTATTCAAGACCAATTTTTGACTCCATCAAACCCATTATCTGCAACAGTTAGCTCTTCAACAACATCTTCTGGCCATCGAAAGTACGTTTCAAGGCCTAGTCGAAAATGTAGCGACCCAAGATTCGGATACCGGGAAGAACTCGATACCATTCAAATCCTGACCCGCCGCCCAAGAGCCGGAGGGTTCGGAAGGTGATGGGGACATCTCTCGCCCTTCACATTTTTCCTCAGCTCCGATTGCTCACTGGCAGTACTCCATTGTGTCCGTCACATTTTCTAAGTCTTGGCATATAATTTTCATATTTTATTTGAGTCATATCATTATAATTTTCCTTTTATTTGAGTCCAGTACCTAGGTTAATGAGTCATCTACCTAAGTTAAGTGCCATAGGGTTGATTAGATTAATTAATGGGCCCAATTCTATGGGCTAGGTCCAGGGGCGCCCCCTTCCCCCTTGGTTATTTGTCATTGTTCCTAACAACAGGGACTTATTATAAATTGTGGGATCCCTATAAATAGGACCCCACTCTCTCCATTTTTAGTTAATGAATGAATGAAGAATGAATCTTGAGTTCCAGGAAATTACATTTCTTTGGTGAGAAGCCATAGAGTGGAGTGAGAAGCTCCAACCCCTCTCTCTCTCTCATCAAGGGACGGTCGCCCCCCTCTCTCTCTCCCCACTCTCCCACCTACTTTCTCTCTCCTTCCCCCTCCATTAAAGCTACTCCAACTCTCCACACCCCTCTCTTTACTCCACCCCAACCCCAAGAGATCCCCACCCAATCCTAGCTCCACCATCCAACTCCCAACTACCCACTTTCCCTTCCCAAGCAAGCCTCCACCTTCCCAAGGCTGAAGGGGCTCAAACCCTAGGCCAAATTCAAGTTTTTCCCTCCCTTTCCCCTTCCCCCAAACCCTAGGCCACCCCCCCCCTCAGATCAGGTCGCCCTCCCCATCCTCCCTCTCCATTCTCTCAAGAACATCCCCCATCTCCTTCCTCCACCTTGTGCAGAGAGAGCAGGCCAGACCTGAGCCCCCATCCCCTGCTAGCTCAGCCCCCTCCCTCTCCTAGCCACCCCCACCAATCCCTAACACCCTCCACCATCCCCCACAGCCATTAGCCCCCCACCCCTTGCTGTGTTGGCCCCCCTTCCAGCTCCTTTCATCTTCATCAAGTTGAAGACCTTGCAGTAGCTCACAGGCAGCAGAGAAGCTTCTGGTTGCAGAGTCTACCACGGCTTCATCCCGAAGCCCCAGGATGCACAAAAGGTGCCATCAGAAGCATCTTCAAGTCCTCTCCGCAACGGTGGTGGTCTCGTCCCCATCTGAGCTCGTGGCTACCCGGAGGAGCCATCGTCGCCGGACTACGCAACTTCATCCTGATAGTCAACCAGAGGCAACTTGCATCAGCTCCCACGGCCATTCCCCTGAAGTTCTTGAAGCGGGGCTCGGCTGTGATCTTTTACTACCAGTCTCCTGTCACCACGAAGAAGCGGCACTCCGTTCGGCATCCGAAGCTATGAGTTCCAAATTTTCTCCCTCCGGTGCACTGATCAGTTTCCTCTGGAATCAGTCTGATATCAAGACACTGTTCGGGTCCTCGCCATCTGCTCTGACCTCTTCCGGCATCGCCGCTGGTCTCCGATCGAAGAGGACTCAACCATGAATCCAACGACTCTGGCCACGCCTGAATCAGAGTTCGGAAGCGTCTGTGGCGGCCTCATCTTCTTGCTGAAGAGATGTAGAAGCTACCAGAACCAGCTAACGGAGACCCTGTTCGCGCCTCTGCCCCGACCAACACCGTCATTCAGAAATTTCCCCAAAAAATGGATGTCCTTCCGGGTCAAATACGAAGGTTTTCCCACTAGTTTCGTTGACAACGGAGTTCAGGAGAGGCCGCAGCGACGCCGGCTTCGACTACCTGTCCCCTGTTCCAGAGGGCGGACAGAACCGACGACTTTCTATCAATTAGTTCCTATATCGATTTTTCCCCTCCCCGCCTGGCCGGCTTACAGCCCCTCTCTGTGGGAGGTAGTCTTTGAATGTAAATTTGACTTCCTCTCCCCTTGTTCAACCCCCTTGCATGGGGAGTAGTGGTGTAATTTCTTAAATTTCAGGTTGAAGCTTCTCCGGCGCGGCGTGCGGGTAAGCCCACGCTTCCTCGCTCGCCCTCGTCTCCGACCGGGATCGGTGTCTTCACACCGATCAGGTGAGCCCCTAGACACTTCCTCTACTGGTTTTACTTTTGCTTGTCTTAGTATTGTTTCTAGTTGCCCGTCGGCCGGCGAGTTGAGTGCCCGATCTCAAATTGCTACTATGTGAGTGTCCACCGCGGGTGAGTTGTGAGCGAGACCAATTTACCCACGCCCTCGGCGTGCTGACCGCCCATGAATTTGAGCATCCCCAGGCCCTTAGGGGTCCTCCCCAAGCCAGCCATACCCTTGGAAACCTCCAGGTCCATCCTTGGACCCTCACCCTATCGCGGGTCCACCTACGGACCTGAGTGTGCCAAATGCGAGTGATTCCTCTTGTATGACATTGTCGTGTCCGTTGCATTGCTTGCAATATAGGTCTTAGGTTGTTTCACATCAATTGGTATCAGAGCAAGTCATTGACTTGTCTCTACAAGTCAACTCCTAGGGCACGCTTGCATTGGAGTCATCATCGGTCCGACCCTTGCATTGCCCACCCACCATTGTTATCATTGAGTCTAGGGTCAAATGGCCCCTCCTCCAATCATATCCCATGCATACCTACCTAATGGAGAGCCCACAAAAATTGATTTCATTGACTTGGAGTCTGATAATTGGGTATCCCCCGATATCGTTGCCTCTCTTTCTAGGATCGGACAAATTATGCACAATGGAGACCAAGTCCTTATTGCATTCCATAGATGGTTCGGGAAGACTAAGTATTTTGATGGGGCTTGGTGTCAAGTAGGAACATTGGCGGGTCCATGCATAATCCTAGGTAATAAATGGTTAGATGAAAGGAATGCCGACAACGACCCGACATGTCAGACTTGCCTAGCGCATCCACCACACCTTCCGGGAGCCTTTAAATTCAACAACCTTGTACTTGATACGCACAGCGGAAAGTGAGATAGAAGGGGGGATGAATAGCTCACTCCCAAAATTCGATAAACTCAGACACGATTTCTCAACCCCTCAAATTGCAGTGAAGAAGACTTCGAAGACAGGCAACAGAGATGACTAAAACAAGGAATGAGATCGAGAAAGCAACCCACAAAGAAGCAATGTGTCAAGTAGATGGAAAGCAGCACAAATGTGAACAAGCAAAACCACAGAGAGAGGGAATTTTTTAGGTGGTTCGATTGCTATCCGCAATCTACGTCCACCCCTTACTCAGGAGAGTAAGGTTTCCTTGTAATATTCAATCGCACACAGCAGACTCAGTCTGCAACAACTGCTGCCATACAGCTTGCCCTGAGGAACACCCTTCTCAGTCTTCTGATCAACCAGAAGAAAAACACTGGAGAACCAATTTTCCTTCCTTTGCACGTCGCAAAGGGAACCCTGTGCAGTTACTCCCAAGTAACTCACACAACCAGAGGATCAAACCTCTCTTCCTCCAAGGACAATGGAGGGAAACATAATGAAATGAAAATAAAGGAAACTCCAAAACAAAACCATTGATGAACGACAATTTTCTCTAAAAGCAAAAACAATATAACTTTCGTAGAAGCAGATCTTCACATTCACAATCACCTCTCTCTCTCAAAAATTTTTCTCTCAACTCTGGATGGAGTGGATAGTCTCTGATTTTCTCTCTTGATGCACTGCTCTCACGCTGCTCTTCTTTTCAACTGTTCCATCCCCTATCTCCGAACCCTTTTTCCTCAGCATATATATATATGTCTGATCCAGAACCTTAGGCGTGTGGATACCATGTTTCCTGCCTGAAAGGTTGGGGCATGTGTCGGAATGTTCTGGACCTCTATCTTCCTCGGATCACGTGCCATTCTCCTGGTGAACGCACAGACAAACTGTTAGAGAAGAAATAAACAATTTGTCACACACTTAGCACAATTCGTATCAATGTAAGGAGTAAGAAGCCAGAAACTGCACTGAGTACGAGTTCCCAAATGAACTATTGCACTAGCTTGCAACAAGGTGAACAACAGGTTGCACCGAGTTGAAGTGAGCAAAAGCGAGAGGTGCACTGACTCAAGAAAATGCATGACGTCATTAGCACAGACCATGGACTCTAATCATGCAACAGATATGCTCGGACAAGAATCAACAAGACATAAAGTTGTACTGAATTTATTTTGCTAGAGAGAAAAGTTTGCACCGAGTTAAAGGAATAAGCATCGACTAAGACGGGCAAGAAAAGCACCGATGTAGAATGAAGCAGAAGATGCACCAGTCTACGATAGTTGTCTACAGGACTTGCATCGAGTCTACGTATGCCTAAAACAGGAGCAGCACTGACCTCATTGCTACCGCAATTTGTAAAGGCTTGGCTATGCACCGAACATGATTTTTGTTTTAAGCGAAGTATGCACCGAGTTGAGTTCCAATACCTTCATCTAACCAAAGGTTGCACCGACAAGGTGCAGATCAAACCTTGCACCGAGAATGGTAATGCAATAGAAGATGCACCGACTTCTTGTTATTCATAAGGTGAAAGAATGCACCGAGTCGGGATATGCAGTCCAAACAGGAGCTGCACCGAGATGGCAGATAGAAGTACAAGACAAAGCTTGCATCGAGTTGGATTTGCACTGAGAAGAGGAATGACCAGACTAATTAATGCATTCTGGTCAAGAATTGCACAGACCCAAACTAAATTGCACCCTATAGAAATGCACAGAGACAGAGTATGAACAACGAACTCTGTGCATGAACAGGGACTTGCACCGAGGCAAGCACTTTATGTGAGAGATGTAGAACTTGCACTGACTTAATATGTATTAAGAAAAAGGATGAATAACATGTAATGCACGGACCTGAATCATGCTATAAGCACAGACCTCCTTCATGCTTAGAAACAAAGAAATGTGCCGTATAAAAGCAAGTTGATTTATAGTTAAAACAAATTGATTTATAGTGTGAGACATCATCAAAACCGTAGGGATGCAACAATCTCCCCCTTTTTGATGATGGCAACACTATGAATCAAGTAATGTCAGGGCATTAAGAAGGAGATCAAAAACAATCAAGAGCAAACCAAAAAGGGCATACTGATAAACCAGGAGACTTCTCCCTGAAACACCATCTTCTATATCTCTTCTCTCTCCAAAAACGCTTCACTCTTAGATGCAATAGATGCCTTGAACCAATGCCCTGAACCTCTCAGATGACCTCTTTCCAGTTGACAGAGGGACCTCTCTCCCCCTTTGACATCATCAAAAGGAAATGAAGGATATATGAAATTGCTGGAGACATGAGGGAGAAGTATAGTGGCTTCTTAGTATAGAAGGACTCAAGAGCATATCTTAAGAGAATAAGTGAGCTGCTAAACCCAAGAAAAGATTCTTGAACTCTGGTAATCAATAGAGAAGTAGAATGAGAGGGAAGTGTATCCACATACAGGGTATATGATGTAGAGCAGGGATGAACAAGTATGGCAAGATATTGCTGAACAAACAACAATACTCAGTAGACGACAAGAAACAAAGGCAGAGAAGGTGTTCTCATGGTATTGAGGACAAGCATTCCAGTAATTTGTACAGAGACAAGGGATATTATAGAGATTTTCAATAAGACCAATGAGTAAGTTGGTAAATCACACTTTTGACATTAGGGAGACACCTTGATCAGAGGCCTGAATCCCCAGTTACTCAATGCGAGTACCTCATTACCTCTCCTTTTTAGAGAACAAAGTTAGTAACTGTGACTTTTTACGTGAGGAAACACCTTGATCAGAGGCCAGAGTCCCCAGTTACTCACCACCTTGTCACCATTGTTCTGTGATGATCAGAAGCACAAATTCATTTTGCAGAGATTGCTCTTCCCTTTTTGTTTTGAATTTGACACCTCATGACATGGGAATTACTTCACTTCATTGATGAAGCTCCCAGTTTCTTAGTGATCAAACCTTAGACCTTTTTTTTTTCTTTTGGTTGATCCCTTATGAAGTGATTGAAGACAATACCAGAAGGACTGTTTCTTTGAAATGAATCTTGAAGTCTAGATTTCAAGTTGTTCTGGACAGATGTCAAGGCATATAGGTTTTAGCCTGAACCCGAATCATTGACAATGTAGGAAGATATACTTCGAACACTTAATCCAGATCTCTGATGGACTACTAGAGGAAAGATTCTAGCAGGACTTTAGTAACACAGACTTATAGACTTAAGAGATGAGTGAGATTCTACTGTCTGAGAGAGAACCGCACTCATTCAATTATGAGAACCAGCAATGACACACATCTGGTCAATCTTTTGAATCAGTCAAAATTTCACTAACTGCCCAGCTCCCCCTCAATCGATGCACTAAAGGAATTTAATCAGTAGACTCTCAGGACTCCCCCTCACTGTTAGGACAGACTTCTCACATAATCTCTTGCCAAGATAAAACAATTTAATATCAGGAGATTAGCAATTAAGATAATTTAAATAAGCCTAATTCTCTTCTTAATGTGGTGAATTTGTCATTGTCCAGTGGCTTGGTGAAGATATCAGTAATTTGATTAGCAATGCCTACATGAATCAGCTCAAAGGTGTTCTTAGAAATCTCATCTCTTATGAAATGATGCCTTATTTCTATGTGTTTGATACGAGAATGCAAGACAGGGTTCTTGGCTAGATTGATGGCACTGGTATTATCACAGTAAATAGATGTGCACCCCAGGTCTACTTGATAGTCCTGAAGCTGGTGTTTAATCCAAATGACTTGTGTACCACAACCCCTGCAGCCACGTACTCAGCCTCTACAGTGGAGAGGGCCACATAATGTTGTTTCTTGGAACCCCAAGATACTAAACACCCACCTAGAAATTCACAGTGACCACTAGTGCCTTTTCTATCTAGTTTACACCCGGCATAGTCTGCATCTGTGTATGCAACTAAATCAAGTGTGTGTGATGCAGGAAATCATAAACCAAGGGTGTGTGTGGCAGACAGATATCTGAAAATTCTTTTCACTGCAGCTAAATGCAATTCAGTGGGTCAAGATTGATATCTTGCGCACATTCCTACATTGAACTATATATCAGGTCTTGAAGCTGTCAAATAAAGTAGAGATCCAATCATACCTCGATAGAGCTTGGCATCTACTTCTTTACCTGTCTCATCTGCATCTAGTGAGGTATTAGTACCCATTGGTGTCGTGATGTGTTTCAAATTGTTCAAGCCAAACCTCTTGAGAATCTCCTATGTGTACTTGGTCTGGTTGATGAAGCATCCATCCTCTAACTGTTGTACCTGCAAGCTAAGAAAATACTTTAATTCACCTACCAAACTCATTTCAAATTCAGCAGACATCAATTTAGAAAATTCATTACATAGTTCAGAGCTAGTTGACCCAAAGACATATCATCTACTATACCTGAACTATGATGAGGTCTTTATTTGAACTCTTGGAAAATAAAGTTTGATCCACCTTACCTCTTTGGTAGCCCTTGCTGATTAGAAATTCTGTCAGTCTTTCATACCATGCTCGAGGATCCTGTTTTAGACCGTACATGGCTTTATTCAACCTGAAAACTTGGTTAGGTTGTGGAGAGAACTGAAATCCAGGAGGTTGTTCAAAAAAAACTTCTTCTTTGATAACTCCATTTAAAAATTCACTCTTCACATCCATTTGTTGGAGTTTTATATTCTTGGAGCATGTAAATGCTAACAATATTCTTATAGCTTCCATCCTAGCTATAGGTGCATAGGACTCATCGAAGTCAACTCCAAATTCCTGAAAGTAGCCCTTGGCTACCAGTCTGGCTGTATTTCTAGAGATGATTCCATCTTCATTCATTTTATTCTTAAACATCCACTTAGTTCCTATGACATTAGTATTTTCTGGTCTTGGAACTAGCTCCCAGACATTATTTCTCTCAAACTGACCTTACTCCTCACACATAGCATTAATCCAAGATTGATCACTGGAGAGGGGGATTTCTGCAGCCCACTCAAAAAGTAGCCCAACAAGACCCCACAGGGTCCAACGAGGCAAGCTTACCTGAGTGACAGCCCACAGGGCCCACTTAGGAAAGAAAAGCCCAATGAACAAACACTCGAGGAACCAACTCTCCCCGGCGGCCCCTAGGCTCGGAGGGCCCGAGTAATGGTCAGGTCACAAGGAGGGTCCGGCCCAAGCCGTTTACCCGCCCGGGAGAGACAGGCGTTCGCCGACCTATCCGACCCCTCCTCCGCCGAGCTAAGCTCATCGCCCGGACTGGGCTGGCATTTCAGAAGCTCGGCCCGACCGGATATTACCCGTTCATGCTGCTGTTAAGAGTCCCCAACGGACAGGGGAACCCAGAAACCGCCGGACTTCAAGGCGATAACGTCCCCACGATAAAGCCATGAAAGCCCACGTTGAGGACGTAACTCCCGCCGGAAACCCCTCAGCTTGCAGGACTCCTGAAGGCGGCGTACTATTTAAACCAGGGCTACCCTTCGGTGGAAGAGAAGAAGAAAGAGGGAGCCATTAAGGCACTCATACTCAAAAACTCCTGAGCAGCCCGCTTCACCCCTCTGGTGGAGAGGAATCTCGCGCACCAGTTTTTCTCCTCCCCATTATTGCTTCCACCACAGCTCTACTGACTTAGCCATCGGAGGGTTTTTCCCCAGGGAAACACCCTGGGCCCTCTGATACGTTTCTCTATCTTGCAGTTCATCTTCCGGTGATCCACAGCCCGCTCAGGACACAGCGCGAGATCTCGCCTCTTCATCTGGCGCCGTCTGTGGGAAACGCATGAAGAGCCAAGATGGTGAGAAAAAGCTCAGGGAGGAGGTCCGCCGGCGAGAGGGGTAATGCCGTGGTGACGACAGGAGACGGCCCCTCTAGGGCCTCACAGAACCCTCCCTCCAACGCCAACGTCCCCACCAACGGGCCGCCGCCCCCTCCGCCGGCGACAGGGGCACCCCCCAACGGTGGCGACGAGGTCTTCCAGGCCCTCAATAAGAAGCTCGACGTCCTCGTGGAGCTCATGAGGGCCCAGGCGGCAAGGGATGCCAGGTCCCGCGCCCCGTCCGGGAGTCCCCCTCGTCGAAGTGCATCCCAGCATACCGCTGGGGGCCGCTTCACCCTCCGCGGTCAGCAGCTCATCCGCAACAACATGGGAGGACCCTCGCAAGCTCCGCCCCCGGAGCAAGAGGCTTCCTCCACGCCCAGAAAAGGGAAACAAGGGGCGAGGCCTCCACGCCCGAGCGCTGACGTTCCTAAGGATCGCCACGACGCTCCCTCCAGTCCCACGGCACGACCGCAGCCGGAACTATCCCTCCGATTGAGGGATTTCGACAGACGTTTTGCAGAGCAAGAGCGCGCCCTCTGCGCCATGCAGAAAACCTCTTTCCCGGAGGACGAGGAGAAATCCCCTTTCTCCGAATACATCTTGAAGGCAGAGGTGTCTCCCAGAACCTCCATTCCGACCTTCAAGCTCTATGATGACCAGGGCGACCCAACCGACCACTACGACAGCTTCGACGCCCTGGTAACTCTGCATGGAACACCAGATCCTATTAAATGCCGAGCCTTTGCGGCCACCCTGGTCCAAGGTGCTCAGGCATGGTTCCGGGCCCTCGCCCCTGGGTCCATCCGGGACTTCAGGCAATTCGGGCGAGTCTTCAAGGAGAGCTTCGCCGGAAGCGCCCCCCCAAGGTCAGTAGCGGGGCTCCTGGCCCTCAAACAGGCACAAGGGGAAAGGCTCCGGGCTTATGTCCACTGATTTAAATCGGAAGCCCTCAGAATTCCCCGCCTGGATGTGGCCTCGGCCACGACCGCTCTGACCGGGGGCACCCGGGACGAGAATCTCCATCGCGAACTGGTCCTCCACCCTCCCTCGACCCTTGCCGAACTAGTGACTCTGGCACTGCGCCACGCCGAGTGCGAAGAAGTACTCAGCGCTTATCGAGACACAACCGGCTCGGGTCGGGAGGGGGACAAGAAGCAGGCCTCCGAGCCAAACTGATGCGGGATGGGACCACGGACACGACAAGCTCGCGATCGTCCCTTAACGAGCGAAGCGTCGGACGTGCACGGTTGAGAAACCGGCAAGAGCTAGGGTGGTCGGCTCGCACTTTCGTGCCCGGATCGGGTCACGGGATGGTCTCGCTCACTCTCTCGCAGCAGCGGTGATATGAAATTATAGCAAGCTAGGTCCTAAAACATGCTCTCTGGTAGTGGCATAAACAAGCATATATGAAATAAGCGAAATGCCAAGTGTAGGAGCGAAGACGATACCTCCACGCACTCGGCGTGGGGACGATGGGCCCGGCCGAACTCGTGCTCCCGGGACGGTTAATACATGAATAGTACAGCAATGGAAATATGCCCACTCCACGCAGGGAGGTAAAGGGCGACACAACGGGGCCCGGGAGGACCGAATACGGGTTGACGGGCGGCTTTCCGCGTAGCTTCGGCAGCACTCGAACTAGTGACGGTGGGGCCCACGTGCTGTCCGAAGGGACCGTGTGGGACCCGGTGTCACCACTGTGGTGGGGACACTGGTGGAAGCGATCCCCGGACTGGCGGCACGCTGGAACATCGCCCGGAGGTCGGGCGGCTCCAATCGGCACCCGTCGGGTTTGCTGTCCACGGACTGGTGGTTGCTATTTTGCAGCGCGCGCTCCGGCGAGAATGGGCGCTTCGGATCGACACGAGACTGGCGCCGTTGGAAAGCTAGCTTGAATCTCTTCAATGTAGGACCAAAGATCTGGCCTGGATCTGCTCGGATCTTGACTTATAGAATTTTCATTCTCCTGTTGTACAATAACCGAAGACTCAGGCCTGCAGAGGACTTGACTGTTGATTGCCTTTGACCGTGATGTGGATGTCCGAATTCGAAGATGTGTTCTTCCTCAAAGTTGTTATAAATTGAGATGGAAAGATGGAAAAATTGGTTTGGACATGTTTGGAGGTGTCTATGATTTTATGTGATTTGTTCAGTGGACAAAGGTCGGATCTGGGATCTTGCTGAAAGTACTGTAGCTTCGGTAGAACATGAATTTTGAAAAATAGGTAGAAGGATGATAAAAATTTGAGAAACATTGTGGTGGTAGGGGACGATGGATAGAACACACAGTTAAATTGGGAGGTCTAAAGAAAATCAAAATGGTGGTCGAAGGTGGAGAGCTCAGGGCTACTGTCACTGTAGATAGTGACAGAACAGATCTGAAATTGAGAGTTGAACGAAGAGGAAACAATATGAAACGGTGGCTTTTGAACCTGGCTTGTTTTGTGGAGAAGGGGCTAGAAGATAGGAACCAACCCTCAAAATTTCAAATCGATCAGAACTCGTGGCTGGCTTCAGGATTTCACGAACCACACCTCTGTCCAGCAGGACAGAAAACCGAAGATGATCCCGCGGCAGCTCGAAGGCGGCACGAACGGCGGCGGCGGCGGCGGCGGCACAAACGATCACCGGAGGTTGATAGGGGAGGAAGGAGATAGAATCCACTCTAGATCTGGGGTTGGGGAAGGAAGAACACCAAGGGAGGAGAGAGGGGCGCACCAAGCTTCAAGAACACTCACAAATTTTCTGATTTTTCCATTGAATTTCTCATGAAAATACAACATTATATATGACTCCAATCAAATCTAATATGGACCCTTGGATCAAGGGTTGGGGATTGAATGGCTGAGATGAGGTGTGAATAACACACCAAATACAATTTTTTAATCTACCTTGACTATCTCCATTCAACCTTAGACTAATTACATTCAAACTCCACCTAATACACACCAACCAAGCCACCAAGCCTAATAAGGCCAAAGAAGCTTGCGCCCCCCTTCATGGGCCAAGGCCATTCATGGGCCAAGAGCCACCTAATAGCTCATGCTAGGCATGGGCCATTCCCACTTAGATGGCCCATGAGAGAGTGGAACCCCATTTGGGCCTTAAGTGCCTTAATGACCCATTTGAAACCAAATGACCCAATATGAAGTAGCACTCTTAAATGGACCTAAAACATGAAACCTATTAATGGACTCTTCCTAGAAAAGTGGCCCATTGGCTTAATTAAGCCTTACAAGGATGGCCCAAATGAAAGAAATCAAAAATTACATACACTTCAAGCCAATACAACCCATACTACACACCTATACAAGCCAATACACACAATACAACCCATAAGCTCTTGATGTCCTCATCAATTCTCCCCGGGTGGGAGGAACTCGACCCCGTCGAGTAGGGGTATGGATGCTCGAGTACTCCGGCGGATCCGTCACCGTGCCAAGTAACGCGGGTACGCTCCACTCCAAGTGATCGTCACCTGCTCATTCCATATATACTCGATATGCGCAAGCTGCCATGGGCTAGAGGTGGACACTCCGGGTGGGGCACTCTCAAAGGGAAGGAAGCAGCTTGAAGACTCACTAGGAATCACCGCTGAGTCCCTATAAGTGACTGATCCGGGTATAGAAGTAGATCCGATCCCATACTCATCAGTGAGTCGACTCGCTTCACACTCACAAGAGAACGACAACGAGCTTGCACAAGACACATGCAGACTCACTTATGCACTAACACACGTATGCAAACCACACAAACAATCGACTCAAAACACACCACTCAAAATAAACCACACAAGGAAAACACACTGACTTATGTATGACTCTAGACGAAGGTGGTAGCATCAAGCCCACTAGGTGGCTGCATCCTGGGCGGCAGGAGAGCCATCCTGCTCTTCCCCTCCCAAGGCATAGTACTCCTCGGCTAGTGCCTCATCGGCCTCGTAATCAACACACTCAGGCTCGGGAGGTACGGATCCTCCAACACCTAAGGCTAGGGTGGTGCGAGCGGGGCACTCGCTGGCAATGTGGCCATACCCGTGACAGTGGAAACACTGCACTCTCGACCGACTACTCTCTCCTATAAAAGGGGCCTTACCCTTATCATCCCGTCGGGTAGGGGGTGTAGGCAGCAAAGGGGGAGATGTAGGTGCCTTGGACAATAGTGGAGGGGGTGCCGGTGCCAGAGGACGGGTTATAGGAGCCGGGGAATGGGCAATGGGTGCCGGTGGTTGGGGTGGGAATAGATCTCGGGGTGGAGGAGGATGAGGCCATGGAGCGAAGTGCTCCTGACGGGTGGGCTCCTGAGATCGAGCCATGGGAGGCCGCTGATGTGGGCCTATGGAGTGACGGGGCTCGGTACTACGGAGAGGGGTGGGGCCCAACCGATGGCTAGACTCGAACTCTCCCTCAAATTGCTCCATCTCGAGAGCAACCTGGTATGCCTCTTCCAACGTCTTGGCATTGCAGCGGAAAAGCTCATACTGGTAGTGTGGCCGCAAACCACGTCGAAAGCAGGACACGGGCATGGTACTCTCCTCCGTGACACCACATCGTAGAAAGTACTCATCAAACTCCGTGATGTATTCGGAGACGGACCGGTCTCCCTGGCTAAGACTTTGCCATCTATCGATGAGTCGCTGGCGATATGTGGGAGGAAGGTACTTTTGCCGAAGTTTATTCTTCATCTCGGCCCATGTGTCGATCGGGGTTCTAGCCGCTGAAGTAGCAGACTCTCCACATTCTTCCAATAGGTTTGTGCCTACCCCATGAGTTTCATGGTGGCAAATCTGACCCTTCGACGCTCCGACATATCATACCACTCAAAGTAACGGTCCATGCCGAACTCCCAATCTAGGTAGACTTTCGGATCCAAAGACCCGTAAAAAGCGGGAGGGTCCGCTCGCACGGTCTTAAGGACCCGGTCATCATCCTCATCTCGTTGTGGCTGAAAACCACGACGGCGTTGACCATATCCCTCATAGGCATTGTCGGAACCATAGTCCTCGAGACCAAGGTCACGGTGCGGTAGTTGGGGAACCCGAGGAAGGGCGGGTGGAGGAGCCTGTGGTGGCTGGTTTTGGGCTGCAGGAGCGGCCTGGACTTGGGCCATGGGAGCGGGTTGGACTTGGGCCACCGCGGGAGGAGGTGCGGGTGGGCCTTGAGCTGCCCCTGGAGGGTCCCCGTGTGACATCCTATCTAACCGCCCAACGAGGTCTTGGACCGACCTATCAGAGGTCTCCAAGCGCCCCTCCATGGCTCTAAGGCGACCATCCATATTATCGGAGAAAGTCCGAAAGTTAGCATCGGATTGGTCCAACCTAGTCATAATGGCCATCATCGCCTCTTGTAGGGAGTGGAAGTCTCCCGAGGTATCCCGTGGGTTGGCCATAGGTGGTGGCGGGGGTGAGTACTGAGTACCCCGACGAGTGGGCATGCAAACACACCGACTAGAAGATGCCGACTAAAGCAAAACACACTAATGCTAAATGATGCGCCTAGACTTAACCAAAACGCGGTACACGGCGGAGGTAATCGACCCAAAGGTCACTCGCGCAAGTGTGCGGCCTTCCCGATAGGCGTAGCCTAACGTTCGGACAACACCTTTTGATATACCGAGTAAAGGGATGCAATGCAAAAAAGACACTTTTTTTTGTTTGTTTTAAAACAATGATGACCCTAAACACGACTTAGACGTAAATGACTAATGAATGACACTTTTTTTTTTGGACACCCTAGACTCAAACTCGCTCTGATACCAAATTGATGCGGGACGGGACCACGGACACGACAAGCTCGCGATCGTCCCTTAATGAGGGAAGCGTCGGACGTGCACGGTTGAGAAACCGGCAAGAGCTAGGGTGGTCGGCTCGCACTTTCGTGCCCGGATCGGGTCACGGGACGGCCTCGCTCACTCTCTCGCAGCAGCGGTGATATGAAATTATAGCAAGCTAGGTCCTAAAATATGCTCTCTAGCAGTGGCATAAACAAGCATATATGAAATAAGCGAAATGCCAAATGTAGGAGCGAAGACGATACCTCCACGCACTCGGCGTGGGGACGACGGGCCCGGCCGAACTCGTGCTCCCGGGACGGTTAATACATGAATAGTACAGCAATGGAAATATGCCCACTCCTCGCAGGGAGGTAAAGGGTGACACAACGGGGCCCGGGAGGATCGAATACGGGTTGACGGGCGACTTTCCGCGTAGCTTCGGCAGCACTCGAACTAGTGACGGTGGGGCCCACGTGCTGTCCGGAGGGACTGTGTGGGACCCGGTGTCACCACTGTGTTGGGGACACTGGTGGAAGCGATCCCCGGACTGGCGGCACGCTGGAACGTCGCCCGGAGGTCGGGCGGCTCCGATCGGCACCCGTCGGGTTTGCTGTCCACGGACTGGTGGTTGCTGTTTTGCAGCGCGCGCTCCGGCGAGAATGGGCGCTGCGATCAGCCCCGATGTCGGATCGACACGAGACTGGCGCCGTTGGAAAGCTAGCTTGAAGCTCTTCAACCTAGGCCCAAAGATATGGCCTGGATCTGCTCGGATCTTGACTTATGGAATTTTCAATCTCCTGTTGTACAGTAACCAAAGACTCAGGCCTGCAGAGGACTTGACTGTTGATTGCCTTTGACCGTGATGTGGATGTCCGAATTCGAAGATGTATTCTTCCTCAAAGTTGTTAGAAATTGAGATGGGAAGATGGGAAAATTGGTTTGGATATGTTTGGAGGTGCCTATGATTTTTTGTGATTTGTTCAGTGGACAAAGGTCGGATCTGGGATCTTGCTGAAAGTACTGTAGCTCCGGTAGAACATGAATTTTTAAAAATAGGTAGAGGATGATAAAAATTTAAGAAAAATTGTGGTAGTAGGGGACGATGGAAAGAACACACAGTTAAATTGGGAGGTCTAAAGAAAATCAAAAGGGTGGTCGAAGGTGGAGAGCTCAGGGCTACTGTCACTGTAGATAGTGACAGAACAGATCTAAAATTGAGAGTTGAACAAAGAGGAAACAATATGAAACGGTGGCTTTTGAACCTGGATTTTTTTGTGGAGAAGGGGCTAGAAGATAGGAACCAACCCTCAAAATTTCAAATCGATCAGAACTCGTGGCTGGCTTCAGGAATTCACGAACCACACCTCTGTCCAGTAGGACAGAAAACCGAAGATGATCCCGCGGCAGCTCGAAGGCGGCACGAACGGCGGCGGCGGCGGCACAAACGATCACCGGAGGTTGATAGAGGAGGAAGGAGATAGAATCCACTCTAGATATGGGGTTGGGGAAGGAAGAACACCAAGGGAGGAGAGAGGGGCGCACCAACCTTACACTCACAAATTTTCTGATTTTTCCATTGAATTTCTCATGAAAATACAACATTATATATGACTCCAATCAAATCTAATATGGACCCTTGGATCAAGGGTTGGGGATTGAATGGCTGAGATGAGGTGTGAATAAGACACTAAATACAATTTTTTAATCTACCTTGACCATCTCCATTCAACCTTAGACTAATTACATTCAAACTCCACCTAATACACACCAACCAAGCCACCAAGCCTAATAAGGCCAAAGAAGCTTGCGCCCCCCTTCATGGGCCAAGGCCATTCATGGGCCAAGAGCCACCTAATAGCTCATGCTAGGCATGGGCCATTCCCACTTAGATGGCCCATGAGAGAGTGGAACCCCATTTGGGCCTTAAGTGCCTTAATGACCCATTTGAAACCAAATGACCCAATATGAAGTAGCACTCTTAAGTGGACCTAAAACATGAAACCTATTAATGGACTCTTCCTAGAAAAGTGGCCCATTGGCTTAATTAAGCCTTACAAGGATGGCCCAAATGAAAGAAATCAAAAATTACATACACTTCAAGCCAATACAACCCATACTACACACCTATACAAGCCAATACACACAATACAACCCATAAGCTCTTGATGTCCTCATCACAAACCCTGGCTCGGGCAAGAAGCGCGATCGGGAAGGTGAGCGCAAATGGAAGTATGAGTGGTACACGCCGCTGACCGCGCCAGTCTACGAGATCTATGAAGACATCAAAGACTCGGGACTCCTCCGCCAGCCCGAACCAATGAGATCGAAGAACCGCAGGCGCGACAGGCATTGCCTGTTCCACGGCGACCACGGGCACCACACCGGCGACTGTCACCAGCTCCAAGACGAGATCGAGCGTCTCGTCCGCCAGGGGCACCTGGCCTGGTTTGCAGCCGGGCGCAAAGAAAACCGAGATGCCGCCGAGGAGATCGACAATGCCCCCCGAGGGGTCCACATCAACGTCATCTCCGGAGGAATGGCATCGGGCGGCGACACCAGCCGAGGAAGGAAGCGTCATGCCGAGCGGGCCAGCCGGGTCTTAGAGCCCTCAGGGGGCCCGCCGAGGGAGCTCCAGGTCATAGTCTTCTCCGACCAAGACCTGGAAGGGCTAAACACCCTGCATGATGATGCCCTCATTATCTCGGCCATGATAAACCATTGTAACGTAGATAGAATTCTGGTTGACAATGGGAGCGCCCCCGATGTATTATCTTATGACTGTTTCCTCAAGATGGGGGAAGACCCATCCAAGCTCCACCCGATCCGAACACCCCTTTGCGGGTTTAACGGCCTGGCCACCTACCCCGAGGGAGCCCTAAGCCTGCCGGTCACCATCGGCACCCCACCCAAAACCGTTACGGTCATGGCGGACTTCATAGTGATCAAGGGTATGATAGCGTACAACGCCATTTTTGGCCGGAAAATTCTCAGCCGAATAAAGGCCGTACCATCTACCTATCACCAGAAAATGAAGTTTCCCACCAAAAATGGGTTGGGGGAAGTCCAAGGTAACCAGGCCACGGCTAGAAGGTGCTACAACATCTCGGTGGAAGCCTCATGGCCGGACGGGGAGGATAAGGGCCCCAAGGGAATCGAAGGAAAGACCGTAACCACCGAGCCCGGTGGCGAATTGCTAACGGTATTCCTAAACGATGACCCGGCCCTCGGAGTAAGGATCAGAGCCGACCTACCACCCAAGGAACAGCAGCAATACAAGAAATTTCTTTCTGAGTACGTCCAGGTCTTTGCTTGGTCCGATGATCAACTCCCTGGCATACCAGAGGAGACCGTGATGCACAAGCTCAACCTCGACCCCACCGTGAGGCCCGTACAACAACGGAGAAGGAAGCACGCACCAGAGAAGCAGATGATCATCAAGGCGCAGGTCACCAAGGGGCAAGAGACTGGCCTTTTTAGACCAGTCCTATACCCCACGTGGCTAGCCAACGTCGTCCTGTTGCCAAAAACCACAGGAAAATGGCGAATGTGCGTGGACTTCACCGATCTGAATAAAGCTACCCCCAAGGACTGCTATCCGCTACCGAGCATCGACCAATTGGTTGATTCAACCTCGGGCAACGAGATACTCAGTTTCCTGGATGCCTATTCGGGTTATCACCAGATCAGGATGAATCCAAAAGACGTCGAGAAGACCACCTTCATCACCGACTGCGGCGTGTACTGCTACACCCGGATGCCCTTCGGGTTGAAGAACGCCGGAGCCACATATCAGCGACTGGTAAATCACATGTTCGAGGGACAGCTAGGTCAGAACGTCGAGGCTTACATTGACGACATGCTCGTCAAGACCCCCAAGGCCCAAGACCACTTCACCGACCTTGCCGAAACCTTCGGCACCCTCCTGAAGTACAACATGAAGCTCAACCCCGCCAAGTGCACCTTTGGAGTAAAATCCGGGAAGTTCCTGGGTTTCCTGGTCACTCAGCGCGGGATCGAAGCCAACCCCGACAAAGTCCAGGTCATCTTGGACATGCGCCCGCCCACGTGCATTAAAGACGTCCAGCGTCTGACAGGGCGTGTCGCCGCTCTCAGCCGTTTCCTGTCCCGTGCGACTGAACGATGCTTGCCCTTCTTCAAACTGATGAGTGGACCCAAGCTAGCATCTGCTACGTTCGCATGGGATGAGGAGTGCCAGACAGCATTCGCCGAGCTTAAGAAGTTCCTGGCTTCGCCACCGGTGCTCTCCAAGCCCGTCCCAGGCGAAGTCTTACTGCTCTACCTCTCGGCGACGCCATCCACGGTCAGCTCGGTCCTGGTCAAGAATGACTCGGGAATCGAGAGACCGGTCTACTACACCAGCAAGTGCTCAATGAGGCCGAACGGAGGTACCCCGCAACCGAGAAACTCGTGCTAGCGTTGGTTACCTCCGCAAGGCGCCTCCGCCCCTACTTCCAGGGGCACCCCATCACCGTGCTAACCGGCGAGCCGTTGAAGAAGATTCTGGCCCACCCCGAGGCCTCAGGGCGACTTGTCAAATGGGCCATTATGCTCGGGCCTACGACATCTCGTACCGGCCGTGATCAGCAATCAAAGGCCAAGCGCTCGCCGACTTCATTGCCGAAAGCACCATCCCAGCCGAGGACAGGCCTCCGACCACGACCGGGCCAACCTGGGAACTGTTAGTCGATGGATCGTCCAATTCGGCAGGCAGCGGTGCGGGGATCCTCCTGAGATCCCCCGAAGGGATAGAGCTACAGTACGCCTTGAAATTCAACTTTCAGGCATCCAACAATGCTTCCGAGTACGAGGCCCTTATCTCGGGAGCACGCATGGCCCGACGGCTGGGGGTCGAGCGAGTTAGGATCCACACCGACTCTCAACTAGTCGCAGGTCAGGTCAACGGTGAGTATGCAGCTCGGGAGGCACCCATGATCAAATACCTTCAGTTGGTCCGGAGCCTGGCCCAACAGTTCGAGGAATTTGGGGTAGTCCGGATAGCTCGGGAGCAAAACTCTCGGGCGGACGCCCTCTCTCGATTGGCCTCCTCCCTAGACCCGGAAGGTACACGATCGGTCCTCCTAGAAGAGCTAGAGCGCCCGAGCATCGACACGGAGCTCCTCGCTGTTGACTCGGCCACTCCAAGTGACTGGCGCTCCCCCTACCTGTCCTGGCTACAAGACTCCCAAGAGCCCTCCGACCCTCGAGAAGCCCGCCGAATGAAGTATCAAGGTCGGCGCTTCGTCGTCCTCGACAATGCTCTCTACCGAAGATCGTTCTCCGGTCCCCTCTTGAAGTGCCTCGGTCCCGACGAAGCAAGCTGAGCCATCCAAGAGATTCATGAAGGCCTGTGCGGAGCGCACTCAGGGGCAAGGTCGTTGGCCAGAATCCTATTACGACAGGGGTACTGGTGGCCCACCCTGCAGCGCGACTGCTCGGCCTATGTTCAACAGTGCGACCGATGCCAGCGGTTCGACCACTTGGTCCATCAGCCGGCTACGGAGCTTGTCACCCTAGCTGAGCCTTACCCTTTCGCTCGGTGGGGAGTCGATATCCTTGGGCCATTCCCAACGGCCCAGTCCCAGAAGAAGTTCATCGTCGTCGCCATCGACTACTTCACCAAGTGGATCGAGGCCGAGGCTACGGCAAGGATCACCGAGACAGTCGTTTGGGGCTTTGTTTGGAAATCGATCATTTGTCGCTTTGGCTTCCCCCGAGTGATAGTAAGCGATAACGGTCGACAATTCGACTCTCGGTACTTCCGAGATAGATGCGCCGACCTAAATATCCGCAACCACTTCACTTCGGTCGCCCACCCTCAGGCCAACGGGCTGGTTGAAAATGCCAACAAGACTATCTTGAAAGGCATAAAAACCAGAATCGGCAAGGCTAAAGGTAGCTGGCTCGAGGAATTGCCTAGCGTACTATGGTCGCACCGAACGACCCCCAGGACGGCAACCGGTGAAAGCCCTTTTCAGTTGGTATATGGCACCGAAGCCGTCGTTCCATTGGAGATCGCCAATCCGTCTCTCCGAGTGATCAGCTTCTCACTCGAGGCAAACGGGCAAAAATTGCTCGAGAACCTCGACCTGGCAGACGAACTCCGAGAGATCGCGAACGTCCGAGCAACGGAGTACCAGCACCGCCTCACTCGATACTACAACGCCAAGGTCTGAGACAGACGTTTCCAACCGGGGGACTTCATCCTCAGGAAGGCCGAAGCCTCTCGACCACTAGAGGCGGCGGGCAAGCTGTCCCCTAACTGGGAAGGCCCCTACCGAGTGGTCGAGACGCTCGGAAAAGGTGCGTACAGGTTAGCGACAATGGAAGGGGAACCTATTCCTCGGACATGGAACGCAGCCGCACTACGTAAATTCTATTTTTGAAATTGTACATCAAGATGGGCGGAATAAATCCCTTTTCTTTTATTCCAAACCATTGGTACATCAGATAGGCAAATGCCAGTACATCACATAGCAAAAAGTAAAAATCCGTCTAACATCGCTTCAAGGGGTCATCGCTCGACTGACTCGGTCTTGATCTCCTCGCGTCCAGCCACTGACTCTGCCTCGTGCGGAAACTGGCTCGGACAAAAGGTGGTCGAGCCAGTTGGCTCGGGTGGCCCGTGACAAAGGTGACAGAGGGACTGCAGAAGGGAGGCCACCTTTAAACGTTGAGGAAGGCTACCTCCCAAGTTGGCAACAACTAGGAAAAAGGAGCGCCGTGAAGGCCTCCCCTCTTCCAATCTGCCAACTCCTTGGAAGGAAGGAGAGAGCAAGCAGCCCCTGAAGAGTGAAAGAAATGAAGAGCAGAAGATGGAAAAAGAGGCTGCAGACGGAGGAAGGCTTCGGTGAGGAGGGAGCTTGATGCGCCCCCCCCCCCATGCAGAGGGGGAGTGGCGGCAGGCTTCCCTGATGCCCCCATCCGTCCTCCGCCTTGGCGTCCACCCAGAAGCCTCGCCGGAGCTAAGAAGAGGCAAACGACGTGCTTCCACACACCGAAGCCCTCTCCAGATCCGCACGGTGACCGTCGGACCCGTCTTGTGCACGCGCGGCGACCTTGGGATCCGTTCAACATTACAGGACAGCGGGAGCCCGCCGCTCCCCGTCGTCGGCAGTGTCACCCTCCGCGGGACCCTCCATGCTTAGATTGCAGTGGCGTAACGCAGAGTGAAGAAGAAGGAGTAAGGGTAGATCGTCGGCGAGAATCCTTAGCGTTAAGGAGGAAGGAGCGCCCTTCGGTCTCTCTTATAGGCCAAGGGAGGCCACGCGCCTTAAATGACTCCCCCCTTTAAAACACGCCAAGGGATCCCCCTGAATGGTCACCTCCAACTCCTCGATCCCCGCCCTAGCGGCATTCACTAAGCAGCCTGGCATTCAAAGCGTGAGGGAACGAAAGGACGCCCCGTCAGAAGTCTACCGAATCAGCATGCGAAAACTGCGCAGAACATATCGGCACCTCCCAACTACTCAAGATACGCCAACCAAATCACGGCAAGGATGGTACTCAAACAGAGCAAGTCATTTATTATCACACCAAAAGGAAACCCTCTAAAAAGAGGAAAGAGAGATAAAAAGGGAAAGAGGCAAAATACATCAGGCCTGGGGCACACTTTGACGCTCGAGAACGGCGGAAGGGGAGGCGTCATCCCCGGCATCTTCGGCGACGGCCGACTCGGACACTGACCTCGCCTATGCGAGAACTGTCTCGGTCGTGAGCCCTCCCGAAACGCCCGGAGCCGGTGACCCCGATGGAGGCGACCCCTCCGAATCTTCCCCGATCGACGACGAAGAGCTGGAAACCGACTCATCCGAGTCATAACGCTGGCCAAAGGGGAACTCGATCGCAGAGTTTTGCTCATCGGCGTAGTCTACCGCCCGGCGATAGCCCTGCTTGAACCCCTTTCGAGCACCCCGGCGTAGTGCTACCTCGTAATAGGGTAGGGCGGCTTCCACCAGGTCGGCCGAGTAAGCATCCGAGCTCCTATATCGCTCGATCGCCTCCGCCTCGATCTACCCCGCCCTTCTGACGAGCTCGACCCGAGCCCGCTCCACCTCGGCCGCACGCTCCTCCGCCCGGGCCCGGTCCACCTCAGCCTCAGCTCGGAGATGCTCCGCCACCTCCGCCCGATCTAGCAGCTCGGCGCGTTCGAGCTCCCAGCCATTGTCTAGCTCGAGGTGACGCAGACGCTCCTCCTCCAAGGATCGGCTTGTCCTCTCAAGAGACTCCCGGGTCTTGGCAAGCTGTTCGGTCAGCACCCCGGCTTCCAGACGGCTCGCCCGCGCCACCTCCCGGAACGAGGAAAACTCCTGCCAGAGCCCCTCATGCTCCCCCTTGAGTCGGGCCAATTTCCTTTCGCATCCTCCAAGGGTCCAGGCGAGTTTTGACCGCTCCGCCTCCGTCCGGGCGTGCGCCTCCGACATCAAAGCCGCTGACCGAGCTATGACCAGGTCGCCCTCCATCAGAACATCAAGGATCCCGGGGGGGGGGGGGGGGGTATTGCGCCTTTCTCCCCTCTTCGTCCTTGCGGCAATCGACCGGCAGACCCGATACAGGTCGCCCGTAATGCCGAGCCTTTCCAAGGGCTCCGGCAGAGGGGACCGCTCCGCCCGGGGCACCCCGCCAGAAGGCTCTGCTCGAGCGACGGAACCGACCGCCTCGCGCGCCATGGTCGGTTGGGGTTGCGACGCCTCCCCGGGCGAACCCCCAACCTCGACCGGTGCCGCGGTGCCGACTGCACCGGGAGCTTCAAGCACCTGGGGCTACAACGCCCTAGCGGGCGAACCCCCAACCCTGCCTGTCTCGGCCCGCACCTCGCTGACCGGGACATCACTCCCTCCGACCGATCCCCCGGTCTCGGTGTCAACTACCTCGATATCGGCCCCCTCTACCCCTGTGGGGGGGAGAGCCGACCTATCGCCACCCTATGAAGGGCCCCCGGTCTCCTCGGCCCCCTCTCGCCTGGCAGGTGGGGGAGCTGGCCCCGAGGGGTCGGCCCCATCTTGCACCCGAGAGGGGAGCGCCGCCGAGCCGGAGTCGCCCCCGGCGGTAGAAGGAAGACCTGCCTTCTTGGCCCGTTTCTTGGCCTTCGCGGCCTCCCGCAACTTTCCCGCCGTGGGATCCTTGCGCTTCGTACCAACCGGTCGTGAAGATCCCTCGAGGGCCACCCCCTTGCCCTTATCTCGGGCTTGGGCGCGACTCGCAGAAGCATCTGGTTCGTCGGCCGCCGAGTCATCTCCCAGATCAATGACCTCAGCAGCTTCCTCCAGAGGTTCCCGCCTAACGTCTGCCACAAAGGAAGAAGACCCGATCAGGAGAAAGAAAGTAACTACCACCCCAGGATAAGAACCTCGAGAGCGGTACCTGTCGACGTCAGCCACGTGAGAAAACACCGTTCGATGTTCTCCGGCGTCACCAGCTCCTCGGTCGACTGGCAGTTATCCAGCAGGCGAGTGGCCTGCCGCTCCACGTGGGAGGGAAATCCTCCTGGCGAGGGGGAAGATTCGGATGAAAATTGGGCGAGACTAGGCATCTCCAAGACTCGTCCGTCGCCTCCGCCTTCACCCAGAAGAATTGGGTCTTCCACCCCTTGTGCGAGGAGTCCTTCGCTGCGAGTGAGATGCAACTCCTATTCCTCCTCGCCTGGATAAAGTAGAAGCCCTTCCCCGCCGACGGGTGCGCTTTCAACTCGAAAAAATAGTGAAAGAGATCCAAGGAAGGAAAAATGTCGTTCTGACGACAGAGAATCTGAAAGGCGGAGAGAAGGAGATACGAGTTGGCCACCAACTGAATAGGCGCCAACTGGAAAAACTCGAGAAGCTTAAGTATAAGAGGCTCGAAGGGAAGGCGGAACCTACTCTTCCAAGCCAGAAGAAAAGTGCAAATGTGCCCCGTACGGCTGTCCAGACTTGTCTCATACGGGGCAGCGGTAGCGAAGCTGTACCTGAGAGGTAAGCGAAAACGATGCTCCAGCTTCCTCACTTCGGCTTCCCCCAACTCACTGCAGTTGGGGACGGGCTCCCGCCTCACCTGCTCGACTTCCAGAGGCAGATCAGCCATCGAGCCGGAAGATGATCCCTCGCACGAGCTCGAAGACTCCGGGGGGGAAGGAAGTTGCCGGACCGCCTCCGCGGTTATCCTCGCCAACTCCTCAAACGCCGCCGCAAGACCTTGCATCTCCGCTGTGCTCTCACGGCGCATCAAGGAGCCCCAGGAGCAAAGAAACTAAGGAAAGCCTAAAACCCTGAGAAGCCTAGAACGACGAACAGCGCCCAACGCCTATAAAACCCTGGAGGAAGGCGACGCGTCATTCCGTGCTCCGAGAAAAGGGGGGCCCCTTCAGTTCAAATCCGTCAGGATCATCATTGCGGGCCCAGGCGACCACTACACGTGGCTCCATAACGCCAACATAATTCCACCCACCTAAGCCACGCCGGTCCAAAGCCTCAAAAACTACTCGACCGAGCCTCCATGGCTCGGGAGTAGGAGGGGGACAAGTGGAGAGGGGGATTTCTGCAGCCCACTCAAAAAGCAGCCCAACAAGACCCCACAGGGTCCAACGAGGCAAGCTCACCTGAGTGACAGCCCACAGGGTCCACTTAGGAAAGAAAAGCCCAATGAACAAACACTCGAGGAACCAACTCTCCCCGACGGCCCCTAGGCTCGGAGGGCCTGAGTAATGGTCAGGTCACAAGGAGGGTCCGGCCCAAGCCGTTTCCCCGCCCGGGAGAGACAGGCATTCGCCGACCTATCCGACCCCTCCTCCGCCGAGCTAAGCTCATCGCCCGGACTAGGCTGGCATTTCGGAAGCTCGGCCCGATCGGATATTACCCGTTCATGCTGCTGTTAAGAGTCCCCAACGGACAGGGGAACCCAGAAACCACCGGACTTCAAGGCGATAACGTCCCCACGATAAAGCCATGAAAGCCCACGTTGAGGACGTAACTCCCGCCAGAAACCCCTCAACTTGCAGGACTCCTGAAGGCGGCGTACTATTTAAACCAGGGCTACCCTCCGGTGGAAGAGAAGAAGAAAGAGGGAGCCATTGAGGCACTCATACTCAAAAACTCCTGAGGAACCCGCTTCACCCCTCTGGTGGAGAGGAATCTCGCGCACCAGTTTTTCTCCTCCCCATTATTGCTTCCACCACAGCTCTACTAACTTAGCCATCGGAGGGTTTTTCCCCAGGGAAACCCCCTGGGCCCTCTGATGCGTTTCCCTGTCTTGCAGTTCATCTTTCGGTGATCCACTGCCTGCTCAGGACACAGCGCGAGATCTCGCCTCTTCAATCACTTAAGGCCTCTTCTACTGATTTGGGTTCAATTTGTGAGACCAAGGCAATTAGGTCTTGATTATGAACATTCCTAAAGTGAGACCTAGTTCTAAGGCTGTTTCAGCTGGCCCTACCTGGTTGGAAGCATCCGATGTTTCATTCGGCTGAACCTCCTCTTCTTCTTTGTCTTCTAGGAATTCTCCATCGTGCCTGGAATCCCTGTCAGCATCTTCAATGTTAGTAGCATCTTTTGCTTCACCAAAAATGATATGTGGAGACTCTTCAACTTTCTGATCAGTTATGTTAAAGACCTTATATGCTCTTCATACTTCAGAGTATCCTAAAAATATTCCAGGACAGCTTTTAGCATCAAACTTATCTAGGTCATTCTTGTCATTATTATGGATAAAGCATTTAGCACCAAAAATCCTGAAATGATCCAAGTTTGGTTTCTTACCTTTCAATAGCTCATAGGGGGCTTTCTTGTGAATTGGTCTTACCATGGCCCTATTGATTGTATAAGTTGCTGTATTGGCCGCCTCTGCCTAGAACTTTCTTGGTAGATGACTCTTAATTAGCATGGTTCGAGCCATCTACACAATGGTTCGATTTCTTCTCTCCACAATTCTATTCTGCTCTAGTGTCCTGGGAGAAGAAAACTTGTGTATTAGTCCTTCACTTTCACAAAGGTCAGAAAATATGGAGTTTTTAAATTCACCTCCATGGTCAGATTGAATTGAACAAATCTTATGTTTTCCTTCTTGTTTGACCTTATTGAAAAATTGTTTGAATTTTTGAAAAACATCATTTTTGTAGGCTAAGAAAAAGATTCATGAAAATCTAGAGTGGTCATCAATGATCACATAACCAAACCTACTTCCATTAAGACTCTGAGTTCTAGTAGGACCAAAGAGGTCCATATGAAGAAGTTCCATTGGTCTAGAAGACAACGGCTCAGATCTTAGTTTAAAGGACTTCCTGGTCTGTTTGCCTAGAGCACAGGCATCACAGATTTTTGAGATTGAACTAAACTTGATTTTAGGCATGCCTCTTACTATATCATGCTTGATCAATTTATTCAAAGTAGAAAAACTAGCATGGCCAAACCGTCTATGCCAATCAAAAGCATAACTTTCAGAATTAGCAGACAAGCAGAGATTAGATTTAGACTCAACATCTAAGTCTACCATGTAGACATTATTGGTCTTGTTTGCTACAAATTTAACACGATCAGAATTTATTTCAAAGATTTTGCATGAGTTGTTATCAAACACAACCCTGTGACCCTTGTCACATAATTGACTATTGCTAATCAGATTGTTTTGAAGACCTTCCACAAGTAAGACTTTCTCAATTGAGTTAGTGGAGGACTTACCAACTGTGCCAACCCCAATGATCTTACCTCTGTTCTTTCCTTCGAATTTGACTAGACCCCCTACCTTCATTTCTAACTTGCTGAACTTGGATCGGTCTCCTGTCATGTGCCTGGAGCAGCCACTGTCAAGGTACCATTTATTGTTCTCAGCTACCAGGCAAACCTACACAAACGAAATCAAGCAAAGTGGTTTGGAACCCAAGATAAGTTGGGTCCAAAGATATCATTCAAATCTTTAAGCAGGTGTTTAGAAATCCAAAATTGTTTCAACTTATTTTTATCTTGCATCTTAATTTCGGGTCTATTGAAATTGTGACCAGAATTATGTCCAGCTGGTCTGGAGAAGTGAAATCTATTCTAGTTATTAGGCTTCTCATCCATGGGGTATCTTCTGTGCGCTTGTTGATTAACAAGTTTTTGAGGGTGAGTGTTATTTCTCCAGTAACTACTGTTCGGACCCATTCTTTTATAGTAGTGCCAGCTTTTATTCTGATACATTTGCCCAATCCAGCTACCACTTCTGTTCTGGTGAATGGGCTTAGAGAAATTCTTCACAAAGTTCATTCCTGTTTTAGATGGTCGTCCAGCATTGTTTGTTGAATTTTCCTTTGGACGTTGAATGTTTTGATTGTTGTTTGAGCTGGATGGTGTGTCCAGGTTTTCTTTTCCCTTCTTTGGGTAGAAGGTAGTGGTCTTGAACTGAAAGAGTCTCTTGTTAGTTGGGTTATAGCCTAAACCCTCCTTGTTGAAATTAACCCTTGTTCCTAGTATAGAATCCATATTCATTTTCCCTTGAACAAATTTTTCTAAAATCTTTTGTTTGTCTTCCAGCTCTCTTTGCATAGACTCACAATTTTTTAGAAGTTCAGTGTTCACTTTCTTAACGGCTTCATACTTCTCTGTGATCACATTGTTTCCATTCAGACTTTCTTCAAATTTTATCTTGAGTTCGCTGAGTTGTGAGTGAACTTCCTGGTTCTCAAATTTGTGCTTTTCATTTTCCTTTTTCAGAGAAGTAATTTTTTCCAATTGTTCTTTTAATTTTTGATTTTCCTCACTGATTTGAGTTTGTTCTTCAATATTAGCATTGAATTTTCTCTTCAGAACCCTATGCTCTTTACTCAGTGAATTAAACTTATCTAACAGTTCGGCATAGGCATCTTCCCAATCATCAATAGAAATTTTTTTGAAGATATTTGTTATCTCCTCTTCGCTATTTGCCACCTCCTCTTTGCTATTTGCCATCAGGCAAATTCCTTCTCCGTCCTCCTCTGAGGAATTGGCTTCCGGATCTTCTTCCTCATCGCTCCACAAGCAGACCATTGCTTGTGGTTACTTCTTCTGCACCTTCGAGCTCTTCTTCTGAAAGTCAGGACCCTTTTCTGAAAATCAAGGCAGTCCCCTTTCATGTGTCCAGGTTTCCTGCAATGAAAACATGTGAATTTCTTGGCACTTCTATTCTTATCATTGCTGGAATCAAAGTTCTTACGAGAGGGGTATGACTTCTTCCTTCTAAAAGTCTTTCCCTTAGTCCTTAAGAATTTTTTGAATTGTCGAGTGAGCATTGCTTGCTCCTCCTGGTCGAGGTCTGACAGTCCGTCAGACTCGCAGCTACTACTCCCACTGCTGCTACTTCCCTTGCTGCGGGACACCTTGAGGGCAATATTCTTGCCCTTCCTGTCGCTTCCTTCACCATTCCTTTTGAAATTCATCTCATACGTCATAAGGGATCCTATAAGTTCGGTGACTGTCATGGTCGACAGATCCCTAGACTCTTCTATCACAGTGGCCTTAGTGTGCCATGTCGGGGTTAGAGATCTAAGTATCTTCCTGACAATATCTCCCTCAGATATCTCTTTCCCAAACCCCTTAAGACTATTCGTAATCAATGACAATCTGGCATACATCTCAGTTATGGTCTCCTCTGGTTTCATCTTAAACATCTCATATTCAGAGGTGAGGAGATTTACCTTCATTGCTTTCACTTGAGATGTACCTTCATAGATTAATTCCAACGCATCCCACATTTTCTTGGCCATTTTGCAAGCTGAGATGCGGGCATATTCGTCTGGATGTACTGCACATTGGATGATGTTCAGGGCCGTCCAGTTGAGTGACGAGAGCTTGACATGATCATCTGTCCACGTGTCCTCGTTCGGTGGCAGATCGTATGGCCCTGTAGTGATCACCCTCCACAGCTTGTGGCTCTGCGCCCTGATGAATACCTCCATCCTATTTTTCTAGAAAAGATAACTGTTACCATCAAAGAACGGAGGGCGGCAGATAGATTGTCCCTCAGCCATGTAGCTCCGAGGACCATTAAATCAGGGGTTACCCTGGCCATTGGACCACATTGTGAAAACCTGCTCTGATACCAATTGATACGCACAGCGGAAAGTGAGATAGAAGGGAGGGGATGAATAGCTCACTCCCAAAATTCGATAAACTCGGACACGATTTCTCAACCCCTCAAATTGCAATGAAGAAGACTTCGAAGACAGGCAACAGAGATGACTAAAACAAGGAATGAGATCGAGAAAGCAACCCACAAAGAAGCAATGTGTCAAGTAGATGGAGAGCAGCACAAATGTGAACAAGCAAAACCACAGAGAGACAGGGAATTTTTTAGGTGGTTCGATTGCTATCCGTAATCTACGTCCAACCCTTACTCAGGAGAGTAAGGTTTCCTTGCAATATTCAATCACACACAGTAGACTCAGTCTGCAACAACCGCTGCCATACAGCTTGCCCTGAGGAACACCCTCCTCAGTCTTCTGATCAACCAGAAGAAAAATATTGGAGAACCAATCTCCCTTCCTTTGCACGTCGCAAAGGGAACCCTGTGCAGTTACTCCCAAGTAACTCACACAACCAGAGGATCAAACCTCTCTTCCTCCAAGGACAATGAAGGGAAACAGAATGAAATGAAAATAAAGGAAACTCGAAAACAAAACGATCGATGAACGATAATTTTCTCTAAAAGCAAAAATAATATAGCTTCCGTAGAAGCAGATCTTCACATTCACAATCACTTCTCTCTCTCAGAAATTTTTCTCTCATCTCTAGATGGAGTGGATAGTCTCTGATTTTCTCTCTTGATGCACTGCTCTCACGCTGCTCTTCTTTTCAACTGTTCCATCCCCTATCTCTGAACCCTTTTTCCTCAGCATATATATATATGTCTGATCCAGAACCTTAGGCGTGTGGATACCACGTTTCCCGCCTGAAAGGTTGGGGCACGTGTCAGAATGTTCTGGACCTCTATCTTTCTCGGATCACATGCCATTCTCCTGGTGAACGCACAGATAAACTATTAGAGAAGAAATAAACAATTTGTCACACACTTTGCACAATTCGTATCAGTGTAAGGAGTAAGAAGCCAGAAACTACACTGAGTAGGAGTTCCCAAATCAACTGTTGCACTAGCTTGCAACAAGGTGAATAACAGGTTGCACCGAGTTGAAGTGAGAAAAAGCGAGAGGTGCACTGACTCAAGAAAATGCATGACGTCATTAGCACAGACCATGGACTCTGATCATGCAACAGATATGCTCGGACAAGAATCAACAAGACACAAAGTTGTACTGAATTTATTTTGCCAGAGAGAAAAGTTTGCATCGAGTTAAAGGAATAAGCATCGACTAAGACGGGCAAGAAAAGCACTGATGTGGAATGAAGCAGAAGATGCACCAGTCTATGTTAGCTGTCTACAGGACTTGCATCAAGTCTAAAAAGCCTGAAACAGGAGCAGCACCGACCTCGTTGCTACCGGGATTTGTAAAGGCTTGGGTATGCACCGAACATGTTTTTTGTCTTAAGAGAAGTATGCACCGAGTTGACTTCCAATACCTTCGTCTAACCAAAGGTTGCATCGACAAGGTGCAGATCAAACCTTGCACCGAGAATGGTAATGCAATAGAAGATGCACCAACTTCATGTTATTCATAAGGTGAAAGAATGCACCGAGTCGGGATATGCAGTCTAAACAGGAGCTGCACCGAGATGGCAGATAGAAGTACAAGACAAAGCTTGCACCGAGTTGGATTTGCACTGAGAAGAGGATTGACCAGACTAATTAATGCATTCTGGTCAAGAATTGCACAGACCCAAACAAAATTGCACCCTAGAGAAATGCACAGAGACATAGTATGAACAACGAACCCTGTGCATGAACATGGACTTGCACCGAGGCAAGCACTTTATGTGAGAGATGCAGAACTTGCACTGACTTAATATGCATTAAGCAAAAGGACGAATAACATGTAATGCACGGACCTGAATCATGCTATAAGCACAGACCTCCTTCAAGCTTAGAAACAATAAAAAGCACCGTATAAAAATAAGTTGATTTATACTTAAAACAAATTGATTTATAGTGTGAGACATCATCAAAACCGTAGGGATGCAATAATACTCTCCCATCCGCCGAAGTCCCGCCCTTGTTCATCATCCCGGGTGCACCATACACCAACCCTCATCACCCCACCCTCAAAAGACCCTCTCGCCTCCTTGGTAGAGGAACCCATACCCGACCCCATAGTGGTGAACACCCCGGACCCTATTCCCCCCATGGAGACCACCCATGTCCAAGTAGAAGAAGAAACCTCGCACAGTGGTCTTCACCTTACACCACCCTCTCTAGTTGGGGCCGAGCTCATCTTAGGAGAACCCCCTTTTTTTTTTGAAAAAACCATACCTAGGGTTTGATGGGAGAGTGCACCCTTTACCAAGGGTAAAGAGAAAGCCACTCCACCAGTCGAACACTAGGGGGTTAGGAGAACCCCTTGATAGTTGGCTAAAGGAGAGCCCAATTAGAAAGATTACGGTCCATGCTTTTCCTCCTATGGAGAAAAACCTCCCTATAGTGCCCCTCTCCTATCACACCACCATCCAATCATCTTACCAAGTGGACACATTAGGGGATCTTCTCAAGGGCTTAGCTTGGCAAATGAAGTTGACCGGCATGTTAACCACAGTGGCCAACCAACCTAGGAGCCTTGATATCCTACACCTATGTGTCGGATCTATCACCTCGATTTACACCGTTGGTTGCTACACTAGCGATCTCCTTCTATTCCTCCCCACACCCGATGAGCCCGACCTTATCCTCAAATTGGAGTCCCTCATATCGGGCAGAAAGTCAAGCCCTCCTCTCATGGCCAACCCACCAACTAAGAACTTCGGCCCAATCATTTCATTAGAGGAGGATGATCCACCACCATATTGTGAGGACCTTGAGGATGTTGAGATGAACTTAGAGCTCCTTTCCCCTGGGTACACTTATGTTGATCCTTTTGACCCCTCCCAATGGGAACCCGGGAACCCATGTGATCCACCCACATCACTTCTCACCCACATGTCAAGTAGGAAACATGAGTGGTCCATATTTAGATGTAATGGTCGACCTTCATTCATCATGAGTTTTAAGCATGTTTGGAGCATTCATGGATGTCCAGGTCCTCCGGCACTCATCACACCCACGCATGACAGGGACACCTATGGATGCCCTAGCCCTCCCACACCCTTCAAAGTCTCCATGGCATCTCTGCATGATTGGTCTAAATATGGTTGTCCTAGCCCCCCTTTGCATATCATGCATCTCCCACTCACACCGCATCGTAGTACTTGGCATGATCATTTAAGCAAGCAACAAACAACGAGCGGTGGGAATCACAAGAAGCGGACAAAACCTTGTGAACGCCACTTTGAATTCTAAGTTGACAACTTGACGATGGTGACTTTGGAGTGGCTCTACCCTAGGGTCACATCCAACTTGAGGGCACGAGGACTTGGACCTTGCCTAGTTCCGAGTGGCCTTGGCAACCCGGCTTATGGGTTGGGATTTCTAATGGGTTTTGGGATTCACCCCATTTCCCACGTGGCGGGTCCGGCACCCTATATGGGCACCGCGGTGGATCCTAGTGAGAGTTTCGGGCCTACCCCTACCCTTGTGAGAGACACACTCGGAGAGCCATCACATATCAGCCTGAGAGCCCGACGTGTGTACATGGAGGCAATACTAGGCAAGCATGGTTCCATCACCGGCAAGAGGGTGTGCACGAGCCACCTTGAGAGGATGAAGAACCGTCCCCTGGTTGCGGACACATGGTTGAGTTTGGAGGTCATGGCTCGCCCGGAGCTGCTTTGGAGGACCACTTCCCCGGTGGACCCATACTCGACGGAGTCGAGTTCTTCGCACCCCGGGGGTACGATGGGGGCATCTCTCGCCCTTCACATTTTTCCTCAGCTCCGATTGCTCACTGGCAGTACACCATTGTGTCCGTCACATTTTCTGAGTCTTGGCATGTAATTTTTATATTTTATTTGAGTCATATCATTGTAATTTTTCTTTTATTTGAGTCCAGTACCTAGGTTAATGAGTCATCTACCTAAGTTAAGTGTCATAGGATTTATTAGATTAATCAATGGGCCCAATTCTATGGGCTAGGCCCAGGGGCGCCCTGTAACACCCCGGTTAAATAATACAGCATAAAATCAAAGTTTTGTAATATGTAATGGAATAAAATGTGATAAATAGAAATAATTATTTTTCTACAATTATCTTAAAAGGAATCTCATATTTCAAAATACAATCGAATTTTCTACGATGATTGGAAATATAATATATATATATAAATCAAATTAATTGAATTTCACCTGTAGGCCAAGTTTTTAATAATTTCTAAAAATATAAAAAAAATAATATTCCTATAGAGAACGAAGTGTTTAACAATATTGTCAACTGGGCCGACCCCTAATAAAAATTTAATTAGGCTGAATTAAGGAGTTTTTAGCCAAAATCGTTGTTCTTAATAGATCAACCTTAATCGACCAAATTAAAGCCCAATTCTCAACCAATCGAGCCCAAACCGGTTCCAAATGATAGGTTAACCCTAGTAAATCGTTTGCCCTCTCAAACCCTAGCCTCTAGCGCCTTCTCTCGGCGGCGGCGGCGCAGATTTGGTCAAGGTGCGAGATTTTCGTCGATTTTTCTTCCTTGGACTCCTGAGTCCAATTCGACCTCTAGAAGCCTCCTTGAACGCCATAAGTAAAGGGCTTTGGCAGTCCTAGAACCCCATTTGCATCTCCAATAGACGGCGTGACCTGTGGTGGCCGATCGACGGCGTATTAGGGTGAGGATCATCGGGTGTTCGCGGATTAGGGTTTTGGCGTCTTCCTCTTTCTTCCTCGATTAAGGTAGGTTTCTCTTAGGCCCAACTTTAATTAAACCATACCATGACATGCACCTCGAAGTCCTCTTTTATTTGATCATGTTTTGCCCAATTTTTATGATCTATATCGTGCGAATTCATCATTTCATTGTGAGCATGTGATGAGGGTTTTTCTACATTCCTTTTTCGTTTGATTTATGTAGGCTAATCGAAGTCAAATCTTGAGATTGATCATGCCTTCTTGTTCGTTTTTAAGTTCTCTTTCGATTGATAGTAGTTTGCCCAATCTTTATGAACTATATAGATCGAATTAAGCTTTTCATTTGACATGTATCGGGTTTGTCACCATTATGGGCGTGGCGAGTATTGAACAACCCGAATAGAGACCGCTTATTGTTCCGCGGTCGCACGACCGACTGTTTATTTGGACGGAGTGGCCTCAAGTTAGACCGCTTATATGTCAAGTGGCCACGAGATTGATCGTCGTTATACGGTGGGGTTCCAAGTGGAGCATCCCTAAAATGACCGTCTAAAGAATGGAACGGCCCCTCGATAGACCGTGTTATGGCGGTGGGTTTTCAAAGAAAAGAGGAGTTGCGCTGGTTCTAAGCTGTCACGTCCCAACGCGGAAAATCGAGGGCGCGAGCATCTACGAGGCACTCGTGTCGATCAGAGCATGTACAATTTAATTCTAAGGCAAAGAGATAGAGGTAAATAACTCTTTTATTCCATCAAATAAGGTTTTACATAATCATTCATAAGCCTTAAAAAGGCATGATACAATTTTTCCAAATTTCATAATTCTTGTAAGAGTAACTATTCATCTACATAAACCTAGGTAAAAAGGAAAAATTCACTCTTTCACTCTTGTCCATTCCCTTGTTCATTTTCATTTCCTGCAATAATTAACCAAAACGTAGGGTGAGCAAAAAGCTCATTAGGATTTTATATCTCTAAAGCCAGACAATCTTTAAGTATTTAACAATTTAACAATTCGTATCATGAAGTAATTGATCATGAATTTCAAGTATGATATTTTATGTAAGGAATTTCCAAGTAATTTCAAGATAACAAGATAATGTCAAGATCATGATAGTAGACAAGACGATGGTCATTTCTAGAAATATATCAAGAACTTTCATTATGAGATGATGGGTACTATCATTAAGATAATTCAAGAACTTTCATGATAAACTTTTAAGCAATATCGAAGTAGAGCAATCACTTGAACTTTAAACAATATAGACGTAGAACAATCACTTCTACAAGTATATTTATGATGAACCTTTAAGCAATAACAATATAGAAGTAGACCAATCACTTCTACCAACACTTAGTAGGATTAGCCAAAGCACTAAAGGGAGATCACGACGATATGACAGCCCCTCATGGAATATCACTATTTGGCTACACACTTAGGGGTTCTCACGACAGTATGATTGCCCCTAACTGTAATAGACCATGTATTGGTGAATGCCAGCACCTGATCATTATAATACCGATTTATATTTGTACTTTGCCTCGCCCGTGGGATCAGATCAGAACCCCTTTATACACTAGCATTAAATGTCATTTCATTGGGACCCATAACCCCTGACATTTTTTTATATAATTCCATAATATGGCAAAAGAATTTCAGGAACAAGCTCATTTTTAAACAAGTACAGATCTGGCAAAAATTGTGATAATTGCAAAGGAGAGTGGAAAACTCATTTTATGCATCATGTTTAACGACATTAAGTCGTAGAATTCAAGGATGACAGTAAAATAGGAAGGAAGTCAAGTAAATAGAATTATTTTAATTTTCATAGTCTAATATGATGTTTATTTTTCATAATTAAGTGTTTTAGGTAGGAAGTATAATTTTGAAGTTTTAAAAATCCTGATTTTTGGTATTTACTATTTATTCATCAATGTACTAGTTATTTGATAAGAAAATAGAGCTTATGTATTAAAAATAACTTTTACTTACTGGAAATAATTTTCATGTGTCACTTTACTGCTGAAATGATAAGATAGACTTTTCATGTTGGAATTAACTTTTTATCATGCTGAATTTTTTTTATTTAACATATTAATATGAATACTTAACTTGCTAAATAATCCTCGTACATTAATTTACTGATGAGGTTATAAACATAAGTTTACCATGCTGTTTTCCTAAAATTCTTGATAACAAAATAAATTTTTCATGCTGAAAAATAATTTTTCTACATGTATTTGTTAATTATTTGTTGAGAAAATAGGTTTATCATGCTGAAAATAGTTTTTATATAGCTTTAGCATGCTGAAAGTAGTTCTAACATGCTAAGATAATCTTGACATACTGTAAATAATTTTATCTTTACTGAAAGTAATTTTTAGCATGCTGAAAATAATTTTTATACATTTAGTTACTAATTTCTTGATAGGAAAATATGCAAAAATTAGTTTTAAATAAACTTATCATGCTGAAAAATAATTTACTATCTCAATATGCAAGAGGTAAATTTATCATACTTGAAATAATTTTTTAACATGCTGAAACTAATTTTTATACATTACTTTACTAATAACATGATAAAATTAGATTTTTACATGCTGAAAAATAGTTTTAAATAACTTTAATATGCTGAAAAATATTCATAACAAGCTAAAGATAATTCTAGCATGTTGGAATTAATTTTATCATGCTGGCAGTATTTTTAACATGCTGTAAATATTTTTCATACATTAAATTCCTACTTATTCGATAGAAAATAAGTTTAATCATGCTAAAAGTAATTTTCATAACTCAATTTCTGATAATATGACAGAAATAAATATTATCGTGCTGATAATAATTTTTGAAACATCAATTTACTTATAAGCATACTTTTACATGCTTCAAATGAGTTTTATACCTAAATTTTCTAGTAATATAGACTTATCATGTTGTAAATAGTATTTAACACACTAAAAATACTTTTATTCTGTAAAAATAAATTTAACATGTTGAATTTAATATTTAAGATGCTGAAAGTAATTTTATCATGCTAATGCTTTATAATTAAGATGGATTCCAAGTACTATAATCCCATTGTATGGTGGTTAAAGTTTAGTCCCATATTGGAAGTTAGAAAAACTTCCATGGCTTTATATGTTGGAGAGCTCACCCTTGGTTCAGGACCCAAGGGGCATAGGATGTGGGCTCGAGTTGTGAGTTGAATTAAATGGATACGAAAACCTTAGTATATTTACTTATGCGGCTGGTTGGTTTTCGTGTTTCATAATATATATATTTTTATACCCAAAATAATTTACCCGGGCATTCCGGGTTTTCTTTTTATGAACGCGCTAGCTTATGCTAGCGCGACCTTTAAGATCGCGCTACCCGAGGGTAGCGCATTTATGGAAAATAATGCATATTTTAATATTTTTTTTTTTGTGAACGCACTAGCTTATGCTAGCGCCACCTTGAAGATCGCGCTACCCGAGGATAGTGCGTTCTTGGAAAATATATGCATATTTTAAAATTTTATGTTTGACCCCTGAGGGCGAAAAAATACTCAGTATGAACGTGCTATGTCGGGGCAGCGCGTTCAGAATGCGCTACTGAGGTATATCACGTTCTGGACCTGATGAAAAAACGGGAATACCCCTCCAATAAAATGACCATAACATGCTCATTTCATAACGGAATTTAATAAATGAGCTATCAATGGAAAGAGGATAGAAAAATAAACAAGACGGCATGCTTTAATTAGAGTTTAGCCTGAGAGGCACCTATCTTTTGGCGGATCTAATGAGAGGTAAGAAAAATACTTAAATAATATGAAACCCTTTGATTTCTCCCAAATCCTCCTTCAAATCTCCTTCAATCACCGCAGCAGCATAGCCTTGGTCTCCAGGGATGATTTGAGAGTCGAATGGGGTTCTATTTATAGCTAAAACTTTACCAAATTTGTCAAGATTTCTTGCCTAATAATGCCAAACTTTCTAACTCCGAAATAGAAGAAAATTCCAACTTCTCCTCTTAACCTAGCCTCCATTTGGTGTGAAACCAATGTAAAAACGGCTGGTCCAAGGCGGGCTGTTAGGTAAGGGTCGATTTTGGAGTCAATCTTCTAGAAATTAGATTATTATAATCCTTTTCAAAAGGTATTTAACATGTGTTACGAATTTAAGGTCTAATTATCCTTTATTAATCCTTTAACCACTAATCTAGCCCATTATGGATTATCCAATGGGCCAATTGTAATCCTAATCCATTATATGGACTTTTATTGGGCTTGCAATGATTTATCTAAGGGTTGAAGCATTTATTTTTCAATTTACCTTAAGTAAATTAAAGTAAATTCACTATTCTAGTTTAGAAAAATGTAATTTAATTATTTTATGAAAAATTTAATTGTATAATTTGTTTGAAAAAAAATATTTCTCATTTTAAATTATTGACTTTCTACATCCTCCCCCACTTAAAAGAATTTGGTCCCCAAATTCACATGATTTTCTTTCCGTAATAGTGGGGTAAAATTACCATATCCAAACTATGCATTCTCACTAGATCATTTTTATAACATGCTAAGTGGTAAGATCACCATATCAAATTTATGCTATCATGGACGAGATAGGTTTATAAGGTTACCTTCCAATGCTTGCGGCGCTCCTTTCTTTAAGAGTGGACAACGAGCAATTTTATGATCTATGCTTCCGCAACGGATGCACTTCCCAAGTTTATACCAACACTCATCTAGGTTGTGCCTTCCTTTCTTGCAATGTTCGCATTTTCCCTTGACCAGAATAATTTGTTGGTCATCATTCCAGGACTTCTTGTTCTTACGGAAACCGTTACCTCAGTGGAACATCTTCTTGTCATTCACGGGTTCCTCGCTCTTGGACCCATAGACTAACTCCTCCTTGGCGACCTTCCTTTTAATTCGTTCCTCCATATCCATAACATCTTCTAGAATTTGTGCTTTCTTAACCATTTCCGTATAAGTTTGAATCTCCAATAGAGCCAATCGAGGAATGAGTTCCACCTTTAATCCGTTCATATATCTTTTTGCTCTCATTTTCTCCGTACAAACTAGGTGTGGGGCATACCGAGCTAATCTAGAAAATGTCGCTTCATAATCTTCTACGGATAAGCTACGTTGTTTTAATGTTTTGAACTCCATGGCCTTCTTCTCACGGATTCTTTCCGAGAAATACTTCTCATTAAAATGTTCTAAGAACCCGTCCCATGTAATTTGTTCATTAGGTAAGATCGCTTCGACGGATACCCACCATGCTCGAGCATCCTTTTCTAGTTGATAGATCCCTAGTAGTACCTTCTCTTCGTCGGTGCATTGCATTATCTTAAAGGTTCTCTCTATTTCTTAGACCCAATTCTCCGCTTCATCCGGGTCAGTAGATCCACTAAACTTCGGGGGATTCATCTTTTGGAATTTCTGATGTAAATCCCTGGCTCCATGCCTAGCTCCACCTTGTGCAACTTGTTGCAAGGCTTGTGTTAATCCTTAGACAGTGCGTTGCATTCACGCCATTGAGCTCTCTCGGCGGCCATTTGCGAGATTTAGCCTGAAACGATTGTTACAAGGTTTAATTATTTTCCTTGGTATTTATTTCTTGATAATTCATTCTTTTTAAAACTTAACCTGTGTTTCTACCCAATCTTACCGGGAAAGTTTAAATTTCTAACCAAGTTTCTATCAAGGGAAACCTAAGTTTTAATAATCCTAGGTTTTATGTAACCTAGGCTCTGATACCATTAAAACTGTCACGCCCCGACGCGAAAAATCGACGGTGCGAGCAGTTACGAGGCACTCGTGTCGATCAGAGCATGTATAATTTAATTATAAGGCAAAGAGATAGAGGTAAATAACTATTTTATTCCATCAAATAAGGTTTTACATAATCATTCATAAGCCTTTAAAAGGCATGATACAATTTTTCCAAATTTCATAATTCTTGTAAGAGTAACTATTCATCTACATAAACTTAGGTAAAAAGGAAAATTTCACTATTTCACTCTTGTCCATTCCCTTGTTCATTTTCATTTCCTGCAATAATTAACCAAAACGTAGGGTGAGCAAAAAGCTCATTAGGATTTTATATCTCTAAAGCCAGACAATCTTTAAGTATTTAACAATTTAACAATTCGTATCATGAAGTAATTGATCATGAATTTCAAGTATGATATTTTATGTAAGGAATTTCCAAGTAATTTCAAGATAACAAGATAATGTCAAGATCATGATAGTAGACAAGACGATGGTCATTTCTAGAAATATATCAAGAACTTTCATTATGAGATGATGGGTACTATCATTAAGATAATTCAAGAACTTTCATGATAAACTTTTAAGCAATATCGAAGTAGAGCAATCACTTGAACTTTAAACAATATAGACGTAGAACAATCACTTCTACAAGTATATTTATGATGAACCTTTAAGCAATAACAATATAGAAGTAGACCAATCACTTCTACCAACACTTAGTAGGATTAGCCAAAGCACTAAAGGGAGATCACGACGATATGACAGCCCCTCATGGAATATCACTATTTGGCTACACACTTAGGGGTTCTCACGACAGTATGATTGCCCCTAACTGTAATAGACCATGTATTGGTAAATGCCAGCACCTGATCATTATAATACCGATTTATATTTGGACTTTGCCTCGCCCGTGGGATCAGATCAGAACCCCTTTATACACTAGCATTAAATGTCATTTCATTGGGACCCATAACCCCTGACATTTTTTTATATAATTCCATAATATGGCAAAAGAATTTTAGGAACAAGCTCATTTTTAAACAAGTACAGATCTGGCAAAAATTATGATAATTGCAAAGGAGAGTGGAAAACTCATTTTAGGCATCATGTTTAATGTAAAGCCCCAGAATTTTTATAAATTATTTTTAGTATATTTAAGTATTTTCTGGAAATTTTAAAGACCCAAAATAGATTAATAAATAAATATTGGGTTGAATAAATCATTATTAAGGCCCAATTATGGTAAACAATTAACCTAACCTATTTAAATAAGGTCCAAAAGGTTCAAGGACCAAGCCCATTAAGTTTGACCCATATTCTAGAAAGTTATTTAACCTATTCACAGATTTTAAGGATAAATACTCATTTATTAGATAATTATATGGATAAATAAACAAAAGAGTTTGAATTTTATTGAATTCTACGCACATGGGATGTAGCGGTCTATCGTGCGACCGCCACAGTCAGGTAACGAGCCTGCATTAGACCGTTACGCTCTGTTAGTTCCGTGAAGTGAAGAACAAATCAAAAGATTGGATTTTTGCTAGCTTATCTCTTAGGGATCGAGATGGGAGGACTAGTAAATGTGTTAAGGACTCTCATAAGTCGATCTAAGCTTTAACAAGGACTCTAGAATCGATCTAATCCTCAAACCCTAGCCAAAACACTATAAATAGACCTAGTTTTGACCTGCGCGACCCCTACATTGGCTCGCGTGGAATCCAGGTAAGGAGTCATAATTTCGGATAAGTTCTTTAGAAGCTTTCGTTTATAATACTTTAGACTAATAGCTCTCAAAATATCATGCTAGGAGATCAACTACATAAGAAGTTAGAAGCTTCCAAAGTTGCTGGTACGACCTTAGCAACCCAGGAATCTGAGTAAAGGTCCATTGAAGATCATGGAATTAGATCATCAAAAGGAGGTATTTAGGGTTTGATTCTTTAAAAATTTGTGTTCCCCTTAGTTTCATCTTCCTAACCTCCAAATTTCACGTCCGTAGGTCAAGAGGTTGAGGAGTTAGAGCAACGTGAAGTTGCTGAAAACCCACAGGAAGGGAAGGATTAGAGCGTGTCTTGCAGTCCCAAATTGGAAGATTAAAACCCAGAAAAGAGATAGGTCATCTCATGAATGGCAAGAACATCATGTTAGGGATAAAAGCCCTCTGATTTTGATTGATTTCATGCATTCTAGACCATGAATTCATGTTTTAGTTTGACCTATGCATACATGCATGTCTTGAGCCATAATCAAAGATAAAAGATATTATCTTGTTCAAATCACTGTAACCTATGCATCAAGATGGCCTATACTTTGCTTTTCATGACTAGAATAGTTAGCTATTTTGATTCTTCTGACAAGAGATATTTTAAACCTTAGATCATTCTTTTTACTATCAGCAGAAGCTCTGACGGATTAAGGTAAGACCGTCACATGATATAACGGCCTTACGATAAGCCTTCACACCCTCTGTTGTATTTAAATTCTTATGTTATCTCTGACGGCCCAGAATCGGTGCGTTACAACACTCTGACGGCCCCACAATAAGCCGTCACAGCACTATGACGCCCCCATCTTAGACCGCCAGAGTACTTTGTTCAGGCAATTCAAGACAGAATTTAAGAACAATCAAATTTACTTATAAATAAACTTAGTTATCTAAGTTTTGAACTATTTTCATGACTTTGAGTTATTGATCAATTTATGATAGAAATTGCATGGTAAAAGCATCTCTAGTTATTTCAAACATATGTTAATTTCATTAGCTAAACTCTATAGTTTTGTATTTACACTATGATTTTAAATGATGTAATGACGGTGTTTTTATCATGGTTTCACATCGCTACACAGTCTTTTCTATCTATGGAGTCATTTTCTTTAAGTACATGGCATATATTCGGGTATATGGCCATTAGTTTACACTTTGCACTACAGGAACATATTCTTGAACATGAGGACCTCTCTATTAGATATTCCTTCCAATGGACTAGGAAATATGGTTTCAAGGCCTCCGTAATTCTCCGCGAGCCTGAGATTCCCACTAGGACGTCGAGTTGGTTGTACCATTAAAGTCCAATTGTTAGAAAGCACTATCGATGTTTTCAGGTTCTGGATATGTAACGGATCAATGTTGGACCGTCAGGTACGTCTAACGGACCAATCTATGACCATCACATTAACTGAATCATATTTATTGTTTCTGGATTCGGCCATTGTAACGGCTTGAGACTGGAGCGTCACGATCGTGTAACGGCCCAGTATTAGACCGTCACAGTTCTAAAGTTCGTTAACCCGAGATTTGACCAAAGGGTTGATATTCTAAAGTTCCTAGATGGATTATTGATGGTCTAGGACTTGTCATATTGTCCAAAGAAATTTAATTTAAATTATGAAAGATAACGAATGTACCGTTATGCTACCGAATTATTCCCATGAGCATAATATCGTCTTAAATCATTCTTGATCTCTCATATTCTTAATTGAAGCATTCATTCTTTGATGATTGTTATCACGAGCTTATTGATTGAATTTGTTATATTACTGGCCACGCTTTATTGTTACACTCATGAAAGTAGCTTGATTTATACGTGAAGATGCAGTTCGGGCGCTGATTGTGTCCAAGGGCTCTATGCTAGTCCCCTCGGTTGATTGCCGGAAACATACTATTATAAATCATGGGGTATGATGCTACTGGCGTCGCATTGCGCAGGGAGTACTTTCTTTATAAATAAGTGAAATCCATGAGCACTCGTAAAAATCTAGTGAATTGCTACCTAATTGACGTTCTAGTGCGTAACCTTTATGGTTATGAAAGTGAAAAGTGAAAGTGCATTCTCGTTACATTCTTGTTCTTGAAAGGCCATGCTACATTCTTGTACATTCTTGTTACATGCTCGCTAGTTCATACTTGTTCATTCGATCTTACATGATCATCTTGTTACTTTGGTTTAATCGCGTGTTTGATCGCATTCGCATGATTTTACCTTATTTGCTTTAGAGCAAAAATGCTAATTACTTAAATATTGCTAATCATGTTGATGCGAAGATACCTACTGGGCAAGTGTGATCATTACCTATTTCCAATCTTTTTCAGGACATGGAAGTGAGTCGGGTTCGGATTCAGAGTATTCAAATAGCGGGTCCGAGAGTGAATGAAGAATGAGTGAAGACTTAGGAAGTCTATATTGTTTAGATTGAGTCTATGTAATTTTTCTTATTCTTGAGTCTAGTATGATGAAGATTAGTGATTGCATTTGATATTTGATTATTAATGAAATAAAAGTTGGAGTTTGAGTTAATCGTTGTGTAATTGCATTATTCTTATGTGTGATTGTCTTGCGCTCTGATCATTCTTGCTTGCAAGAGGCTTACCATGTCGGCTGTTCGCGTTCCTCGAGCGAGTCTTCTGCTGTAATAAAGGCTCGGGACGTGACAGTTAAGTTGGTATCAGAGCCTAAGTCTCAAGACTCAGGGAGAAGAATTATGTCATAGGATAATTCCAAGGTTTAAGGACCTCTACCTATGAACTAAGGAAGAAATTTCCCCACCTATGTGAAAATTGGGTAGAACCCGGGATGAGATAGTTATATAGAAATTATCTTAGGGTAAATCTACCCGACCCTAAATAACTAAAATGTCCATGATTCTCAGGTACCTTGATTCTCAATGGCTCATCGTATGAACTGTGACGAGATGCAGCAAACTGTTGCGGGACTTACTCAAGCCCTACAGATAGTGGCCCAAGCTGGTGGAAGGGCTGGCGCGGGTAACTTACACGATAATTTCTGAAGTTTAAATCCCCCATGATTCTCTGGATCTTCTAACCTAGATGAAGCGGAAAATTGGATCGACGAGATGAATCAAATATTCGATGTCATGCAATGCACCGACCAGGAGAAAGTTCGACTTGCCATGTTCCAACTCAACAAGGATGCTCGTACATGGTGGAAATCCATTCCGGCACCACCTGCAGATGCACCTCATACATGACAGGGTTTTCTTACACTTTTCCGAGCCAAGTACTTCTCCGAGCATGTGAAGGAGAGGAAGGCTATGGAATTTGCCTCCTTAAAACAAGGCACGATGTCCGTGGCAGAGTATGAATTACAATTCTCTCGACTAGCACCTTATGCTCCTCACTTGGTAAGCACATATATATTGAAAGCCAACCGATTTATAGATGGTTTAAGACCCGGATTTATCCAACAACTTGGAACTTAGAATATCCGCACCTATATCGAGATGGTTCAAAGAGCGCATCTATGTTAAAGAACCATGGAGAAGGTAGAAACGCTCCGAGGAGAAAGGTCAAGCCGAAAACATGATAGGCAAGAAGAGAAAGAAGTGGATGAGGATGAAAATCGTCACGTTAAGAGGTCCCGTAATGGGAACGGTAACGGAAAAAGAAACGAAAATGGAAACGGAAAGAATAAGAAAGTTAAAGAAGAAGAAAGAACGCAAGTCTCCACGGCTTGCTCATTTTGTGAAAAATTTGGGCACTCGGCAGAAGAATGCTGGAAACGTCTCGGCGCTTGCCTCAAGTGTGGAAGCCGGGAACATCGCTTGCCCGTATGTCCTCTCATCAACGAATAATCTTCAAGGGATAACAACGGGCGCGGGAAGCGAGGTCGATTAAATGCCATTCTAGACAAGGAAGGTGAAATGATTAAAGGTACCCTCTTAACCCATTCGCCTTACGTTAATTTTTAATACCTTAAAATACATACACTCTCCGTAAAAATCCATATATATATTAAATTTGGGGACCAAATTCTTTTAAGTGGGGGAGGGTGTAAAGCCCCAGAATTTTTATAAATTATTTCTAGTATATTTAAGTATTTTCTGAAAATTTTAAAGACCCAAAATAGATTAATAAATAAATATTGGGTTGAATAAATCATTATTATGGCCCAATTATGGTAAACAATTAACCTAGCCTATTTAAATAAGGCCCAAAAGGTTCAAGGACCAAGCCCATTAAGTTTGACCCATATTCTAGAAAGTTATTTAACCTATTCACGGATTTTAAGGATAAATACTCATTTATTAGATAATTATATGGATAAATAAATAAAAGAGTTTGAATTTTATTGAATTCTGCGCACATGGGATGTAGCGGTCTATCGTGCGACCGTCACAGTCAGGTAACGCGCCTGCATTAGACCGTTACGCTCTGTTAGTTCCGTGAAGTGAAGAACAACCCAAAAGATTAGATTTTTACTAGCTTATCTCTTAGGGATCGAGATGGGAGGACTAGTAAATGTGTTAAGGACTCTCATAAATCGATCTAAGCTTTAAGAAGGACTTTAGAATCGATCTAATCCTCAAACCCTAGCCAAAATCCTAAAAATAGACCCTAGTTTTGACCTGCGCGACCCCTACGTTGGCTCGCGTGAAATCCAGGTAAGGAGTCATAATTTCGGGTAAGTTCTTTAGAAGCTTTCATTTATAATACTTTAGACTAATAACTCTCAAAATTTCGTGCTAGGAGATCAACTACACAAGAAGTTAGAAGCTTCCAAAGTTGATGATACGACCTTAGCAACCCAGGAATCTGAGCAAAGGTCCACTGAAGATCAGGAAATTAGATCATCAAAACGAGTTATTTAGGGTTTGATTCTTTAAAACTTTTTGTTCCCCTTAGTTTCATCTTCCTAACCTCCAAATTTCACGTCCGTAGGTCAAGAGGTTGAGGAGTTAGAGCAACGTGAAGTTGCTGAAAACCCACAGGAAGGGAAGGATTAGGGCGTGTCTTGCAATCCCAAATTGGAAGATTAAAACCCAGAAAAGAGATAGGTCATCTCATGAATGGAAAGAACATCATGTTAGGGATAAAAGCCCTCTGATTTTGATTGATTTTATGCATTCTAGACCATGAATTCATGTTTTAGTTTGACCTATGCATACATGCATGTCTTGAGCCATAATCAAAGATAAAAGATATTATCTTGTTCAAATCACTGTAACCTATGCATCTAGATGGCCTATACTTTGTTTTCCATGACTAGAATAGTTAGCTATTTTGATTCTTCTGACAAGAGATATTTTAAACCTTAGATCATTCTTTTTACGATCAGCAGAAGCTCTGACGGATTAAGGTAAGACCGTCACATGATATAACGGCCTTACGATAAGCCGTCACACCCTCTGTTGTATTTAAATTCTTATGTTATCTCTGACGGCCCAGAATCGGTGCGTTGCAACACTCTGACGGCCCCATAATAAGCCGTCACAGCACTGTGACGCCCCCATCTTAGACCGCCAGAGTACTTTGTTCAGGCAATTCAAGGCAGAATTGAAGAACAATCAAATTTACTTATAAATAAGCTTAGTTATCTAAGTTTTGAACTACTTTCATGACTTTGAGTTATTGATCAATTTATGATAGAAATTGCATGGTAAAAGCTGTTGTGCATCCCTTGGTTTTGATGATGACAATAGGATATGGTTGATTAATCAAGTTCTATCTTGTTTCATAACAAATACAAGTAGTTTGATTGTTCCTTCAAAGTATTGGACTCATTCAATTTACTTCTGATAAGTTAAGTAATTTCAGGTCCACTGAAATCCAAGTGGAATCAACAAATCAGAAGAAGTGTCAAAGGCCGCTTGTCGACCAGGGAAGTGGTCGACCAGGGAAGTGGTTATGGTCGACCAACGAACTCAACCAGAAAAGAATCAGATCATCTGTCTTCTAGAAGCACCTTGGCTGTCGACCAAAGCCCCGCCTCTGGTCGACCACAGAAAAGACAGAAGCAACAGACAGAACTGCTGGCCATCTGGAAACTGCCCCCTGTCGACCAGCGACCAGGCTGTGGTCGACCAACGGGCGACGTGAGTTTCAGCCAGAAGAACCGGCCGTCTGGGGACTGCCCATTGTCGACCAGCGACAGGGTCATGGTCGACCACGGGTTTATATATCGTCCAAAACCGAACTCTAACCGAATTCTGTTTTGGTTCCTTAAAACCTGCAAATGGTTGTTGCAGGTTGTTGGGCTGCTCAGGAGATAAGATTCCGCACGGGAATCAAGGAAACAATCTTGCTTAGAAGTGGTCAAACTCGTTCTAACGATTGGATTTAAACAGATCCCTGTTTTCTAGCAGATTGGCGCTCGATCTGAAAATTGAGCGGGAAGAGTTTTACTCTTGATAAAAGGGCTGTATGAAAAACGAAAAGAACACACATCACGAACAAGGGAGCAGAGAGAGAGCACGAAATAGAAGCCAAGGAAGATATACACAGAAGAGGAAGAAGGAGCTTTCCATCAATCAAAAATCTGCAGAAAGGTTAAAGGCGATCTCGTTGCTGCAGAAGGAAGACTTAGCTCAAGACTGTGCGATCTCCAGCAGCAGAACAATTGAAGGCAACTGACTGGAAGATCAACAGGGAGTCTAGGCTTCTTCATAAGCGTGATCAAGTCCCAGGCTGAACACCTATTCTTCTACATACGCCAATATTCAGTCCTGTCTTTCATCACCTGTTCTTATCATCTTTTCATTTCTGATTACAATTATTGTCAAGCTGTGAGGCAGCAGAGTCAAGCTGTGTGTCAGCAGGTACAAGCTGTGTGTCAGCTGTGTTTTGGTTGAGATCAGAGATTCTCATAGTGAAGCCTTGCTTGAGTTAAGCAAGGGGTGGATGTAAGTCTCAGGAAGAGACTGAACCACCTTAAAAATCCTCTCTTGTGGTGTGCTTGTGTGTGTTTGATTTCCTATACGTATGCTTGCATCTTTACTATCCGCATTAGTTCTATAATTCATTAATTACCAGTAGCTCATCTGGTCGATAGTTAGTAAATTATCGAAAAGGGGGAAAGATCTATTCACCCCCCCTCTAGATCTATTCAGTCTGTATCCAACAAAAGCATCTCTAGTTATTTCAAACATATGTTAATTTCATTAGCCAAACTCTATAGTTTTGTATTTACACTATGATTTTAAATGATGTAATGACGGAATTTTTATCATGGTTTCACATAGCTACACAGTCTTTTCTATCTATGGCGTCATTTTCTTTAAGTACATGGCATATATTTTGGTATATGGCCATTAGTTTACACTTTGCACTATAGGAACATATTCTTGAACATGAGGACCTCTCTATTGGATATTCCTTCCAATGGACTAGGAAATCTAGTTTCAAGGCCTCCATAATTCTCCTCGAGCCTGGGATTCCCACTAGGACGCCGAGTTGGTTGTACCATTAAAGCCCAATTGTTAGAAAGCACTATCGATGTTTTCAGGTTCTGGATATGTAACAGATCACTGTTGGACCGTCAGGTACGTCTAACGGACCAATCTATGACTGTCGCATTAACTGAATCCTATTTATTGTTTCTGGATTCGGCCATTGTAACGGCTTGAGACTGGAGCGTCACGATCGTGTAACGGCCCAGTATTAGACCGTCACAGTTCTAAAGTTCTTTAACCCGAGGTTTGACCAAAGGGTTGATATTCTAAAGTTCCTAGATGGATTATTGATGGTCTAGGACTTGTCATATTGTCCAAAGACATTTAATTTAAATTATGAAAGATAACGAATGTACCGTTATGCTACCGAATTATTCCCATGAGCATAATATCATCTTAAATCATTCTTGATCTCTCATATTCTTAATTGAAGCATTCATTCTTTGATGATTGTTGTCACGAGCTTATTGATTGAATTTGTTATGTTACTGGCCACGCTTTATTGTTACACTCATGGAAGTAGCTTGATTTATACGTGAAGATACAGTTCGGGCGCTGATTGTGTCCAAGGGCTCTATGCTAGTCCCCTCGACTGATTGTCGGAAGCATACTATTATAAACCATGGGGTATGAAGCTACTGGCGTCGCATTGCACTGGGAGTACTTTCTTTATAAATAAGTAAAATCCATGAGCACTCGTGAAAATCTGGTGAATTGCTACCTGATTGACGTTCTAGTGCGTAACCTTTATGGTTATGAAAGTGAAAAGTGAAAGTACATTCTCGTAACATTCTTGTTCTTGAAAGGTCATGCAACATTCTCGCTAGTTCATAGTTGTTCATTATATCTTACATGATCATCTTGTTACTTTGGTTTAATCGCGTGCTTGATCGCATTCGCATGATTTTACCTTATTTGCTTTAGAGCGAAAATGCTAATTACTTAAATATTACTAATCATGTTGATGCGAAGATACCTACTGGGTGTGACGACCCGGATTCCGGATACCAGATATACCCGGTAGGACTACCGGATACACGTGGTACCGCATGGGACCCGCGAGGCCTCCCAAGCGCGGGAAAGCACCGAAGGGAAAAAAGGACTGTCGTGTAGTACATTGAACTGACAGATATAACAGCAAGCAATTAAATTTCATTAGATCGGAGTGCTAAAGTAGCAGAAATAAAATTACTACAATTATAATTATACACCAGAGTCCAGTCCAAAGGAAAGACAAAGTACAGTCTGACAGAAAAGGGCGTACACAGAAGTCGGGGGAAGCCCGACGCAGGTACAGCTGGCAACTACAATAACGCACTCTACCAGGGAAAGCAGAGGCAGACGGCGAAACCCACCTGAAAAGTAGGGGTGAGTCTCTAAACAGAAACTCAGTAGGGGTCACGCGGATCCCCACTGGAAAATGCACAGTGCAACGGAAGTAACACTAACAACAAGTGTAGCAAAGCAGGAAAAGCTACACTCAAAGCTGTAAACAGAACAGGGACAGAGGGAGTAGGGAACAGGCAACGAGCAAGGGGAGCTCAACCAAAAGAAAGAGCGAGGCCGTAAAACCCGGAACACGGCCACCGAGGAGAACTCGGCACTCTAAGCTACTCCAAAAGGCAACAGACGGTCAACCCTAAACTCACACAGAAGGGTACACCAGTCCGTCGACCAACACCGAAGAAGAAGGCAAAAACCAAAAAGGCAGACAAAAAGGTCTGGAGAAGACCCAGACACACGACAACCAAACACGAGCAGAAACGTCGTGCACACAGCCCCACGCACGAGCAGAACGTCGCGCATACTACAGGACACCGACCTCGAGTACAGCCACGAGAGGGCCACTCGCAAAGGTCGCAACGCACGAGAAACGCCGAGAGTCACTGGTCAAGTGATAGGAGTACCCTCACACTAGAAGAACAGCCAGATGCGTCCACTGACGTCTTACACTGTGCCTCAAGTGTCACGTCCACCAGACCGTGTGCAGCACGGAGGAGACTAGACACACTAAGAACCAGGTCCAAGGAACAACAATTCCAAGGAAGAACGGCAACTACGGACACGGGACCGCAGTACCAAGCTACGAGTGACTAGTCAGGGTCACGCCCGTCGACGCGAGTCCTCAGTCCCTGACAACGTGTGCACACACTGACCACTACCTAGGCCAGGCCTCTAGCTAGTATTCCCCTCGGTAGGACGCTACCGTTGGCCGGGGCCCACGGAACTAGCTTAAAAATCGTGTAACGGGAAACTGCCCGTCCACCGCTCCCGGTGGGTGACGTACTTAAAAAAAGCCTATGTCATAGGCTACGACTAGTGGAGGTTTACAAGGCACGGACTCCAAAACACAAGTGCTAAAGTACATACAGTCTACGGAAGCCCTGTCACACGTACTACGAAGCACCACTGGCAGTACAACCACTGTCGACAGACTCAGGACTAGGCAACTAGACCTACCACGTAACGATCCTGAGTCGAACGAGTCAAAGGCAACATTGTCACAAACAGCGGAACAAGCCGTCAATCGGTCTAATCCTAAGCCACAAGAAATGACACTCCGCAGGAAACAACTCACGGAGACCTGAGGGAACACCGAAGACCCTCAGACACGCTCAGACACGCAACCCAAGGTAAATGACACCTCGAGGCATCCAGAACCAGTGTCTCGGACTGGACAGAACCACCAAGACACGCACACACTAGGTCACACGTCAACCCCTGGGTCACACCGGGTTGACCAGAACCTAACAACAAAGCTCAAAAAAAGTAGGAAAGAGAATCCTACCTCAAGCAAGAAGACTCCTGGCCACCTTACAACGTAGTCTTAGTCCTCATAGGATGTCAGAAGACCTCCACGGGACAACGGGCAGACCACAAGGACAAGCCAAGACAAGCAGAAACCGAAGGAATGGAAATCGGAGCACAAGGCATGTAACGCGCCACCCCTAGACTGCTACAAGCATGTGACGGTCTAGACTTGGGCCGTTACACACAAAGTGACGGTCGGGCGACAAGCCGTCACACACACCGCCCTATCCAACTCTATTACAAACGCCTGACGCACAGGGTCCCCACCGTTACATCCAACGGCGCAACCACCCCACTGAGCCAAAATAGCAAGTAACGGTCCAGAGAGGACGCGTTACACAGGCCTAACGCACAAGGTACGGGCCGTTACAAACAGAACAGCACGCAGCCACCCTAACTCGGCCAAAACAGAGTGTGACGGCCAGGGGCAGGCGCATTACACTCACCCGACGCATAGGGGCTCCACCGTCAGAGGCACCCCCTCTAATGGTCAACATCGGTCAAAAGGAATGTAACGGTCTAGGGCAGGCACGCTACATCCATCTAACGTGCTGGGTCAAGCGCGTTAGAGGAACCAACTTAACCCCAAAACAAAACGACAAAACGAATGTAACGCCCCAGCCTAGGCGCGTTACATGGGTGTGACGCACCACCCCAGGGCCGTCACGCACCCAGAAGCCAGAAAGCTCAAAACGCCAAACGAAGTGGCGGTCTATTGTAGGGCCGTCAGAGCCAAGTAACGGCCACTGAAACGACCGCTACATCGGTCACGGCGGGAAAACAGAGGAACGGCCAAATCGGCCCGTTCCACGCCCCATTCACGCCGAAACACAGTGGAAACAAACCCAAATGACGACAGACAACACCAGGGGGCTAAAAACCCCACATGCAAGCTCAAAAACTCAAGATCCGGGCGATTCTAACGAATCCACCCTAAATGGATCAACGGGGTTCCTGGGCTCCAACCGGCCTCGAATGAACACCGATCAACACGAAACTAACGTGGATGGGATCCTAACATCCCCACAGTCAGTTTAAAACTAACTACACCGCAAACGGTCGCCGTTTTCTGGCCAACCCTACAAACCACGAAAATCAATGTTTAGGCAAACTAAGCCCAAACTCGACCGTTTCCTTGCCGAACGACGTGCAATGGCAGGGAAAACGGAGAGGAAGAAGTGAGGATCAGTCACCCTACCTCCACCGAAGAAATCGAGCCCCGAAAGGACTAAACCTTGCCAAAAACCACTCGCGAGCTCGAACGTCGGCTTTGAATCCACCGTTCGGGATCGTGCCAGAATCGATCCGATCCTCGCCCCATCGCGCACCCAGCCAGCTCCGCCACGTCCCCAGCACATGCCCCTAGGCACCCTGTCTGTAGTCGGAGCCGAGGAGGCGAAACGAGAGAGAACAAGAGAGAGAGAGACAGCGGCGGCGAATGAGAAGGGAGGAGAGAGGAAAGAAAAGAAAAAGAAAAGAAATTAGGAAATTTTCCTAATTTCTGAAAATTCTGAAAATGCGCCGAAAATGCACAAATTTAGAAAAATACGCAAAAATAGTCGAAATGACCGGCTCGAAGAGTACATCATCGCTGTAGCATCCACGAGTCGAGGAACTGACAAACAAACTCACCGTAGGGTTCCGTAACTAGTACAAGAGAAAAACCCACACGGCTCGTAAAGCTCAACTCGGAAGCCACCAAAGCGAACCGAAACTCACCGAAACTAATTCAAAAGATCCAATGAAGATCCAGCAAGACCTACCAAGGATCCAGGGCATTACATCCTCCCCTCCTTTAAGAAATTTCACCCTCGAAATTAAGGACTAGCAAAGGAGAAGCAGGGAAGAACAACCCGACAACACAACCATGAAAACAACACAAATCTCGAGAAACACAGCTCAGAGGAACACCGTCAGACCACCATTATAGGTACACACTCAAGATTCCAAGACAGCAAGTCCACAACACGAGCATGGCACCAAAGTGAACACATCTGACACCTCCGGAGCAAGGCAACGTCGTTTACGTCTCACCAGGAACGGAGACACGACTGCCACAGCAACAGACAACTGAGAAACACAACGGCAGCACGGCAAGCAGCAGCTTACACAAGGAAACACAGTCCTCACAGCTGACGGCTCGACCACATCATCTGCTCTAGTGCCAAAGGCAACAAGGAACACCTGGCACACAGGACGCCAACAACAACAGCACTAGACTACAAACACAATCAAGTCAACGCTCAGCCAGATATCACATCTGATCGAGTCGCAAGCCAACTCTAAGGAAAAGAGTACAGCATGGCTAACTGACAAGGCTTGGTCCACACAGAGGCACGCAATCATAAAGAAACAGCGCCAAAACAACAACAATAGCAACACTCGCAGAGTTCCGGTTCCGTTCCAAACACAGTACCGAGGAACACATATGCAAGCAGGGTCACATTAAGGTACAAGAACAGCTGAGCACACGACCACAAGAAACGGGTCACGCATCAGACTACTCACCAAGAAGAGACCCACAACAACGAGAAACAAAAATCTCGGGAAACGCATCTCAAGGACCACAAACACACCTCGAGAGCACAACACCCAAGAAAGAAATGCAGAGCAGAGGGTACTCAATCAGCAAGAAATGTCGACAAATTCCCCAATACTCGCAAGATGCCAAGGCCAACACCAGAAAACCACCAACAATGGCACGGCAACAGACGACATTGAGGCACAAGAAGCCAAGATGAAGTCACATCGAGAAGAAACAGATCTCTCGACCAGTGGGTAGCCAACCCACACAATTCCGCTGCGCTCTCAACATCGTGCACAGGCAACAGAACAACCTCGGTAGTCGCACCTCAGCACACATTAAGCGCCTTCGCAATCAAGAAAGATCGCAAACGACACGTCACGAGTACCGATCCCGTGAACAACCGATCACAAGGAGCCTAAGTGCAACAGGAGAAGAGCACCAGCTTCAGCACAAAGCACAAGGAAAGCATCAATCTCAACTTACCTTCACGTCCTGAAAACGATAAATGAGCCTTCACAACACATCGGCCGCTGGACATGGCATGACAACTACAGTACGCGGCAGCTCTTAACACCATCATGGAGTCCAAAGCCAAGCAACCGTAAAGTAGAGAGCAGATCAGGCTCAAAACAAAGCTGTCCACACTTAAGCAGACACAGGACAAAGGCATCACTAAGACAGCAATTTCAAGGCAAACCTTGAAGAGATTCCACCAGAATGAACGAGAAGCAATAAGCTCAACCACAAAAGCTCACCAGGAAGGGAAAATCCTAGCTTGCCTGAGTAACTTCTCCAACACGGAATCTAATCGAGCACTTCAACAGAAGCAAAACACATCAGGAGCTGAACAGACTAAAGCCGGGACGACCAAGACAATGTGAAAACATGCATGGCCATCACACCAACGCTAAAAGTCATAAGCCACCTGAGCAAAACACAGAAACATCTCGAACAATGCACTGCAGGTTCATGCCATCCGACAAACACTGCCAAGTGCAACACAATCGAGATCAACACTAAAATCGAACGAAGCACCTCGTCACATCCAGACGAGAGCAAAACCATCTCACACAGTGCCAACCAAGCACGCACAAGACCATACAAAGAAAACAACGCGATAAACCATCGCAACACCTAAGCCAGCAAGAGACTGTACTGGACCTTCACGACTCTGGAAACTGTATATCTGAGATTCTCATGTACTTCACACAACAACGCTCTGATACCAACTGTGGCGACCCGGATTCCGGATACCAGATATACCCGGTAGGACTACCGGATACACGTGGTACCGCATGGGACCCGCCAGGCCTCCCAAGCGCGGGAAAGCGTCGAAGGGAAAAAAGGACTGTCGTGTAGTACATTGAACTGACAGATATAATAGCAAGCAATTAAATTTCATTAGATCGGAGTGCTAAAGTAGCAGAAATAAAATTACTACAATTACAATTATACACCAGAGTCTAGTCCAAAGGAAAGACAAAGTACAGTATGACAGAAAAGGGCGTACACAGAAGTCGGGGGAAGCCCGACGCAGGTACAGCTGGCAGCTACAACAACGCGCTCCACCAGGGACAGCAGAGGCAGACGACGAAACCCACCTGAAAAGCAGGGGTGAGTATCTAAACAGAAACTCAGTAGGGGTCACGCGGATCCCCACTGGAAAATGCACAGTGCAACGGAAGCAACACTAACAACAAGTGTAGCAAAGTAGGAAAAGCTACACTATAAAGCTGTAAACAGAACAGGGACAGCAGGAGTAGGGAACAGGCAACGAGCAAGGGGAGCTCAACCAAAAAAAAGAGCGAGTCCGTAAAACCCGAAACACGGCCACCGAGGAGAACTCGGCACTCTAAGCTACTCCAAAAGGCAACAGACGGTCAACCCTAAACTCACACAGAAGGGTACACCAGTCCGTCGACCAACACCAAAGAAGAAGGCAAAAACCAACAAGGCAGACAAAAAGGTCTAGAGAAGACCCAGAGACACGACAACCAAACACAAGCAGAAATGTCATGCACACAGCCCCACGCACTACCAGAACGTCGCGCATACTACAGGACACCGACCTCGAGTACAGCCACGAGAGGGCCACTCGCAAAGGTCGCAACGCACGAGAAACGCCGAGAGTCACTGGTCAAGTGATATGAGTACCCTCACACTAGAAGAACAGCCAGATGCGTCCACTGACGTCTTACACTGCGCCTCAAGTGTCACGTCCACCAGACCGTGTGCAGCACGGAGGAGACTAGACACACTAAGAACCAGGTCCAAGGAACAACAATTCCAAGGAAGAACGGCAACTACGGACACGGGACCGCAGTACCAAGCTGCGAGTGACTAGTCAGGGTCACGCCCGTCAACGCGAGTCCTCAGTCCCTGACAACGTGTGCACACACTGACCACTACCTAGGCCAGGCCTCTAGCTAGTATTCCCCTCGGTAGGACGCTACCGTTGGCCGGGGCCCACGGAACTAGCTTAAAAACCGTGTAATGGGAAACTGCCCGTTCACCACTCCTGGTGGGTGACGTACTAAAAAAAAGCCTACGTCACAGGCTACGACTAGTGGAGGTTAACAAGGCACGGACTCCAAAACACAAGTGCTAAAGTACAGACAGTCTACCGAAGCCCTGTCACACGTACTACGAAGCACCACTGGCAGTACAACCACTGTCGACAGACTCAGGACTAGGCAACTAGACCTACCACGTAACGATCCTGAGTCGAACGACTCAAAGGCAAGATCGTCACAAACAGCGGAACAAGCCGCCAATCGGTCTAATCCTAAGCCACAAGAAACGACACTCCACAGGAAACTACTCACGGAGACCTGAGGGAACACCGAAGACCCTCAGACACGCTCGGACACGCAACCCAAGGTAAACGACACCTCGAGGCATCCAGAACCAGTGTCTCGGACTGGACAGAACCGCCAAGACACGCACACACTAGGTCACACGTCAACCCCTGGGTCACACCGGGTTGACCAGAACCTAACAACAAAGCTCAAAAAAGTAGGAAAGAGAATCCTACCTCAAGCAAGAAGACTCCTGGCCACCTTACAACGTAGTCTTAGTCCTCATAGGATGTCAGAAGACCTCCACGGGACAACGGGCAGACCACAAGGACAAGCCAAGACAAGCAGAAACCGAAGGAATGGAAATCGGAGCACAAGGCATGTAACGCGCCACCCCTAGACTGCTACAAGCATGTGACGGTCTAGACTTGGGCCGTTACACACAAAGTGACGGTCGGGCGACAAGCCGTCACACACACCGCCCTATCCAACTCTAAACACAGAAAACAACATGTAACGGCCAGCACCGGGCGCATTACACACACTTGACGCGCCAGACCGGGGCCGTCAGGGCCAACAACCCTCAAAACACAAAACACAAGAAGCAAGTAACGCGCTAGACGGGGCGCGTTACAAGGTACTAACGCACCGGAGCGACCGCGTTAAAGCCACCTGACGCACAAGACCAGGCGCGTCAGGGCCAACACGCCCACAACCAAAAGCACAAATCACGGCTGAGAGGCATGTAACGGCCAGCACAGGGCGCGTTACAAACGCCTGACGCACAGGGTCCCCACCGTTACATCCAACGGCGCAACCACCCCACTCAGCCAAAACAGTAAGTAACGGTCCAGAGAGGACGCGTTACACAGGCCTAACGCACAGGGTAGGGGCCGTTACAAACAGAACAGCACGCAGCCACCCTAACTCGGCCAAAACAGAGTGTAATGGCTAGGGGCAGGCGCGTTACACTCACCCGACGCATAAGGGCACCACCGTCAGAGGCACCGCCTCTAATGGTCAACATCGGTCAAAAGGAATGTAACGGCCTGGGGCAGGCGCGCTACATCCATCTAACACGCTGGGTCAAGCGCGTTAGAGGAACCGACTTAACCCCAAAACAAAACGACAAAACGAATGTAACGCCCCAGCCTAGGCACGTTACATGGGTGTGACGCGCCACCCTAGGGCTGTCAGGCACCCAGAAGCCAGAAAGCTCAAAAACGCCAAACTAAGTGGTGGTCTATCATAGGGCCGTCAGAGCCAAGTAACGGCCACTGAAACGACCGCTACATCGGTCACGGCGGGAAAACAGAGGAACGGCCAAATCGGCCCGTTCCATGCCCCATTTACGCAGAAACGGAGGGGAAACAAACCCAAACGACGACAGACAACACCAGGGGGCTAAAAACCCCACATGCAAGATCAAAAACTCAAGATCTGGGTTGTAACGACCCAGAGTTCAGGATACCGATATACCGATATACCGATAACATCGATACACCGATACCAAGAACTGGGGAAGCCACCCAAGAGGCTGATGAGGCCCCTGAAGGGTTAGTAGAAAAGTGCTGAGGGGTATGCATAACGAATTGGAATTTGGGACGCGCAATATACAATTTAGCATTTAAAATTAATACAAGTGCGGAAGCAATTCAAAATAAACTGAGTGATATATATATACTAGTCCAGAGAAACAGGAGTACTAGTCCACAAGGTACAACTACGCGGGGCATACCCCGGCAAAAGTACGAACAAGCCTCAAGAGGCGCCTCGATTAAAGCTGGCAGCTAAGCACGGTCTCCGAAACGGCTCACAAAGCACCGGGAGACGACGGGCGCGGCTCACCTGAAAGGAGAAGGGTGAGTCACAGCCAGACTCAGTAGGGGTCACGCGGATCCCTACCTCGTACTAAACGAACATACATGCATAAATAAGGCAAGTAGAGCATGCATTTAAATAAGCTAACAGACAATGGCATGAATAACTACTCAAGTAAAGCTGTAAACTCTAACTAAACAGGTATAACAGCTAAAGCATGCCACAGCTAACTAAATGCAAGCGATTAAAACTAAAGCTACCAAATAGAATAAGTCTTAACTAATCCAAGCAACAAGGAAGGACAACCACTGGAGCAGAAACCAGAAGCGTCCACTGATGACTTACACTGCGTCTCAAGCACTCGCAGTCGACGAAGCGACAAGCCAAGCGCGTAAACAGTACCGAACCAAGTGACCAGTCGGAGTGACACCCGTCGGTGTCAGTCCACAGTCTCCGACCACGTGTGCACACACTGACTCTAGCCTGAGCCAGGCCCTCTAGCTAGTTTTCCCCCTTGGTAGGACGCTACCATTGGCTGGGAGCCCACGGAACTAGCTTACAAACCGTGCATGGGAAACATACCCCTCTGCCATCCTCAAGCGGGTCGGCACTCAACAGACCTTAGGGCAACAACAGTGGCTCCATTGCGTGGAAAGAAAGGCTACTCTAATGGTAATAAAACACGCCACAATACATTAAAACAACAGGGATATGGCATGAGTATAAAAAGGAACGCATAACAAATGGGCTGGCAACATATTAAAACCATCAGGGAAGCGACGGTCTAATACCCACGCGCTACTTGAAAGTGACGGTCGGGGACTGGCGCGTTACACCAAGAACGACGCGCGGGTCTCCATCCGTTACTTCCACCTGAGTTCCAGCTCAAAGGACCTAAGAGGGAGAGTGATGGTGGGGGTCCTATGCGTTGCTTCGAAGCGACGCGCGGGAGCACCGCCATTACTTTCACCCGAGGCCAAAAACTAACGTACAGCGTTTAAATCGATCGCAGACGAAACGACGCCCCAGTCTCGGCCCGTCGCTTGGAAACGACGGCCGGCTGACTGGCCGTCAGGCGCACCACCTGACCAAAACAACGTAAATCAATGAGAGAGCGACGGCTGGAAGCCCTACCGTTACTCTCAATGTAACGCATCCCACGATGGGCCGTTACATTGAAGTAACGCGCTCACAAAAGACCGTCGGAGATGTGACGGTTCCTGGCGAGACCGTCACTTCACCTGGGTCGCGGACGGGTTATATCTAAAAATCGGTTCCCTCCCGGACGATCTGAATCATCGGGTAACGACGTAAAACCTGTAACCTGTCAAACCATGCAACCCATACGACAATATAACAACTAAAAACATCACATGCAAGGCCTAATAAGCATTAATCTCAAGAATTTCATTAAAACCCTACAAATGGAAGAAATGAACATTATGCATGCCACGGGCTCTAATCAACGGAACGAGCCACAGGAAATGATCCTAGCGAGATCAGGATTCCATCCCCCTACCTTTCGCAAGCCGAAACCGAAGAAAAGACCGCATGCAAGGAGGAAGAGCTACGAAGCCTTCACGCTCCACCTCGCTCCCACGATCACCAAACCATGCCGAAGTGGACACCTACGCGCTCCTCTCGACGCGAGGAATCCAACGGCGCCAACCTTGTCTCAATCCGACCTCGTCTCGCCCGCGTTCCCTAAGGAGGAGAGAGGGGCGATCGCAAGAGGAGAGAGAGAGAGTGAGGGCAAATGAGAGATCGACGAGAGAGAGAGGGTGAGAGAGGGATTAAAAGAAAAAAAAATAAATTAAAATATATATAATATAATTATTATATATATTAAAATCTCATTAATTCTAATAACCCTCAAATAACTCCAAAAAAATCTGGAAAAATACCAGACAAATTCTTAAAAATCCAGAAAAATAGCCGGAAATTCCAGAACAAATAATAGAACAAAAACCATCAAGGATCCATTAAGGCACGGGCCTTACAGTCCCTCCCTCCTTACAGAAATTTCGCCCACGAAATTTACAACAACTGAAAAGGAGGAAACTGAGAAAGGACTTATACCTTACTGGAATAAAAAGGGGAAAAGCTGACGCATCTCATCTTCACGCTCCCAAGTAGACTCATTACCAGAGTGACGCTGCCAAGCAACCCTTACCAGAGGAATAACCTTATTTCTCAACCGCTGCTCGCGACGGTCTTCAATTCTGATAGGAAATTCTGGCGTGGACAAATCAGCAGTCACCTCAGGCCACACTGAATCATCGAGAACATGAGAAGCATCTGGCACATATTTCCTCAATTGAGACACGTGGAACACATCGTGAACAGCTTGCATCGCCGCGGGAAGTTGCAAACGATAAGCCACCTGACCAATAGTTTCAATAATCGGAAAAGGGCCAACATAATGCGGACTAAGCTTTCCACGCTTCCCAAATCTGGAAACACCCTTCATCGGAGATATTTTAACAAACACCATATCTCCTGGCTCAAATCGTAGTGGACGTCTGCGCTGATCTGCATAGCTTTTCTGTCGACTCTGAGCCGTCAACAATCTCTGCCTGATTAGATGAACCACATCAGAACATTGCTGCACCATGTCAGGTCCTGTCAACAATCTGTCCCCAACATCAAACCAATTCAGAGGAGTTCGACAAGGATGAACATATAGTGCTTCATAAGGAGCCATTCCAATACTGGAGTGAAAACTGTTATTATAAGCAAATTCAACAAGTGGCAAATGCTGACTCCACGAATCCTGCCAATCAAGGCAACACAATCTCAGCATGTCCTCCAAAGTCTGAATAGTCCTCTCTGACTGTCCATCTGACTGTGGGTGATACGCTGAACTGAAAGCTAACTCAGTGCCCAAAGCTTTTTGGAAACTACGCCAGAAGCCGGAGGTAAAATGTGGGTCACGATCTGACACAAGTGAAACAGGAATTCCATGCAATGGCACGATCTTCTGCACATACAGCTCGGCCAATCTCTGCACATTCCAAGCAACCTTAATCGGCAACAATCTGGCAGTTTTAGTCAATCTGTCGACTAACAACCAGATGCCATCAAAACCCTGAGAAGTCTGAGGCAAACCCACCACAAAATCTGTAGTGACATGGTCCCATTTCCACATCGGAATCTCTAACGGCTGAAGCAAACCACCTAGCTTTTGATGTTCAGCTTTAACTAACTGACAAGTCAAGCACTTAGAAACAAACACAGCCACGTCTTTCTTCATACCTGGCCACCAGAACTGCTTCTTCAAATTCTGATACATCTTGGTGACACCCGGATGAATAGCAAAACGAGAACCATGGGCCTCACTCAGAATCTCAAGTCTTAAATCACCATCAGCGGGAATATATAATCTGCCTTGAAGACTGACAACTAGCTCCGTATCAAAGTCCACATCATAGCTTGATATAACACGAGCCAAATCAGAATCAGCCTGCTGGGCATCTTTAATCTGCTGATATAAAGCTGAACCCAAAACCAAGCTAGCACAAACTGCCATCTTCGGATCAGCAGGAAACTCTGCACTGAATGCCTCGCTCGGAAGCTGTTCCCACAATTTCCATTCATGAAGCAACAACTGACTGACCTGCACTTTCCTGCTCAGAGCATCAGCCACTACATTCATTTTTCCAGGCTGATAGGAGAGTGTAAAGTCATAATCTTTCATGAATTCCATCCATCGCCTCTGCCTAAGATTCAAATCTTTCTGGGAGAAAATATACTGTAAACTCTGATGATCAGTAAAAATCTGAAATTTCTCACCATACAGATAATGTCTCCAGATCTTTAAGGCAAAAATAACTGCAGCTAGCTCTAGATCATGCGTGGGGTAATTTCCTTCATGCTGCTTCAACTGCCGGGACGCATATGCAATAACCTTACCATGTTGCATTAGCACTGCACCCAAACCTACTCGAGAAGCATCTGTACAGACCATAAATCCACCCGAGCCGGAAGGCAAAGTCAACACAGGAGAAGAAGTCAATAGCCTTTTCAATTCCATAAAGCTAGCCTCACACTGATCCGACCAAACAAAAGGCACATCTTTATGAGTCAATCTAGTCATCGGGGCTGTAATCTTTGCAAAGTCTTGAATGAATCTGTGGTAATACCCAGCCAAACCTAGAAAACTTCGAATCTCTGTTACAGTTCTCGGTCTCTGCCAACTCAAAATAGCATCGATCTTTGCAGGGTCCACTGCCACTCCATCACCAGAAATCACATGACCAAGAAAATGAATTTCCCGAAGCCAGAATTCACATTTACTGAACTTCGCAAAAAGCTCGTGATCCCTTAGAGTCTGCAGAACGATCCTCAAATGCTGCATATGATCATTATCAGAGGCAGAATAGATCAAAATATCATCAACAAAGATCACCACGAACTGGTCCAGAAATGGACGAAAGATACGCTGCATCAGGTCCATGAAAGCTGCTGGGGCATTAGTCAACCCAAACGGCATGACTAAAAATTCAAAATGACCATAACGAGTGCTGAACGCAATCTTCTCCACATCAGATTCCCGGATCCGTAACTGAAAATAGCCAGATCTGAGATCAATCCGTGAAAAGATAGTAGCAGACTGTAACTGGTCAAACAAATCATCAATCCTGGGAAGCGGATACTTATTCTTGATAGTCGCCTGATTCAACTGCCTGTAATCAATACAAAGTCTCAGGCTTCCATCTTTCTTTTTCACAAACAGCACTGGGGCACTCCACGGAGAAAAACTGGGACGAATATAACCTTTTTCCAGTAACTTTAGTAGCTGTGCTCACAGTACTCTCAATTCAGCTGGGGCCATTCGGTACGGCGGCTTTGCTAAGGGGCCGGTACTTGGAATCAGTTCAATCACCATCTCTATCTCTCGTTCTGGGGGCAAGCCTGGCAACTCGTCAGGAAACACATCAGGGAACTCACAGACAACCGGAATATCACAAACATCCCGTCGTGATTTTTCAACAATAACCACTGAAGCAAGGAATCCCTGGCAGCCTGCGCTAAGCAACCTATAGGCTCGAATAGCAGAAATAATCATACGAGAAGATCGGGATCGAATACCTTGAAAATAAAAGGCTGATTTTCCCTGTGGCTGAAAATAGACTTTCTTCGATCTGTAGTCAACCACAGCTCCATAATGCTCCAACCAATCCATTCCCAGAATAACATCATAATCTGCCAGCTGCAACGCATACAATCTTACCGACAACTGGTGATTATCAATCATCACAGGAGATTCTTCCAGGCACAAAGGTGTAACCATGAAATCTCCAGAAGGCAATTCAACAAACATCTCACAAGATACCTCGGAAGTCGGTTCCTCAATACAGGCCATGAAATCCTCAGAAATAAAAGAGTGAGAAGCACCAGAATCAAATAAGACACGAGCTGAATGACCATAATGCATAATCGTACCTTCCACAAGATGGGACGCAACAGCATCAGCTCTAGTCAAATGAGAAACCTTGCCTTTCTGCTTCTTAGAACCAGCTGAAGATTGCTGAGAAGACACCGACGCTTGAGAGTAAAATTGCTGAGTTTGAGGTGCAGTCGGAGGTCTGAATTGCGGCTGCTGAGGTTGAGAAAACTGAGGAACTTGCAATTGCTTCGGCCTCAGCGGGCAATCATGAACCACATGACCCGGCTGATCACACCTAAAGCAAACAACAGGAAGAGAACACGGCTGGCCCTTGTGATGACCACCGCATCTCCTACACGTCCATGGCTGACTAACAGCTGAGCTCTGACGAGTCTGAGAAGAAGGTGCTGTCGGCTGCTGAACAGAATCTGTACCGGACGGCTGTTGGAAAAACTTCTTCTTCTTCTTAAACCGCTTGAACTTGGGCTTGGAAGGAGAGGAAGCACTAGAAATCTCTGACTGGACCGAGGGAATACCTGGCACTGGCGGTCGGTAAGTCTGCTGCGACTGAGCTACCGGCTGCACTGACCCTGCCTGAGGATATCCACCAGGTCTCGTCATCTCCAGCTCTAAAGCCACCGCTGTCTGGCACGAACTATCGAGATCCGCAACACGACTGGCGATAAGAGGCATCTTCAATTCAGGCCTCAACCCTCGCAAAAATTGCTGAGTCTTCAAAGCTTCACTGGCCAGCACATGAGGCGCATACTGACCCAATTCCATAAACTTATTCCGGTACTGAAGCACAGTCATACTGCCCTGAGTCAGCTCCATAAATTGATACATCTTGTCCATCTGAAGATAGGCGGGAGTATAGGCACGCTCGAAAGCAGCAACAAACTCTGCCCAAGTGATCTGCCGAAGAGGTCTTGAATGAAAGGCAATCTGCCACTCGGCTTTCCACCACGTGATGGATGTACCCTGGAGTTGAAAAGCAGCAAGCATAACTTTTTCATCTTCAGCACATTCCATCCATACGAACACACGCTCGATCACATCCAACCATTGCCTTGCCACCTCTGGATCAGCTTGACCATCGAAAGCAGGCGGATTGAACATAAGAAATTCTTTCAAAGCCGTGCCTCGGCTGCCAGGCGCTTCAACAGGAGGAGCAACAATCGGCGCTGGAGGAGGAACAACTGGAACAGCAGGAACTACAGGAGGAGGTGCAGAACCACTATCTTCCCTAGGCGCATCTCGAGGAACACGAGGAGCTCGAGGGGGTCTTCCTCGACGGGGAGGCATAATTACACTGCCAAAACACAATTCAATCGCAATTAATCAATCATACGGAAAACATCCTATGCCAGCAATAGACGACAACAGGACTAGCTCTGGACAAAACACAAATTTCAATTCCTTATACAATTCCTCAACTAATGCTCTGATACCAACTGTAACGACCCAGAGTTCAGGATACCGATATACCGATAACATCGATACACCGATACCAAGAATTGGGGAAGTCACCCAAGAGGCTACTGAGGCCCCTGAAGGGTTAGTATAAAAGTGCTGAGGGGTATGCATAACGAATTGGAATTTGGGACGCGTAATATACAATTTAGCATTTAAAATTAATACAAGTGCGGAAGCAATTCAAAATAAACGGAGTGATATATATATACTAGTCCAGAGAAACAAGAGTACTAGTCCACAAGGTACAACTACGCGGGGCATACCCCGGCAAAAGTACGAACAAGCCTCAAGAGGCACCTCGATTAAAGCTGGCAGCTAAGCACGGTCTCCGAAACGGCTCACAAAGCACCGGGAGACGACGGGCGCGGCTCACCTGAAAGGAGAAGGGTGAGTCACAGCCATACTCAGTAGGGGTCACGCGGATCCCTACCTCGCACTAAACGAACATACATGCATAAATAAGGCAAGTAGAGCATGCATTTAAATAAGCTAACAGACAATGGCATGAATAACTACTCAAGTAAAGCTGTAAACTCTAACTAAACAGGTATAACAGCTAAAGCATGCCACAACTAACTAAATGCAAGCGATTAAAACTAAAGCTACCAAATAGAATAAGTCTTAACTAATCCAAGCAACAAGGAAGGACAACCACTGGAGCAGAAATCAGAAGCGTCCACTGACGACTTACACTACGTCTCAAGCACTCGCAGTCGACGAAGCGACAAGCCAAGCGCGTAAACAGTACCGAAGCAAGTGACCAGTCGGAGTGGCACCCGTCGGTGTCAGTCCACAGTCTCCGACCACGTGTGCACACACTGACTCTAGCCTGAGCCAGACCCTCTAGCTAGTTTTCCCCCTTGGTAGGACGCTACCATTGGCTGGGAGCCCACGGAACTAGCTTACAAATCGTGCATGGGAAACATACCCCTCCGCCATCCTCAAGCGGGTCGGCACTCAACAGACCTTAGGGCAACAATAGTGGCTCCATTGCGTGGAAAGAAAGGCTACTCTAATGGTAATAAAACACGCCACAATACATTAAAACAACAGGGATATGGCATGAGTATAAAAAGGAACGCATAACAAATGGGCTGGCAACATATTAAAACCATCAGGGAAGCGACGGTCTAATACCCACGCGCTACTTGAAAGTGACGGTCGGGGACTGGCGCGTTACACCAAGAACGACGCGCTGGTCTCCATCCGTTACTTCCACCTGAGTTCCAGCTCAAAGGACCTAAGAGGGAGAGTGACGGTGGGGGTCCTATGCGTTGCTTCGAAGCGACGCGCGGGAGCACCGCCATTACTTTCACCCGAGGCCAAAAACTAACGTACAACGTTTAAATCGATCGCAGGCGAAACGACGCCCCAGTCTCGGCCCGTCGCTTGGAAACGACGGCCGGCTGACTGGCCGTCGGGCGCACCACCTGACCAAAACAACGTAAATCAATGAGAGAGCGACGGCTGGAAGCCCTACCGTTACTCTCAATGTAACGCATCCCACGATGGGCCGTTACATTGAAGTAACGCGCTCACAAAAGACCGTCGGAGATGTGACGGTTCCTGGCGAGACCGTCACTTCACCTGGGTCGCGGACGGGTTATATCTAAAAATCGGTTCCCTCCCGGACGATCTGAATCATCGGGTAACGACGTAAAACCTGTAACCTGTCAAACCATGCAACCCATACGACAATATAACAACTAAAAACATCACATGCAAGGCCTAATAAGCATTAATCTCAAGAATTTCATTAAAACCCTACAAATGGAAGAAATGAACATTATGCATGCCACGGGCTCTAATCAACGGAACGAGCCACAGGAAATGATCCTAGCGAGATCAGGATTCCATCCCCCTACCTTTCGCAAGCCGAAACCGAAGAAAAGACCGCATGCAAGGAGGAAGAGCTACGAAGCCTTCACGCTCCACCTCGCTCCCACGATCACCGAACCATGCCGAAGTGGACACCTACGCGCTCCTCTCGACGCGAGGAATCCAACGGCGCCAACCTTGTCTCAATCCGACCTCGTCTCGCCCGCGTTCCCTAAGGAGGAGAGAGGGGCGATCGCAAGAGGAGAGAGAGAGAGAGTGAGGGCAAATGAGAGATCGACGGGGGAGAGAGGGTGAGAGAGGGATTAAAAGAAAAAAAAAGAAATTAATATATATATAATATAATTATTATATATATTAAAATCTCATTAATTCTAATAACCCTCAAATAACTCCAAAAAAATCCGGAAAAATACCAGATAAATTCCTAAAAATCCAGGAAAATAGCCGGAAATTCCAGAACAAATAATAGAACAAAAACTATCAAGGATCCATTAAGGCACGGGCCTTACATGGGCGATTCTAACGAATCCACCCTAAATGGATCAACGGGGTTCCCGGGCTCCAACCGGCCTCGAATGAACACCAATCAACACGAAACTAACGTGGATGGGATCCTACCATCCCTGCGGTCAGTTTAAAACTAACTACACCGCAAACGGTCGCGGTTTTTCGGCCAACCCTACAAACCACGAAAATCAATGTTTAGGCAAACCAAGCCCAAACTCGACCGTTTCCTTGCCGAACGACGTGCAATGGCAGGGAAAATGGAGAGGAAGAAGTGAGGATCAGTCACCCTACCTCCACCGAAGAAACCGAGCCCCGAAAGGACTAAACCTCGCCGAAAACCACTCGCAAGCTCGAACGTCGGCTTTGAATCCACCGTTCGGGATCGCGCCAGAATCGATCCGATCCTCGCCCCATCGCGCACCCAGCCAGCTCCGCCACGTCCCCAGCACACGCCCCTAGGCACCCCGTCTGCAGCCGGAGCCGAGGAGGCGAAACGAGAGAGAACGGAAGAGAGAGAGATGGCGGTGGCGAATGAGAAGGGAGGAGAGAGGAAAGAAAAGAAAAAGGAAAGAAATTAGGAAAATTTCCTAATTTCTGAAAATTCTGAAAATGCGCCGAAAATGCATAAATTTCAAAAAAGATGCAAAAATAGTCAAAACGACCGGCTCGAAGAGTACATCGTTGCTGTAGCATCCACGAGTCGAGGAACTGACAAACAAACTCACCGTAGGGTTCCGTAACTAGTACGAGAGAAAAACCCACACGGCTCGTAAAGCTCAACTCGGAAGCCACCAAAGCGAACCGAAACTCACCGAAACCAATCCAAAAGATCCAATGAAGATCCAACAAGACCTACCAAGGATCCAGGGCATTACACTGGGCAACTGTGCTCATTACCTATTTCCAATCTTTTTCAGGACATGGAGGTGAGTCGGGTTCAGATTCGGAGTATTCAAATAGCGGGTCCGAGAGTGAATGAAGAATGAGTGAAGACTTAGGAAGTCTATATTGTTTAGATTGAGTCTATGTAATTTTTCTTATTCTTGAGTCTAGTATGATGAAGATTAGTGATTGTATTTAATATTTGATTATTAATGAAATAAAAGTTGGAGTTTGAGTTAATCGTTGTGCAATTGCATTATTCTTATGTGTGATTGTCATGCGCTCCGATCATTCTTACTTGCAAGAGGCTTACCATGTCGGCTGTTCGCGTTCCTCGAGCGAGTCTTCCACTATAATAAAGGCTCGGGGCGTGACATTTAACGACATTAAGTCGAAGAATTCAAGGATGACGGTAAACTAGGAAGGAAGTCAAGTAAATAGAATTATTTTAAATTTCATAGTCTAATCTGATGTGTATTTTTCATAATTAAGTGTTTTAGGTAGGAAGTATAATTTTCGAGTTTTAAAAATCCTGATTTTTGGTATTTACTATTTATTCATCAATGTACTAGTTATTTGATAAGAAAATAGAGCTTATGTACTAAAAATAAGTTTTACTTGCTGGAAATAATTTTCATGTGTCACTTTACTGCTGAAATGATAAGATAGACTTTTCATGTTGGAATTAACTTTTTATCATGCTGAATTTTTTTATTTAACATATTAATATGAATACTTAACATGCTAAATAATCCCCGTACACTAATTTACTGATGAGGTGATAAACATAAGTTTACCATGCTATTTTCCTAAATTTCCTGGTAACAAAATAAATTTTTCATGCTGAAAAATAATTTTTCTACATATATTTGCTAATTATTTGTTGTGAAAATAGGTTTATCATGTTGAAAATAGTTTTTAAATAGCTTTTGCATGCTAAAATTAATTCTAACATGCTAAGATAATCCTGACATGCTGTAAATAATTTTATCTTTACTGAAAGTAATTTTTATACATTTAGTTACTAATTTCTTGATAGGAAAATATGCAAAAATTAATTTTAAATAAACTTATCATGCTGAAAAATAATTTCCTATCTCAATATGCAGGAGGTAAATTTATCATACTTGAAATAATTTTTCAACATGCTAAAACTAATTTTTATACATTACTTTACTAATAACATGATAAAATTAGATTTTTACATGCTGAAAAATAGTTTTAAATAACTTTAATATGCTGAAAAATATTCATAACAAGCTAAAAATAATTATAGCATGTTGGAATTACTTTTATCATGCTGGAAATATTTTTAACATGCTGTAAATATTTTTCATGCATTAATTTCCTACTTATTCGATAAGGAAATAAGTTTAATCATGCTAAAAGTAATTTTCATAACTTAATTTTTGATAATATGACAGAAAAAAATATTATCATGCTGATAATAATTTTTGAAACATCAATTTACTTATAAGCATACTTTTACATGCTTCAAATGAGTTTTATACCTAAATCTTCTAGTAAAATAAACTTATCATGTTGTAAATAATATTTAACACACTAAAAATACTTTTATTCTGTAAAAATAAATTTAACATGTTTAATTTAATATTTAAGATGCTGAAAGTAATTTTATCATGCTAATGCTTTACAATTAAGATGGATTCCAAGTACTATAATCTCATTATATGGTGGCTAAAATTTAGTCCCATATTGGAAGTTAGAAAAACTTCCATGGCTGTTGGAGAGCGCACCCTTTGGGTCAGGACCCAAGGGGCATAGGATGTTGGCTTGAGTTGTGAGTTGAATTAAATGGATACAAAAATCTTAGTATATTTATTTATGCGGCTGGTTGGTTTTCGAGTTTCATAATATATATATTTTTATACCCAAAATAATTTACCCGGGCACTCCGGGTTTTCTTTTTATGAACACGCTAGCTTATGCTAGCGCGACCTTTAAGATTGCGCTACCCGAGGGTAGCGCGTTTATGGAAAATAATGCATATTTTATTATATATATTTTTTTGTGAACGCGCTAGCTTATGCTAGCACGACCTTGAAGATCGCGCTACCCGAGGATAGCGCGTTCTTGGAAAATATATGCATATTTTAAAATTTTGTGTTTGACCTCTGAGGGTGGGAAAATACTCAGTATGAACACGCTATGTCGGGGCAGCGCGTTCAGAACGCGCTACTGAGGTATCGCACGTTTTGGACCTGATGAAAAAACGGGAATACCCCTCCAATAAAATGACCATAACTTGCTCATTTCATAACGAAATTTAATAAATGTGCTATCAATGAAGAGAGAACTGAAAAATAAACAAGATGACATACTTTAATTAGAGTTTATCCTGAGAGACACCTACCTTTTAGCGGATCTAATGAGAGGTAAGAAAAATGCCTAAATAATATGAAACCCTTTGATTTCTCCCAAATCCTCCTTCAAATCTCCTTCAATCACTGCACCAGCATAGCCTTGGTCTCCAGGGATGATTTGAGAGTCGAATGAGGTTCTATTTATAGCTAAAACTTGACCAAATTTGTCAAGATTCCTTGCCTAATAATGTCAAACTTTCTAACTCCGAAATAGAAGAAAATTCTAACTTCTCCTCTTAATCTAGCCTCCATTTGATGTGAAACCAATGTAAAAATGGCTGGTCCAAGGGGGGCTGTTAGGTAAGGGTCGATTTTGGAGTCAATCTTCTAGAAATTTGATTATTATAAACCTTTTCAAAAGGCATTTAACATGTGTTACGAATTTAAGGTCTAATTATCCTTTATTAATCCTTTAACCATTAATCCAGCCCATTATGGATTATCCAATGGGCCAATTGTAATCCTAATCCATCATATGGACTTTCATTGGACTTGCAATGATTTATCTAAGGGTTGAAGCATTTATTTTTCAATTAACTTTAAGTAAATTCAAGTAAATTCACTATTCTAGTTTAGAAAAATGTAATTTAATTATTTTATGAAAAATTTAATTATATAATTTGTTTGAAAAAAATTATTTCTCATTTTAAATATCAGATTTCTACATCCTCCCCCACTTAAAAGAATTTGGTCCCTAAATTCACATGATTTTCTTTCCGTAATAGTGGGGTAAAATTACCATATCCAAACTATGCATTCTCACTAGATCATTTTTATAACATGCTAAATGCTAAGATCACCATATCAAATTTATGCTATCATGGACGAGATAGGTTTATAAGGTTACCTTCCAATGCTTGCGGCGCTCCTTTCTTTAAGAGTGGACAACGAGCAATTTTATGGTCCATGCTTCCGCAACGGATGCACTCCCCAAGTTTATACCAACACTCATCTGGGTTGTGCCTTCCTTTCTTGCAATGCTCGCATTTTCCCTTGACCGGAACAATTTGTTGGTCATCATTCCGGGACTTCTTGTTCTTACGGAAACTGTTACCTCCGTGGAACATCTTCTTGTCATTCACGGGTTCCTCGCTCTTGGACCCATAGACTAACTCCTCCTTGGCGACCTTCCTTTTAATTCGTTCCACCATATCCATAGCATCTTCTAGAATTTGTGCTTTCTTAACCATTTCCATATAAGCTTGAATCTCCAATAGAGCCAATCAAGGAATGAGTTCCACCTTTAATCCATTCATAAAAATTTTTACTCTCATTTTCTCCGTACAAACTAGGTATGGGGCATACCGAGCTAATCTAAAAAATGTCGATTCATAATATGCTACGGATAATGTAGCGACCCGGATCCCGGATACCAGATGTACCTGGTAGAACTACCGAATACACGTGATACCACTTGGAAACCGCTAGGCCTCCCAAGAGCGGGAATGCTCCGAAGGGAAAAAGGCATGTGTAGAGTACATTGAAGCCACAGAGATATAACAGAAGCAATTAAATTTCATTAGATCGGTTTGCTAAAGTAGCAGAAATAAAATTACTTTTTAATTAACAGTTTCAATTAAACAATTATACACCAGAGTCAAGTCCAAAGCTAAAGACAGCAAGTCTAGCACAGTACAGTAGACAGAAAAGAAAGACGTACCGAGAAATAGGGGGAAGCTCGACGCAGGTACCAGCTGGCCACAACGACATGCTATGAGCAAGCGCTCCAGGAACCACGCGGAAGCAGAACGAAAGACGTCACCCCACCTAAAAAGCAGGGGTGAGCCTCGTGTCACTGGCTCAGTAGGGGTCACGTGGATCCCCACTGAAAAATACGCAATAACACGGAACAACAAAACAACAAGAAGAACAGCAGGTGTAGCAAAGCGGAAAAACTACACTACAAAGCTGTAAGCTACTCTAGAAGCCGTAGAGAACAGACGGGGAGTAGGAGTAGGGAACAAGTAAGAAAGGGGAAGAACCCACGCCAGACAAGTGGCGGCCGAACTAACCTCGGCACCCCAAACTACTCCAAACAGTGACAGAAGGGCGACTCTGATCTAACAAAGTCAGAAGTTACCAATCTGCCAACACGGCACCGGGCCTAAGACAAGGGCCTGCAAGAATAGACAAAAGGTCTAGAAAAGACCCACATAGACGATAGACGGACTCGAGGACACGCACGTCTAGAACATCGTGCACACAACACAACACTGACATCGAGTAGGACCAGGAGAGGGCTAACTCGGAAAGGTCACGACGCGCAAGAAACGCAAAGAGCAGTGGAGAGCCACGCGTCACAGACGACGGCCAGCTGTGTCCACAGACGTCTTATGCTGCGCCACGAGTGTCTCGCCTACAATACCGCTGAAGCCACGGTAGAGTCGCAGACACCCGCACAGAACCAAACAGGAACAATAGCATTAAGTAACCAGTCAGGGTCACGCCCGTCGACGTAAGTCCAAAAGCCCCTGACCACGTGTGCACACACTGGCTCTAGCCTAAGCCAGGTACTCCAGATAGTTTTCCCCCTCGGTAGGACGCTACCGTTGGCTGGGAGCCCACGGAACTAGCTTACAAACTGTGTCTCGGGAACACCCCTCCGCCATCCAAGGCGGGTCGGCAACTCAAAGCCCTTAGGGCAACAACAATCGGAGGCGCACAAAACACAAGACTCCGAAATAAGGGCTGTAGTACAAACAGGCAAGGCAGCATTGTCGCACGTACTACGAAGCACCAAGGCAGCAAGACAACTGCCAACAGACTCAGCACTAGGCAACTAGACCTACCACGTAACGAACCTTGAGTCGGACAACTCGAAGGCAAGATCGTCACAGACAGCGGACCAGGCCGCCAATCGGTCTAATCCTAAGCCACGGGAAACGACGCTCCGCAGAACACGACTCACGGAGACTTGATGGAACACCGAGGACCCTCAACACACCAGGACACACAAACCGAGGTAACACAGTACCTCTAGGCATCCAGAACCAGTGTCTCGGACTGGACAAAACCGCCGAAACACCCACACAAGGTCGCCTGTCAACCACTGGGTCACCCCGGGTTGACCGGAACCAAACAACGACGACTCAACAGTAGGAAAGAGAATCCTACCACAAGCAAGAAGACTCCTGGCCACCTCACAACGTAGTCTTAGCCCTCATAGGATGTCAAGAGACATCCACGGGAAAATGGGCAGACCATAAGGATAAGCCAAGACAGTCAGAAACCAACACGACGGGAATCGAAGCAGAAGGACTGTAACACACCACCCCTAGACCGTTACACGAATGTGACGGTCTGACGCTGGCCGTTACATTCCAACCGTGACGGTCTAAAGCAGACGCATCACAGACACGTGACGGTCAGGAGGAGAATCGTCACACACACCGCCCTAACCAACATCTAAACGCACAAGGCACGTAACGGCCTACACTAGGCGCGTTACACCGCTCTGACGCGCCTGACCCGGGCCGTTAGGGCCAACAGACCTCTAGCTTAAAAACGGCACTCGAACCACGTAACGCACGAGACCAAGCGCGTTACAGCACCTAACGCATCAGGGCAGACGCGTCAGGGCCAACAGGCTCAAGTCAAGAAACCACTGGCCAATAGGCGTGTAACGGTCCCGATCGGACGCGTTACAGACGCCTAACGCATGGGGTCGTGGCCGTTAGAGCCAACAGCACAGCCACCCACACTCAGCCAAAACAGCACGTAACGGCCTGGGGCAGGCGCGTTACACCGCTGTGACGCACGGGGACACCACCGTTACACAAACTGACTCAAACGGTCAAAGCTGGTCAAACGGAATGTAACGGCTTGGGGCAGGCGCGTTACACACACCTGACGCACTAGGGCAGGCGGGTCAGGGGAACCGACTTAAACAAACTACTAAACGACAAAATAAGCGTAACACATCACACCGGACGCGTCAGGAGGCTGTGATGCGCCACCCCTGGGCCGTCACACTCCCAAAACCATGAAAAGTTTAAAAACGCCCAGACGCTGTGACGGTCTGTCGTAGGGCCATCAGGAACCTCTGCCGGTCAATGAAACGACCGCTACACCGGTCACAGCGGGAAAACAGTGGATTGGCCAAATCGAGCCGTTCCATGCCCCATTCACGCCGAAGCGCAGGGGAAACAAACCTAGAAGATGAAAAGCAACACTAGGAGGCTAAAAAGCCCACATGCAAGCACTAAAACGAGAGATCGGGGCGATTTGGATAAATTGACCCTAAACGAGCCACCGAGGTTCCCGGACTCCTATCGGCCTCGAATGACCACCGATCAACACGAAACTGGCATGGATGGGATCCAGACATCCCAGCGGTCAGTTAGACACTAACCACACCACGAATGGTTGCCATTTTTCGACGAACCCTGAAAACCCCAAAAATCATGGTTTTCACAAAACCGGCCCGATCTCCCCCGATCGAGCACCAAATCATGCACGAAAACAGAGGAAATGTGCAGAACAAGGTGGCGGTCCATCTCCCTACCTCCACCGAAGAAACCGTGCCCCGAAGGGACTAAATCGCGCCGAAAACCACTCCGCGAGCTCAAACATCGACTTTGAATCCACTGTTCGGGATCGCGCCAAAACCACTCCATCCTCGCCCTATCGCACACCCAGTCAACTCCACAGCATCCCCACCACTCGCTCCTAGGTCCTCCGTCTATAGCCGGAGCCGAGGAAGCTCGAGAGGAGAGAAAACGGGAGAGAGAGACGACGGCGGCGAAATGAGAAGGGAGGAGAGAGGAAGGAAAAGAAAAAGGAAAAGAAATTAGGAATTTTCCTAATTTCTAAAAAATCTGATTTCTGGCCCTATCTCCGAAAAATACGCAAAAATAGTCGAAACGACAGGCTCGAAGAGTACATCGTCGCTGCAGCATTCACGAGTCGAGGAACTGACAAATAAACTCACCGTAGGGTTCCGTAACTAGTACGAGAGAAAAACCCACACGGATCGTAAAGCTCAACTCGAAAGCCACAAAAGCGAACCGAAACTCACCGAAACAGACCCGAAAGATCCAATAAAGATCTACCAAGGATCCAGGGCATTACAGATAAGCTACATTGTTTTAATGTTACGAACTCCATGGCCTTCTTCTTGCGAATTCTTTCCGAGAAATACTTCTCATTAAAATGTTCTAAGACCCCGTCCCATGTAATTTGTTCATTAGGTAAGATCGCTTCGACGGATACCCACCATGCTCGAGCATCCTTTTCTAGTTGATAGATCCCTAGTAGTACCTTCTCTTCGTCGGTGCATTGCATTACCTTAAAGGTTCTCTCTATTTCTTGGACCCAATTCTCCGCTTCATCCGGGTCAGTAGATCCACTAAACTTCGGGGGATTCATCTTTTAGAATTTTTGATGTAAATCCTCGGCTCCATGTCGAGCTCCACCTTGTGCAACTTGTTGCAAGGCTTGTGTTAATCCTTGGACAGTGCGTTGCATCTCGCGCCATTGAGCTCTCTCGGCGGCCATTTGCGAGATTTAGCCTAAAACCATTGTTACAAGGTTTAATTATTTTCCTTGGTATTTATTTCTTGATAATTCATTCTTTTTAAAACTTAACCTGTGTTTCTACCCAATCTTATCGGGAAAGTTTAAATTTCTAACCAAGTTTCTATCAAGGGAAACCTAAGTTTTAAGAATCCTAGGTTTTATGTAACCTAGGCTCTGATACCACTAAAACTGTCACGCCCCGACGCGGAAAATCGAGGGCGCGAGTAGTTACGAGGCACTCGTGTCGATCAGAGCATGTATAATTTAATTCTAAGGCAAAGAGATAGAGGTAAACAACTCTTTTATTCCATCAAATAAGGTTTTACATAATCATTCATAAACATTAAAAAGGCATGATACAATTTTTCCAAATTTCATAATTCTTGTAAGAGTAACTATTGATCTACATAAACCTAGGTAAAAAGGAAAATTTCACTCTTTCACTCTTGTCCATTCCCTTGTTCATTTTCATTTTCTACAATAATTAACCAAAACGTAGGGTGAGTAAAAAGCTCAGTAGGATTTTATATCTCTAAAGCCAGACAATCTTTAAGTATTTAACAATTTAACAATTCGTGTCATGAAGTAATTGATCATGAATTTCAAGTATGAAACTTTGTATAAGGAATTTCCAAGTAATTTCAAGATAACAAGATAATGTCAAGATCATGATAGTAGACAAGACGATGGTCATTTCCAGAAATATGTCAAGAACTTTCATGATGAGACGATGGATACTATCATTAAGACAATTCAAGAACTTTCATGATGAACTTTTAAACAATATCGAAGTAGAGCAATCACTTGAACTTTAAACAATATATAAGTAGAACAATCACTTCTACAAGGATATTTATGATGAACCTTTAAGTAATAATAATATAGAAGTAGAGCAATCACTTCTACCAACACTTAGTAGGATTGGCCAAAGTACTAAGGGGAGATCACGAGGATATGACAGTCCCTCATGGAATATCACCATTTGGCTACACACTTAGGGCTTCTCACGATAGTATGATTGCCCCTAACTGTAATAGACCATGTATTGGTGAATGCCAGCACCTGATAATTATAATACCGATTTATATTTGGGCTTTGCCTCGCCCGTAGGATTAGATCAGAACCCCTTTATACACTAGCATTAAATGTCATTTCATTGGGACCCATAGCCCCTGACATTTTTTTATATAATTCCACACTATGGCCAAAGAATTTCAAGAATAAGCTCATTTGTAAACAAGTACAGATCTGGCAAAAATTGTGATAATTACAAAGGAGAGTGGAAAACTCATTTTAGGCATCATGTTTAACGACATTAAGTCGTAGAATTTAAGGATGACAGTAAACTAGGAAGAAGTCAAGTAAATAGAATTATTTTAAATTTCATAGTCTAATCTCATGTGTATTTTTCATAATTAAGAGTTTTATGTAGGAAGTATAATTTCTGAGTTTTAAAAATCTTGATTTTTGGTATTTACTGTGACGACCCAGAGCTCCGGATACCGATATACCGATAACATCGATACACCGATACCAAGAACTGGGGAAGCCACCCAAGAGGCTGATGAGACCCCTGAAGGGTTAGTGAAGTTTGTCGAGGAGTTGTATAACAAATTGGAACTACAACGCGCAATATTAGTTAAACAACAATTACTAATTAAGTGCGGAAGCAAAATAAACTATCAGAATGATAAAATATATACAATAGTCCAGATTTACAACAGTAACAAGTCCAAACTGACAGAAAAGAGAGTTCAAATGTACAACTACACGGGGCATACCCCGGTCAAAAGTACAAAAGACCAACCGACTACTGCTGGCACACTACTAGCTGCCGACAAAACCACGTGAAGCTCCAAGAGACGGCGGATGTGGCTCACCTGAAAGTAGGAAGGGTGAGTCACAGCCAGACTCAGTAGGGGTCACGCGGATCCCTACCTCGCAACTAATCACGCAGGCATACAAATATATCAGCAATTAAAGCATGCATTTAACGCAATAAACATGCAATTGGCATAAATAAAACACATTTATAGTAAAGCTGTAAAACCTAACTAAGCAGTTTAAACAGCTAACTACATGCCAATTAAATATAGATATAAGCGTCAAGAACTACATCTACCAATAGAAAGAAAAGCTCAACTAACCCGGAGATAGGAAAAAGAAGAGACCACAAGAAGTGAGAGACCAAATGCGTCCACTGACGGCTTACACTGCATCTCAAGAACCTCGCATGGCTAGAGTCTCCAAGCGAGAGGCGTAACAGAACCAAACCGAATCGAGTAACTAGTCAGAGTAACACTCGTCAGTGTCAGTCCAAGCCTCTGACCACGTGTGCACACACTGGCTCGTGCCTAAGCCAGGCTCTCCAGCTAGTTTTCCCTCTTAGTAGGACGCTACTATTGGCCGAGGGCCCACGGTAACTAGCTTAAAAACCGTGTAACGGGAACTACCCTTTCCACCTTTCCCAGGTGGGCCCACACTCCAAGTCGGAGGGCTACGACTAGTGGCTCCATCATAAGGAAAGAGAGAGCTACTCTATTGGGATCTAAAATAATGCCACAGTTTTTTATAAAATAAGTTAAACATGGCGTATATGCAACATGGAATGCATAACTAATAGGCTGGCAACATAATGAAACTTCCAGGCAAGCGGCGGTCGGCTGCTCATGCGCTATATGAATGTAACAGTCGGGGACTGGCGCGTCACACCAAGAATAACGCGTCCGTCTCCATCCGTTACTTCCACCGGAGTTCCAGCTCAAGAGACCCAAAAGGGAATGTAACGGTAGGGGCCCAGCGCGTTACATCGATGCAACGCGTTGGATCACCGCCGTTACATCCACCCGAGGCCAAAAACCAACGTGCTGCCTTTAAAACCGTTCGCAGGCGAAGTGACGCGCTAGTCAAGGCGCGTCGCTTGGAAACGACGGCCGGCCGACTGGCCGTCGGGCGCACCGCCTGACCGAATCAACAGAAATCAACGCGAGAGCGACGACCGGGAGCCCCGCCGTTACTCTCAATGTAACGCACCCACGATGGGCTGTTACATTGAAGTAACGCGCTCACGAATGACCGTCGGAGATGTGACGGTTCCTGGCGAGACCGTCACATCACCTGGGTCGCGGACGGGTTATATCTAAAAAATTGGTTCCCTCCCGGACGATCTGAATCGCCGGGTAACGACGTAAAACCTGTAACCTGTCAAACCACCCTGCCATAACAACATTCAATCACCAATCATGCCATTAAAATTGAAAGACGATGGCCATGGAATCGATTTCATGAATTTAAGGCTAAATAACACTAAATTACATTAACATGGAAAATTGCACAAAAATCAAGAAAACTGGCATCGAACCACGGTGCATGTGGTACCAACGGGTCCCTAGCGAGGAGAAGATTCCATCCCCCTACCTCTTACGCGGTGGGAACGCCGATTTGGTGCCGAACGGTCGACGAGAGCCACGCCGTCCTCATGGCGCCAAGCGTCACCACGCTCCGCGGATCGAGGGAAGAAGGGTGTCACCGCGATCCACGCGAAACGACCTTCTCGACGGTACCTCCCTTGCTTCGATCAGCAGCCGTCTGGGCTAAAACCGAGCGAAAGAGAGATTTCAAGAAATTAGGCCTAAAATATCACAAAAAGGGGTTTGCACGGAAAACGATGAAAATGACAGTAAATGGCGACGCATGTGGCGTCATTGGGCTCCTGGCAAGACGAGGAGTCCATTCCCCTACCTCGATCGTGATGAAACACGCAAATCGGTGCAGATCGGACGACGGAAGCCACGCCGTCCTCTCGCTCCCACGCGTCTCCACGCTCCACGGATCGAGACGAGGTCAGCGTCAAAACGTCCCTCGTGTCGAGCCGGTTCCAACGGTATCTCCCACGCCTCGATCGGACCCCGCCTGGGCCAAAACCGAGAGAGAAAGGGAGAGGGGGAGAGAGAACGTATGAGGGAGAGAGAACGTGTGAGGGAGAGAGAGATCGAGAGTGAGTGGGGAGTGAGAGAGGTGTGCGTGAGTTTTATAGAAACTGATTTTTCTTTTTTTTTTTTGAAAAAAATCATCAAATTACATTTTAACCCCTCAAAGAACTAAAATCGTTAATATGCCCATTAAATTTTAATAATTCTTTAACAAATTCGAATAAATGCCTAATCAAGGCCTAAAAATCCGCAAAAATAGTCGAAACGATCCTCACGAAGAGTACACTGCAACTGTATTATCCACGAGTCGATAAGCTGAGAGGTAAACTCACCGTAGGGTTCTGTAGATTATACGAGAGAAAAACGACACGGTTCATAAGACCTCAACTCGGGAGATACAAAAGCAATGCAAAACTCTCCAAAAGAATCCGAAAAACCTACTAAAGATCCAGGGTATTACGTCCTCCCCTCCTTTAAGGAATTTTATCCTCGAAATTCAAGGACTAACAAGGAAGAAGCGAGGGAAGAACAACCCGACACACAACAATGCAATCTCGAGAACCACAACTCAGAGGAACACCGTCAGACCATTATCACAAGTACACGCTCAAGAGTGAGCACGACGCAAGTGAACACAAGTCCGACACCTCCGAAACAGGGCAACGTCGCTTGCGTCTCACAGGATGGGAGACACGACTGCCACAGCAACAAATCACCGATCTCGAGGAGATGAAACAACAGACACCTCAAGCAGTGGCTCAAATAAGGAAACAAGGTCCTTACGATTGACATCCTGACGACATCATCGATTCCAGTGCCCAAGGCAACAAGGAACACCGGGCACACTGAATACCAACGAAAAATTCGCAGGAAACAGTAACACAACAATAGCACCGGACCACAAACACAATCAAGTCAGCCCTCATTCAGATATCACATCTAATCGAGTCGCGAGCTAACTCTAACAGGGGACAAGAGTACAACAAGCTAACTGAGAAGACAATGGTCCTCGACTGAGACACAAAATCATACAGATACAACACTAAATCAACAACACAGCGGCACTCGCAGGATCCCAGCTCCGTACTGGACACAGAACCACGGGCACACTGCAAGCAGGGTCACATCAAGGCACAAGAACAGCTGAACACACGACCTCAAGGGACTAGTCATGCATCAAGCCGCTCACCAAGAAAAGACCCATATAACAAGAACACGACAATAATCTCGGGGAACGCATCTCAAAGTTTACGAACACACCTCAAGAGCACAACACCCAAGAAAGAGAATGCAGAGTAGAGGGTAGTTGATCAGCAGGAAAGCCGACAAATTCCCTAATACTCGCAATGGTCAATGCCAATACCAGAAGATGATCAGCAACAGCACGGGAACATACAACATCCAGGCACATGAAGCCAGGATGAAGTTATGTCGAGAAGAACGGAATTCTCGACTGCCCAGAATCTCACAACAATGATTCTCGACCAATGGGTGACCAGCCCACACGCTTCCGCTGCGTACTCAAGTAACACACACAGGCAACAGGGAATATCTCGGTATCCGCATCTCAGCACCCACACGGCGCCATTGCAACTCATAAAATCGCAATGTGATACGCCACGAGTACTGATCCCATGAGCAACCGATCATAAATAGCCTAAGTGCAACAGAGGAGAGTACCAGCCTTAACACAATGCCCAAGGAAAAGTGCTAATCTTAGCCTACCTTTACGTCCTGAAAACGACAAGTGAGCCTCACAACATATCGGCCGTTAAACACGATACGACGAAACACGGTACGCAACAGCTTTCGAAACAAAGATTAAGTCTCAAGCCAAGCGACCGCAAAGCAAGAAGAAGATTAGGCTCAGAATAAAAGCTGTCCTCATTAAGCATATACAGGACAAAGGCATTACTAAGACGGCAATTCCAAGGCCAACCTTGAAAGGAAATCACCAAACAAGGTGAGAAGCATCACGCTTACTAACAGAAGCTCACTAAGAAGGGAAAAGCCTAGCTCACTCGAACAACTTCTCAATCAAAGGGGTCTAATCGAGCACTTCAACAGAAGTGGAACATCTCGGGAGCTGAACGGACTCGAGCTGGGATGACCAAAACAACGTAAAAACGTGTACGGCCACCACAACAACTCGAAAAGTCAACAGCAACCTAAGTAAATGACAAAAAACCAAGCAATAAGGAATCACAAATCCAATGCCAGCAATTCCAACCAAGAAGGGAAAAGCTAACAGGGAAAAACTAAGGAACTCACAAATAGTAGGAAAAGATAACTACTGAGGCTAAGAACCTCCTATCAACAACATCAAATGATCTACAAATTCAGATAACATAAAGCACAACGTAGACTACTCACATGGTTGTCGGCACTGACGGTGACAAGCCACTTAGCCCACACCGAGAAATAGACCTCTAAGAAAATCACAGGCCACAAAATGATTAAACCACGCTAGCGTAGGATCCACCCATGAATCTAGCTAACGTCCACCTCATCCATCATTCCATCACGTTCTAACCCATTCCGTCGCGTCTCTACCTCGGTCAACTCGACACGGTCGCGCGCCCCGTGTCGAGAGAAACAGCGGAAAAAGAGAAACGAGGATAAAGTAGAACGGGAGAAATGAAAAGTGTAAGGCCCGTGCCTTAATGGATCCTTCGTGGTATTTGTTCTATTAATTGTTCTGGAATTTCTGGCTATTTTCCTGGATTTTTAGGAATTTGTATGGTATTTTTTTCAGATTTATTTGGGGATAATTGAGGGTTATTGAATATTAATAAGATTTATATATATATAATTATTATATTATATATATATTAATTTTATTTTTATTTTTTTTATAACCTCTCCCCCTCTCTCTCTCTCCCTTCCCGTCGATCTCACTCTCACCCTCTCCCTCTCTCTCTTCTCACGATCGTCCCCTCCCTCTCCTAGGGAACTCGGGCGAAACGAGATCGGATTGAGGCGAGGTTGGCACCGTTGGATTCCTCGCGTCGAGTAGTGCGCGTGGGTGTCCACTTCGGCGTGGATCAGTGATCGTGGGAGTGAGGTGGAGCGTGGAAGCTCCGTGGCTCTTCCTCCTTGCATACGGCCCGTTCGACGGTTTCGGCTTGCGAAAGGTAGGGGGATGGAATCTCGATCTTGCTAGGATCGTTTCCCTTAGCCTGCTTGATGATTAGCACCCCGTAGCATGCGTGATGTGTATATTTCTATTTTTGGGGTTTTAGCCTAAATCTTGAGTTTAATGCGTTTTAGGCCTTGCATGTGCTAGATTTAGATGTTAAATTGTTGTCTAGCATGCGTGGTTTGACAGGTTATCAGGTTTTTCATCGATACCCGACATTTTCAGCCGTCCGGGAGGGCTTCGGTTTACAAACCGTACCCGCTCGTAACCCAGGTGGAGTGACGGTCCTGCCAGGAACCGTCACTTGCCTGACGGTCCATAGCGGACGCGTCACTTCCAAATAGCGGCCCATTGGGGGTGCGTTACTTGGAGAGTAACGGTGGGGCTCCCATCCGTTACTCATCAACTGTTTTCCGTAGTTTTGGTCAGGCAATGCGCCCGACGGCCAGTCGGCCGACCGTCGTTTCGGTCCGACGCGCCTAGACCGGGGCGTCACTTTGTCTGCTATCATTTAGAACGCTGATAGGTGGTTTGAGCCTCGGGTGGATGTGACGGCGGTGACCCCACGCGTTGCTTCGAAGTAACGCGCAGGGCCCCCACCGTTACAAGCCCTTTAGTGCCTCTTGAGCTGGAACCCTGAAGGGAGTGACGGATAGGGACTGGGGCGTCATTCTTGAAGTAACGCGCCGGCCCCCGACCGTCGTTCGCATGTGGCGCGTGGGCCTTTGACCGCCGCTTCCCTGATGGCTGCAATATATTCCCAGCCCATCTGTTATGCGCTTCTTTCTATATTCATGCCATATTCGCATTGTCTTAAATATATTGTGGCGTGTTTTATACCAATAGAGTAGCTTTTCTTTCCATGCAATGGAGCCACTGTCGTTGCCCTAAGGTCTGTTGAGTACCGACCCGCTTGAGGATGGCGGAGGGGTATGTTTCCCATTCACGGTTTGTAAGCTAGTTCCGTGGGCTCCCAGCCAATGGTAGCGTCCTGCCAAGGGAGAAAACTAGTTAGAGGGCCTGGCTCAGGCTAGAGTCAGTGTGTGCACACGTGGTCGGGGACTGTGGACTGACACCGACGGGTGCCACTCCGACTGGTCACTTGGTTTGGTACTGTTTACACGCTTAGCTTGTCGCTTCGTCGACTGCGAGTGCTTGAGACGCAGTGTAAGCCGTCAGTGGACGCATCTGGTTTCTGCTCCAGTGGTTGTCCTTCCTTGTTGCTTGGATTAGTTGTAGCTCCTTCTATTTGGTAGTTTTAGCTTTAATCGCTTGCATTTAAGTAGTAGTGGCATGTGTTAGCTGTTATACTTGCTTAGCTAGAGTTTACACCTTTCTTGTGATTGGTTATTCATGCCATTGCCTGTGTGTTTATTTAAATGCATGCTCTACTTGCTTTATTTATGCATGTTCGCTTGTTTAGTGCGAGGTAGGGATCCGCGTGACCCCTACTGAGTCTGGCTGTGACTCACCCTTCTCCTTTCAGGTGAGCTACGCCCGACGTCTCCCGGAGTTTAGCGTGCTGTTTCGGGACCGTTCCTAGCTGCCAGCTGTGCACGAGCTGCCTTTTTGAGGCTTGTGTTGTACTTTTGCCGGGGTATGCCCCGCGTAGTTGTACCTTGAGGACTAGTGTGTTGTGACTCTGGACTAGTTATATATATATATCACTCTGGCTATTTTAAATTACTTCCGCTCTTGTGTTTAAATCTTAATACTTAATTGTATTGCGCGCCCCAATTCGTAATTAATTATGCATATTCCTCAGCTAACCCCCACTAACCCTTCAGGGGCCTCATCAGCCTCTTGGGTGGCCTCCCCAGTTCTTGGTGTCGGTGTATCGATGTTATCGGTATATCGGTGTCCTGAACTCTGGGTCGTCACAGATGGTATCAGAGCGTAAGTTGAGGATTTGTGTAAAGAATTGGAATTGACGCTTTGTCCAGAGCTAGTCCTGTTGTCGTCTCTTGCTGGCATAGGATGTTTTCCGTATGATTGATGGATTTTATTATTGATTGTGTTTTTGGCAGCATAGTTATGCCGCCTCGTCGAGGAAGACCTCCTCGTGTTCCTCGAGATGCGCCCAGAGAAGATAGCAGTTCTGCACCTCCTCCTGCAGTTCCGCTGTTCCTGTCGTTCCAGTTGCTCCTCCAGTGCCGATCGTTCAAGCTGAAGTGCCTGGCAGTCGAGGCAAGGTGTTGAAGGAATTTCTGATGTTCAATCCGCCTGCTTTCGATGGCCAAGCTGATCCAGAAGTCGCGAGGCAATGGTTGGACGCGATAGAGCGTGTGTTTGTCTCGATGGAGTGTGCTGAAGATGAGAAAGTCATGCTCGCTGCTTTTCAACTCCAGGGTACATCCATTGCGTGGTGGAAAGCCGAGTGGCAGATTTCCTTTCGATCCAGACCTCTTCGGCAAATCACTTGGGCAGAGTTCGTTGCTACTTTTGAGCGTGCCTATACTCCTGCCTGCTTGCAGATGGATAAGATGTACCAGTTTATGGAATTGACCCAGGGCTGTATGACCGTGCTTCAGTATAGGAATAAGTTCTTGGAATTGGGTCAGTATGCGCCCCATGTGCTGGCCAGTGAAGCTTTGAAGACCCAGCAATTCTTGCGTGGGTTGAGGCCAGAGTTGAAGATGTCGCTGATAGCGAGTCGGGTTGCGGATCTCGATACTGCGTGTCAGACAGCTGTAGCTTTAGAGCTGGAGATGGCGAGACCGGGTGGGTATCCCCAAGCAGGGTCAGTGCAGCCGGTAGCTCAGGTTCAGCAGTCTTACCGATAGCCCGTGCCTGGTGTTCCTTCGGTCCAGTCAGAGGTTTCCAGTGCTTCCTCTCCTTCTAAGCCCAAGTTTAAAAGGTTCAAGAAGAAGAAGAAGTTTTTTCAGCAGCCGCCCGGTACAGATTCTGTTCAGCAGCCGACAACACCTTCTTCTCAGACTCGGCAGAGCTCAGCTGCTAGTCAGCCGTGGACATGTCGGAGATGCGGTGGTCATCACAAGGGCCAGCCGTGTTCTCTTCCCATTGTTTGCTTCAGGTGTGACCAGCCAGGTCATGTGGTTCGGGATTGCCCGCTGAGGCCGACTCAATTGCAAGCTCCTCAGTTGTCTCAACCTCAGCCGCAGTTTAGACCTCCTGTACCTCAAGCTCCACAACAATTTTTCTCTCAAGCGTCGGCGTCTTCTCAGCAATCTTCAGCTGGTTCCAAGAAGCAGAAAGGCAAAGTTTCTCATTTGACAAGAGCTGATGCTGCTGCGTCCCATCTTGTGGAAGGTACGATTATGCTTTATGGACATTCAGCTCATGTCTTATTTGATTCTGGTGCTTCTCATTCTTTTATTTCTGAGGATTTCATGGCTTGTATTGAGGAACCGACTTCTGAGCTATCTTGTGAGTTATTTGTGGAATTGCCTTCTGGAGATTTCATGGTTACTCCTCTGTGTTTGGATGAGTCTCCTGTGATGATTGATAATCACCAGTTGCCGGCGAGATTGTATGCGTTGCAGCTGGCAGATTATGATGTTATTCTGGGAATGGATTGGTTGGAGCATTATGGAGCTGTGGTTGACTGCAGATCGAAGAAAGTCTATTTTCAGCCCCAGGGAAAGTCAGCCTTTTATTTTCAAGGTATTCGATCCCGATCTTCTCGTATGGTTATTTCTGCTATTCGAGCCTATAGGTTGCTTAGTGTAGGTTGCCAGGGATTCCTTGCTTCAGTGGTGGCTGTTGAAAAACCACGACGGGATGTTTGTGATATTCCGGTTGTTTGTGAGTTCCCTGATGTGTTTCCTGACGAGTTGCCAGGCTTGCCCCCAGAGCGAGAGATTGAGATGGTGATTGAACTGATTCCAGGTACTGGCCCCTTAGCAAAGCCGCCGTACCGTATGGCTCCAGCTGAATTGAAAGTACTGTGTGCACAGCTACTAGAGTTACTGGAGAAAGGTTATATTCGTCCCAGTTTTTCTCCGTGGAGTGCCCCAGTGCTGTTTGTGAAAAAGAAAGATGGAAACCTGAGGCTTTGTATTGATTACAGGCAGCTGAATCAGGCGACTATCAAGAATAAGTATCCGCTCCCCAGGATTGATGATTTGTTTGACCAGTTACAGTCTGCTACTGTCTTTTCGCGAATTGATCTCCGGTCTGGCTATTTTCAGTTACGGATCCGGGAATCTGATGTGGAGAAGACTGCTTTCAGTACTCGATATGGTCACTTTGAATTTTTAGTCATGCCGTTTGGTTTGACTAATGCCCCAGCAGCTTTCATGGACCTAATGCAGCGTATCTTTCGTCCATTTCTGGACCAGTTTGTGGTGATCTTTGTTGATGATATCTTGATATATTCTGTCTCTGTTGATGATCATGTGCAGCATTTGAGGATCGTTCTGCAGACTCTAAGAGATCACGAGCTTTATGCGAAGCTCAGTAAATGTGAATTCTGGCTTCGGGAGATTCATTTTCTTGGCCACGTGATTTCTGGTGATGGAGTGGCAGTAGACCCTGCAAAGATTAATGCCGTTTTGAATTGGCAGAGACCGAGGACCATCACGGAGATACGAAGTTTTTTAGGATTGGCTGGGTATTACCGCAGATTCATTCAGGATTTTACGAAGATTGCAGCACCGATGACTAAATTGACACGGAAGGATGTGCCTTTTGTCTGGTCGGATCAGTGTGAGGCTAGCTTTGTTGAATTGAAAAGGCTATTGACTTCTTCTCCAGTGTTGACTTTGCCTTCCGACTCGGGTGGTTTTCTTGTTTGTACAGATGCGTCTCGAGTAGGTTTGGGTGCAGTGCTGATGCAACATGGTAAGGTTATCGCATATGCATCTCGGCAATTGAAACAGCATGAAGGGAATTATCCCACTCATGATCTAGAGCTAGCTGCAGTTATTTTTGCCTTGAAGATCTGGAGACATTATCTGTATGGTGAGAAATTTCAGATTCTTACTGATCATCAGAGTTTACAGTATATTTTCTCCCAGAAAGATCTGAACCTCAGGCAGAGGCGATGGATGGAATACATGAAAGATTATGACTTTACACTCTCCTATCAGCCAGGTAAGATGAATGTTGTGGCCGATGCTTTGAGCAGGAAAGTGCAGGTCAGCCATTTGTTGCTTCACGAATGGAAATTGTGGGAATAGCTCCCGAGCGAGGCTTTGTGTGTAGAGATTCCTGCCGATCCGAAGATGGCAGTTTGTGCTAGCTTGGTTTTGGGTTCAGCTTTGTATCAGCAGATTTTAGAAGCCCAGCAAGCTGATTCTGATTTGGCCCGTGTTATATCAAGATATGATGTGGAATTTGATGACGAGCTGGTTGTCAGTTTCCAGGGCAGATTGTATATTCCTGTTGATAATGATTTGAGGAATGAGATTCTGAGTGAAGCCCATGGTTCCCGTTTTGCTATTCACCCTGGTGTCACTAAGATGTATCAGAATTTGAAGAAACAGTTCTGGTGGCCCGGCATGAAGAAGGACGTAGCTATTTTTGTTTCTAAGTGCTTGACTTGTCAGTTAGTTAAAGCCGAACATCAAAAGCCAGGTGGTCTGCTTCAGCCATTAGAGATTCCGATGTGGAAATGGGACCATGTTACTACAGATTTTGTGGTGGGTTTGCCTCGAACTTATCAATGTTTTGATGGAATCTGGCTGCTTGTCGACAGATTGACGAAAACCGCCAGATTGTTGCCAATTAAAGTTACTTGGAGTGTGCAGAGATTGGCCGAGCTCTATGTGCAGAAGATCGTGCCGCTGCATGGAATTCCTGTTTCACTTGTGTCAGATCGTGACCCACGTTTTACCTCTGGCTTCTGGCGTAGTTTCCAGAAAGCTTCGGGCACTGAGTTAGCTTTCAGTTCAGCGTATCATCCACAGTCAGATGGACAGTCAGAGAGAACTATTCAGACTTTGGAGGACATGCTGAGATCGTGTTGCCTTGATTGGCAAGGTTCGTGGGGTCAGCATTTGCCACTTGTTGAGTTTGCTTATAATAATAGTTTTCACTCCAGTATTGGCATGGCTCCTTATGAAGCGCTGTATGGTCGTCCTTGTCGTACTCCTCTGAACTGGTTTGATGTTGGGGACCGACTGTTGACAGGACCGGACATGGTACAACAGTGTTCTGATGTGGTTCGTCTGATCAGACAGAGATTGTTGACGGCTCAGAGTCGACAGAAGAGTTATGCAGATCAACGCAGACGTCCACTACAATTTGAGCCTGGAGATATGGTGTTTGTTAAAATATCTCCGATGAAAGGTGTTTCCAGGTTTGGGAAGCGTGGAAAGCTTAGTCCGCGGTATGTTGGCCCTTTTCCGATTGTTGAAGCTATTGGTTCAGTGGCTTATCGTTTGCAACTGCCGGCGGCCATGCAAGCTATCCATGATGTGTTCCACGTGTCTCAGTTGAGGAAATGTGTGCCTGATGCTTCTCATGTTCTCGATGATTCAGTGTGGCCCGAGGTGACTGCTGATTTGTCCACACCAGAGTTTCCTATCCGAATTGAAGACCGTCGTGAGCAGCGGTTGAGAAATAAGGTTATTCCTCTGGTAAGGGTTGCTTGGCAGCGTCACTCTGGTAACGAGTCTACTTGGGAGCGTGAAGATGAGATGCGTCAGCTTTTTCCTTTCTTGTTCCAGTGAGGTATAAGTCCTTTCTCAGTTTCCTCCTGTTCGGTTGTTGTAAATTTCGAGGGCGAAATTTCTGTAAGGAGGGAGGGACTATAAGGCCCGTGCCTTAATGGATCCTTCGTGGTATTTGTTCTATTAATTGTTCTGGAATTTCTGGCTATTTTCCTGGATTTTTAGGAATTTGTCTGGTATTTTTTCCAGATTTATTTGGGGCTAATTGAGGGTTATTGAATATTAATAAGATTTTTATATATATAATGATTATATTATATATATATTAATTTTATTTTTATTTTTTTTATAACCTCTCCCCCCCTCTCTCTCTCCCTTCCCGTCGATCTCACTCTCACCCTCTCCCTCTCTCTCTTCTCACGATCGTCCCCTCCCTCTCCTAGGGAACTCGGGCGAAACGAGATCGGATTGAGGCGAGGTTGGCATCGTTGGATTCCTCGCGTCGAGTAGTGCGCGTGGGTGTCCACTTCGGCGTGGATCAGTGATCGTGGGAGCGAGGTGGAGCGTGGAAGCTCCGTGGCTCTTCCTCCTTGCATGTTCGACGGTTTCGGCTTGCGAAAGGTAGGGGGATGGAATCTCGATCTTGCTAGGATCGTTTCCCTTAGCATGCTTGATGATTAGCACCCCGTAGCATGCGTGATGTGTATATTTCCATTTTTGGGGTTTTAGCCTAAATCTTGAGTTTAATACGTTTTAGGCCTTGCATGTGCTAGATTTAGATGTTAAATTGTTGTCTAGCATGCGTGGTTTGACAGGTTATCAGGTTTTTCGTCGATACCCGGCGTTTTCAGCCGTCCGGGAGGGCTTCGGTTTACAAACAGTACCCGCTCGTAACCCAGGTGGAGTGACAGTCCTACCAGGAACCGTCACTTGCCTGACGGTCCATAGCGGACGCGTCACTTCCAAATAGCGGCCCATTGGGGGTGCGTTACTTGGAGAGTAACGGTGGGGCTCCCATCCGTTACTCATCAACTGTTTTCCGTAGTTTTGGTCAGGCGATGCGCCCGACGGCCAGTCGGCCGACCGTCGTTTCGGTCCGACGCGCCTAGACCGGGGCGTCACTTTGTCTGCTATCATTTAGAACGCTGATAGGTGGTTTGAGCCTCGGGTGGATGTGACGGCGGTGACCCCACGCGTTGCTTCGAAGTAACACGCAGGGCCCCCACCGTTACAAGCCCTTTAGTGCCTCTTGAGCTGGAACCCTGAAGGGAGTGACAGATAGGGACTGGGGCGTCATTCTTGAAGTAACGCGCCGGCCCCCGACCGTCGTTCGCATGTGGCGCGTGGGTCTTTGACCGCCGCTTCCCTGATGGCTGCAATATATTCCCAGCCCATCTGTTATGCGCTTCTTTCTATATTCATGCCATATTCGCATTGTCTTAAATATATTGTGGCGTGTTTTATACCAATACAGTTGCTTTTCTTTCCATGCAATGGAGCCACTGTCGTTGCCCTAAGGTCTGTTGAGTACCGACCCGCTTGAGGATGGCGGAGGGGTATGTTTCCCATTCACGGTTTGTAAGCTAGTTCCGTGGGCTCCCAGCCAATGGTAGCGTCCTGCCAAGGGAGAAAACTAGTTAGAGGGCCTGGCTCAGGCTAGAGTCAGTGTGTGCACACGTGGTCGGAGACTGTGGACTGACATCGACGGGTGCCACTCCGACTGGTCACTTGATTTGGTATTGTTTACGCGCTTAGCTTGTCGTTTCGTCGACTGCGAGTGCTTGAGACGCAGTGTAAACCGTCAGTGGACGCATCTGGTTTCTGCTCCAGTGGTTGTCCTTCCTTGTTGCTTGGATTAGTTGCAGCTCCTTCTATTTGGTAGTTTTAGCTTTAATCGCTTGCATTTAAGTAGTAGTGGCATGTGTTAGCTGTTATACTTGCTTAGCTAGAGTTTACAGCTTTCTTGTGATTGGTTATTCATGCCATTGCCTGTGTGTTTATTTAAATGCATGCTCTACTTGCTTTATTTATGCATGTTCGCTTGTTTAGTGCGAGGTAGGGATCCGCGTGACCCCTACTGAGTCTGGCTGTGACTCACCCTTCTCCTTTCAGGTGAGCTACGCCCGACGTCTCCCGGAGTTTAGCGTGCTGTTTCGGGACCGTTCCTAGCTGCCAGCTGTGCACGAGCTGCCTTTTTGAGGCTTGTGTTGTACTTTTGCCGGGGTATGCCCCGCGTAGTTGTACCTTGAGGACTAGTGTGTTGTGACTCTGGACTAGTTATATATATATATCACTCTGGCTATTTTAAATTGCTTCCGCTCTTGTGTTTAAATCTTAATACTTAATTGTATTGCGCGCCCCAATTCGCAATTAATTATGCATATTCCTCAGCTAACCCCCACTAACCCTTCAGGGGCCTCATCAGCCTCTTGGGTGGCCTCCCCAGTTCTTGGTGTCGGTGTATCGATGTTATCGGTATATCGGTGTCCTGAACTCTGGGTCATCACAAAAAGGATAGGAGAGGAGAAAACAAAAATCATACGGATAGAATTATTACAATAAACAATTAAGGAATAACTAGATCACATACAATTCAAGTAACTGAGACAAATAAAACACAAGTTAACTGATCGAGAAGCAGAATCGCACCTTCCACAACATAAGCCGTCACTGCTTAGCACGGGGAAGCTGAGATGCCGAAAAATCTTGCTGGGGCTGCGACGACAAAGGTTGGATCTGGAACTGCTGCGGCTGGGTAAACGGCGAGAACTGCACCGGTCTCAACCTAAAAGGGCAATCTCGAACAACGTGACCCGGCTGATCACATCGAAAGCAAACAACGGGCAGAGAACACGGCTGGCCCTTATGATGACCACCGCATCTCCGACACGTCCATGGCTGACTAACGACAGACCCCCGAAGCTGCTGAGAAGAAGGTATTGACGACGGAACAACACTGGCAGAAGGCTGCTGGGCGAGCCGCTTCTCACGCTCCCTCGACTTGCTCCGGGTATTCATGGATGGAGATGTACCACGATCAACCGGCACAAGAGATGGGGCCCTAGTCACACCCGACTGCCTGACCTGTTGATCCTTAGATGTCCGAATCTTCTTAGACTTATTGTATCGGCGTCTCTTGCCTTTAGACTTAGAGGAAGAAGCATCTTCGGCAGCAGGGATAACGGAAGGGACTCCGGGTACGCTCGGCAAATAGACCTGCTGGAACTGTCCTGTCGGCTGAGGGACAAAGTAATACTGCACACCTGGCTGAGTAGACTCGGCCTGAGTACACCCTTGAAGTCTCACCTGCCCCTCACCAGACGGCATTCCAACCTGATCACCCGATAAACCTTCCACCACTTGAGCAGGAGTTGCAGGAACTTGACCAGGCACAAGTGCATAAACCAACACGACAACCACTGGAGGAGAAGTGCCACTTCCCTCCCTGGAAACACGCGCCTTTTTACGACGTGCCATCAAACCCTAGGAAGCACATAACAACGAAAATCATATCAGCAATCACGGAAAACATCCTAAGCCAGTAATAGACGATGCAGGTGGACTCACTCTGGACAGACGCTATGCAATTTCAATTTCTTATACAAACTCTCAACACAGCTCTGATACCAACTGTGACGACCCAGAGCTGCGGATACCGATATACCGATAACATCGATACACCGATACCAAGAACTGGGGAAGCCACCCAAGAGGCTGATGAGGCCCCTGAAGGGTTAGTGAAGTTTGTCGAGGAGTTGTATAACAAATTGGAACTACAACGCGCAATATTAGTTAAACAACAATTACTAATTAAGTGCGGAAGCAAAATAAACTATCAGAATGATAAAATATATACAATAGTCCAGATTTACAACAGTAACAAGTCCAAACTGACAGAAAAGAGAGTTCAAATGTACAACTACACGGGGCATACCCCGGTCAAAAGTACAAAAGACCAACCGACTACTGCTGGCACACTACTAGCTGCCGACAAAACCACGTGAAGCTCCAAGAGACGGCGGATGTGGCTTACCTGAAAGTAGGAAGGGTGAGTCACAGCCAGACTCAGTAGGGGTCACGCGGATCCCTACCTCGCAACTAATCACGCAGGCATACAAATATATCAGCAATTAAAGCATGCATTTAACGCAATAAACATGCAATTGGCATAAATAAAACACATTTATAGTAAAGCTGTAAAACCTAACTAAGCAGTTTAAACAGCTAACTACATGCCAATTAAATATAGATATAAGCGTCAAGAACTACATCTACCAATAGAAAGAAAAGCTCAACTAACCCGGAGATAGGAAAAAGAAGAGACCACAAGAAGTGAGAGACCAAATGCGTCCACTGACGGCTTACACTGCATCTCAAGCAACTCGCATGGCTAGAGTCTCCAAGCGAGAGGCGTAACAGAACCAAACCGAACCGAGTAACTAGTCAGAGTAACACTCGTCAGTGTCAGTCCAAGCCTCTGACCACGTGTGCACACACTGGCTCGTGCCTAAGCCAGGCTCTCCAACTAGTTTTCCCTCTTAGTAGGACGCTACTATTGGCCGAGGGCCCACGGTAACTAGCTTAAAAACCGTGTAACGGGAACTACCCTTTCCACCTTTCCCAGGTGGGCCGACACTCCAAGTCGGAGGGCTACGACTAGTGGCTCCATCACAAGGAAAGAGAGAGCTACTCTATTGGGATCTAAAATAATGCCACAGTTTTTTATAAAATAAGTTAAACATGGCGTATATGCAACATGGAATGCATAACTAATAGGCTGGCAACATAATGAAACTTCCAGGCAAGCGGCGGTCGGCTGCTCACGCGCTATATGAATGTAACAGTCGGGGACTGGCGCGTCACACCAAGAATAACGCGTCCGTCTCCATCCGTTACTTCCACCGGAGTTCCAGCTCAAGAGACCCAAAAGGGAATGTAACGGTAGGGGCCCAGCGCGTTACATCGATGCAACGCATTGGATCACCGCCGTTACATCCACCCGAGGCCAAAAACCAACGTGCTGCGTTTAAAACCGTTCGCAGGCGAAGTGACGCGCTAGTCAAGGCGCGTCGCTTGGAAACGACGGCCGGCCGACTGGCCGTCGGGCGCACCACCTGATCGAATCAACAGAAATCAACGCGAGAGCGACGACCGGGAGCCCCGCCGTTACTCTCAATGTAACGCACCCACGATGGGCCGTTACATTGAAGTAACGCGCTCACGAATGACCGTCGGAGATGTGACGGTTCCTGGCGAGACCGTCACATCACCTGGGTCGCGGACGGGTTATATCTAAAAAATCGGTTCCCTCTCGGACGATCTGAATCGCCGGGTAACGACGTAAAACCTGTAACCTGTCAAACCACCCTGCCATAACAACATTCAATCACCAATCATGCCATTAAAATTGAAAGACGATGGCCATGGAATCGATTTCATGAATTTAAGGCTAAATAACACTAAATTACATTAACATGGAAAATTGCACAAAAATCAAGAAAATTGGCGTCGAACCACGGCGCATGTGGTACCAACGGGTCCCTAGCGAGGAGAAGATTCCATCCCCCTACCAATTACGCGGTGGGAACGCCGATTCGGTGCCGAACGGTCGACGAGAGCCACGCCATCCTCACGGCGCCAAGCGTCACCACACTCGCGGATCGAGGGAAGAAGGGCGTCACCGCGATCCACGCGAAACGACCTTCTCGACGGTACCTCCCTTGCTTCGATCAGCAGCCGTCTGGGCTAAAACCGAGCGAAAGAGAGATTTCAAGAAATTAGGCCTAAAATATCACAAAAAGGGGTTTGCACGGAAAATGATGAAAATGACAGTAAATGGCGACGCATGTGGCGTCATTGGGCTCCTGGCAAGACGAGGAGTCCATTCCCCTACCTCGATCGCGATGAAACACGCAAATCGGTACAGATCGGACGACGGAAGTCACGCCGTCCTCTCGCTCCCACGCGTCTCCACGCTCCACGGATCGAGACGAGGTCAGCGTCAAAACGTCCCTCGTGTCGAGCCGGTTCCAACGGTATCTCCCACGCCTCGATCGGACCCCGCCTGGGCCAAAACCGAGAGAGAAAGGGAGAGGGGGAGAGAGAACGTGTGAGGGAGAGAGAACGTGTGAGGGAGAGAGAGAAAAAGAGAGAGATCGAGAGTGAGTGGGGAGAGAGAGAGGTGTGCGTGAGTTTTATAAAAATTGATTTTTCTATTTTTTTTTGAAAAAAAACATCAAATTATATTTTAACCCCTCAAAGAACTAAAATCGTTAATATGCCCATTAAATTTTAATAATTCTTTAACAAATTCAAATAAATGCCTAACCAAGGCCTAAAAATCCGTAAAAATAGTCGAAACGATCTCATGAAGAGTACACTGCAACTGTATTGTCCACGAGCCGATAAGCTGAGAGGTAAACTCACCGTAGGGTTCTGTAGATTATACGAGAGAAAAACCACACGGTTCATAAGACCTCAACTCGGGAGATACAAAAGTAATGCAAAACTCTCCAAAAGAATCCGAAAAACCTACTAAAGATCCAGGGTATTACATTTACTATTTATTCATCAATGTACTAGTTATTTGATAAGAAAATAGAGCTTATGTACTAAAAAGAAATTTTACTTGCTGGAAATAATTTTCACATGTCACTTTACTGCTGAAATGATAAGATAGACTTTTCATGTTGGAATTAACTTTTTATCATGCTGAAATTTTTTTATTTAACATATTAATATGAATACTTAACATTCTAAATAATCCTCATACACTAATTTACTGATGAGGTGATAAACATAAGTTTACCATGCTGTTTTCCTAAATTTCTTGATAACAAAATAAATTTTTCATGCTGAAAAATAATTTTTATACATTTATTTGCTAATTATTTGGTGAGAAAATAGGTTTATCGTGCTGAAAATAGTTTTTAAATAGCTTTAGCATGCTGAAATTAATTCTAACATGCTAATATAATCCTGACATACTGTAAATAATTTTATCTTTACTGAAAGTAATTTTTAGCATGTTGAAAATAATTTTTATACATTTAGTTAATAATTTCTGGATAGGAAAATATGCAAAAATTAGTTTTAAATAAACTTATCATGCTGAAAAATAATTTCCTATCTCAATATGCAGGAGGTAAATTTATCATACTTAAAATGATTTTTTAACATGCTGAAACTAATTTTTATACATTATTTTACTAATAACATGATAAAAATAGATTTTTACATGCTAAAAAATAGTTTTAAATAACTTTAATATGCTGAAAAATATTCATAACAAGCTAAAAATAATTCTAGCATGTTGGAATTAATTTTATCATGCTGGCAGTATTTTTAACATGCTGTAAATATTTTTCATGCATTAATTTCCTACTTATTCGATAAGAAAATTAGTTTAATCATGCTAAAAGTAATTTTCATAACTCAATTTCTTATAATATGACAGAAATAAATATGATCATGCTGATAATAATTTTTGAAACATCAATTTACTTATAAGCATACTTTTACATGCTTCAAATGAGTTTTATACTTAAAATTTCTAGAAATATAGACTTATCATGTTGTAAATAGTATTTAACACACTAAAAATACTTTTATTCTGTAAAAATAAATTTAACATGTTGAATTTAATATTTAAGATGTTGAAAGTAATTTTATCATGCTAATGCTTTACAATTAAGATGGATTCCAAGTAATTTTATCACTCTTGGGTCAGGATCCAAGGGGCATAGGGTGTGGGCTCGAGTTGTGCGTTGAATTAAATTGATATGAAAATCTTAGTATATTTATTTATGCGGCTGGGTGGTTTTCGCGTTTCATAATTTATATATTTTTATACCCAAAATAATTTACTCGGGCATTCCGGGTTTTCTTTTTATGAACGCGCTAACTTATGCTAGCGTGACCTTTAAGATCGCGCTACCCGAGGGTAGCGCGTTTATGGAAAATAATGCATATTTTAATATATATATATTTTTTGTGAACGCGCTAGCTTATGCTAGCGCGACCTTGAAGATCGCGATACCCGAGGATAGCGGATTCTTGGAAAATATATGCATATTTAAAATTTTTGTGTTTGACCCCTGAGGGCGGGAAAATACTCAGTATGAACGCACTATGTCGGGGCAGCGCGTTCAGAACGCGCTACCGTGGTATAGCACGTTCTGGACCTGATGAAAAAATGGGAATACCCCTCCAATAAAATGACCATAACTTGCTCATTTCATAACGGAATTTAATAAATGAGCTATCAATGGAAAAAAGATAGAAAAACAAACAAGATGGCATACTTTTATTAGAGTTTAGCCTGAGAGACACCTACATTTTGGCGGATCTAATGAGAGGTAAGAAAAACACCCAAATAATATGAAACCCTTTGATTTCTCCCAAATCCTCCTTCAAATCTCCTTCAATCACCGCAGCAGCATAGCCTTGGTCTCCAGGGATGATTTGAGAGTCGAATGGGGTTCTATTTATAGCCAAGACTTGGCCAAATTTGTCAATATTCCTTGCCTAAAAATGCCAAAGTTTCTAACTCCGAAATAGAAGAAAAATCTAACTTCTCCTCTTAATCTAGCCTCCATTTGGTGTGAAACCAATGTAAAAACGGCTGGTCCAAGGTGGGCTGTTAGGTAAGGGTCAATTTTGGAGTCAATCTTCTAGAAATTAGATTATTATAATCGTTGTCAAAAGGCATTTAACATGTGTTACGAATTTAAGTTCTAATTATCCTTTATTAATCCTTTAACAACTAATCAAGCCCATTATGGATTATCCAATGGGCCAATTGTAATCCTAATCCATCATATGGACTTTTATTGGGCTTGCAATGATTTATCTAAGGGTTGAAGCATTTATTTTTCAATTTACCTTAAGTAAATTCAAGTAAATTCACTATTCTTGTTTAGAAAAATGTATATTAATTATTTCATGAAAAATTTAATTGTATAATTTGTTTGAAAAAAATTATTTCTCATTTTAAATTATCGGGTTTCGACATAAGCGGTCCTCCTCTGACCGTCGAATGCATTGAGCGGTCCATATATAGACCATTTTTAACCCTATTTTAGTAAAATGTTACTCGTTTCCAGCATGTTGTGTTCTATTTTTCTTGATTAGATAATATGATTTTAGGGCTTAAATTTGTAGTATGAACACACTAATGACAAGGATTCATGAAATATTTGATCTCTCTCATCCAATTATGTTGTCCTTTCCATGTTCACCTTTCATGTATCCTAGTTTGATTGAAAAGAAAGTAGACTAATATGCTTGATCAAGTGATTAGTTGCAATTCATTTGTATAGTTAGAACTTGTTTTAAAGTTGTGCCACTCCGGTGGTGGCGACTGGACCGAATGTCTCGTTTCCGTTGATTGTGAGCTATTGAATTCTTGGGCATCGAATTACCTCTCTGTTGGATATTCCTTCCGCTGGACTAGGTGTTCATGTTCCGAGGCCTCCCTAAGACCTCGTGAGCCTGGGATTCCCACTAGGATGCCGGGCGGGTTGTATCCACAAAGCCTGAACCTTCTAACTCATTCGAATCGCTTGTTTTTTTTGCCCGAGCCCGGAGTCGGGACTATCCTGTGATAACATGGCCCTTCGGAGACCGTTCTGTTAATGCGTGGTCCAGTCGTGACCGTCTGACCCTTTGAACAGCCCTCCTGCGACCGTTTTCAATCGACTGTGCGTCGACCTTGGTCATCTGGACTAAGTGATTTACGTGGTCATTTCTAGACCGTGTACCTCTTACGTGGCCCCATGGTGACCGTGTTTATCTATCGTATGCATCAACCTTCTTCGTGCGTCGACCTTGTGTAAGCGTCGACCTTAGTTTTAAGCGGCCTTTACCGGACCGTTCTGTGATAGGACAGCCCAATGAAGACCGTTTGGCCTTGCTTACCCCTCTTCCCTACGCGGCCTCAATGTGACCCTTTGCATGGCTGAATGGCCCATCTCGGACCATTTACCCTTGTTGGTGGCCCAGGGACGTTCTCATTCTGAACGGTTCCATTTTGACCGTTTTCATTTTATCACGGTAATTATTAGACTGTTTAACTTGTACGCGGCCGTGACTAGACCATGTTCCTTTCGTAGGCGGTTCTGATTAGACCGGTTACATATCTGAGCGGTCATTTTCTGACCATTTACCATTCAAGCTTTCCGAAACTTTCTGTTTTCATGGTTGTGATATGCGTAAGTCGCTCTAGCCTATCCAGGCTATGGTATTTCAAGGTTTAACCTATTGCTAGGTCTATTGATCCATTCTAAGTCATTTTGAATGACTTTTTCCTCTCGATTAAGGAGCTTATTGTTTGGAATCTCAAGAAAATCGTTATTCTTATGTATACTACCTTGACTACATGAGCTTGATCGTGGAACTCTTGGACATTATTATTTGTGGATGTCTAGATTTCGTCGGATCTATGATCCAAATAAATCAATGCCAAGGCAATCATATTTAAGGGCCCAGTCTGGTCCTGGGAGGAGCACCCGAAAAGTACTTGATCCCCGGAGAGGTGAATGACTAGGTGTGGCATTGTCACCGAGTACTAGCTAGCGTGTTGAGTCTACGACATTCCACATTCTCGTGAAACTTGCTATTCATGCTTGAAAGCGTGAAGTACCTGCTTGCGTGACATGACTTGACTTGACTTGACTTGATAAATGGCCATTCACTTGAAAATTCTCGTTAAAAGTACTTGATGTCTCGACTTGCAATATTGCTTCCATTCATATAGTGATTATCTTCTGATTTTGATAGTTACTTACTTTATTAAGTTTCTCGCATTATTCATGCATTCATAAAATGGTTAATTACTTAAATTTTGCCTGATGATAGAGAGTAATTCCTACTGAGCTTTTGCTCACTCCCTACTTTAACATTTTTCAGATAACGCGGTAGATGGAATGTTTGCAACTGGGATCGGGTCAGCATGATCGAGTGAACCTGGAGCAGTAGAGACCAGAGTCTTTTTATTTTCTTGAGTCTAGTTAGTATAGTGGGTCTTGCTATTTTCTCTTCTTCATTTCTTTTATTGAGTCTATTATTGTAAAATTAAGTCAAATATGTAATTCAATTTCCAAATATCAATAAGACTATATTTTTCTCAAATTAATGGCCTCAATGTGTCTGAATATTATTTATTGTGTCGATTTATTTTCTGCTCTAATGATCATGACTGTTTCGCTGCCACGTTCCGAGCATCGCTTCCCGCTGCTATCGGTTCGGGACGTGACAGAAGTGGTATCGGAGCCTTGGTTATTTAAGTCTAGGTTCTTGTCCATAAGTATAGGTTACCCTAAGTAATAGGTCGTGTAATCCTTTTCATCCCTCGTTTCACCTAGTGAGATTGGGTAGTGCCTCGGGTTAAGTAATAAAATATGTATAAGATTGCGTAGCACGATGCGTAAGGATAATAAAATTTTTAAGCTTATAATTATTTTGCAGGTAATTAAGCTCCTTTTGACATGAAAGCGAGAGGGTCCACGAGTAAGCTAAGATCTAGTTCCGTTAAAAGGTGGCGAGTCTGTCGTAAAGAAATTCGAAGTAATAAGAAGAAAAAGAACAACCTTTCGCAAATGAAATATTTTCACTGTCACAAATTTGGTCATATAATCAAGGAGTGCTGGCGAAGGAGCAGAGCGTGTATTCGTTACGGAAATAAAGATCACATAATGGCTAATTGCCCTAAGCTACTCCCACAAGCAAAACACAAGGAGAATTCGAAACCAATTTTTATCAAATGCGGAATTATGAAAGGTATCATTCTCTCTCATTCTTAACTATAGTTAAATTCTCTTACATTCCATTAGTTGTATGATTAACATGTTATTTTTAATGGATAAGATCATCTTAGTTTAACTATTTAAATAGTTATTGGCGATTGACGAATTTGGGGACCAAATTCCTTGAAATAGGGGAGGATGTAACACCCCGGTTAAATAATAAAGCATAAAATTAAAGTTTTGTAATATGTAATAGAATAAAATGTGATAAATAGAAATAATTATTTTTCTACAATTGTCTTAAAAGGAATTTCATATTTCAAAATACAATCAAATTTTCTACGATGATTGGAAATATAATATATATAAATCAAATTAATTGAATTTCACCCGTAGGCCAAGTTTTGACTAATTTCTAAAAATATGAAAAAAATTTATTCTGATAGAGAACGAAGTGTTTAACAATATTGTCAACTAGGCCGACCCCTAATAAAAATTTAATTATGCTGAATTAAGGAGTTTTTAGCCAAAATTGTTGTTCTTAATAGATCAACCTTAATCGACCAAATTGAAGCCCAATTCTCAACCAATCGAGCCCAAATAGATTCCAAATGATAGGTTAACCCTAGTAGATCATTTCCCCTCTCAAACCCTAGCCTCTAGAGCCTTCTCTCGATAGCGGCGGCGCGGATTTGGTCAAGGTGCGAGATTTTCACCGATCTTTCTTCCTTGGACTCCTGAGTCCGATTCGACCTCTAGAAGCCTCCTTGAACGCCATAAGTAGAGGGCTTTGGCAGCCCTAGAACCCCATTTGCATCTCCAACAGAAGGCGTGACCTGTGGTGGCCAATCGACGGTGTATTAGGGCGAGGATCGTCGGGTGTTCGCGGATTAGGGTTTTGGCGTCTTCCTCTTTCTTCCTCGATTAAGGTAGGTTTCTCTCAGGCCCAACCTTAATTAAACCATACCATGACTTGCACCTCGAAGTCCTCTTTTATTTGATCATGTTTTGCCCAATGTTTATGATCTATATCGTGCGAATTCATCATTTCATTGAGAGCATGTGATTAGGGTTTTTCTACATTCCTTTTTCGTCTTATTTATGTAGGCTAATCGAAGTCAAATCTTGAGATTGATCATGCCTTCTTGTTCATTTTTAAGTTATCTTTCAATTGATAGTAGTTTTCAAAATTTTTATGAAGTATATAGATCGAATTAAGCTTTTCATTTGACATGTATCGGGTTTGTCACCGTTCTGGGCGTGGCGAGCATTGAGCGGCCCTAACAGAGACCGCTTATTGTTCCGCGGTTGCACGACAGACCGTTTATTTGGACGGAGCGGCCTTAAGTTAGACCGCTTATATGTCAAGCGGTCACGAGATTGACCGTCGTTATACGACGGGGTTCCAAGTGGTGCGGCCCTAAAATGACCGTCTAAAGAATGGAACGGCCCCTCGATACACCGTGTTATGGCGGTGGGTTTTCAAAGAAAAGAGGAGTTGCGCTGGTTCTGAGCGGTCCTCCTCTGACCGTCGAATGCATTGAGCGGTCCATATATAGACCGTTTTAACCCCATTTCAGTAAAATGTTACTCGTTTCCAACATGTTGTGTTCTATTTTTCTTGATTAGATAATATGATTTTAGGGCTTAAATTTGTAGTATGAACACACTAATGACTAGGATTCATGAAATATTTGATCTCTCTCATCCAATTATGTTGTCCTTTCCATGTTCACCTTTCATGTATCCTAGTTTGATTGAAAAGAGAGTAGACTAATATGCTTGATCAAGTGATTAGTTGCAATTCATTTGTATAGTTAGAACTTGTTTTAAGGTCGTGCCACTCTGGTGGTGGCGACTGGACCGAATGTCCCGTTTCCGTTGATTGTGAGCTATTGAATTCTTGGGCATCGAATTACCTCTCCGTCGGATATTCCTTCCGCCGGACTAGGTGTTCATGTTCCGTGGCCTCCGTAAGACCCCGCGAGCTTGGGATTCCTACTAGAACGCCGGGCAGGTTGTACCCACAAAGCTGAACCTTCTAACTCGTTCGAATCGCTTGTTTTTTTTGCCCGAGCCCGGAGTCGGGACTGTCTTGTGATAGCATGGCCCTTCGGAGACCGTTCTGTCAATGCGCGGTCCAGTCGTGACCGTCTGACCCTTTGAACGGCCCTCCTGCGACCGTTTTCAATCGAATGTGCGTCGACCTTGGTCATCTGGACTAAGTGATTTACGTGGTCGTTTCTAGACCGTGTACCTCTTACGCGGCCCCATAGTGACCGTGTTTATCTATCGTGTGCATCAACCTTCTTCGTGCGTCGACCTTGTGTGAGCGTCGACCTTAGTTTTAAGCGGCCTTTACCGGACCGTTCTGTGATAGGGCGGCCCAATGAAGACTGTTTGGCCTTGCTTACCCCTCTTCCCTACGCATCCTCAATGTGACCGTTTGCATGGCTGAACGGCCCATCTCGGACCGTTTACCCTTGCTGGTGGCCCAGGCATGTTCTCGTTCTGAACGGTTCCGTTTTGACTGTTTTCATTTTATCATGGTAATTATTAGACTGTTTAACATGTACGCGGCCGTGACTAGACCATGTTCCTTTCGTAGGCGGTTCTGATTAGTCCGGTTACATATATGAGCGGTCATTTTCTGACCGTTTACCATTCAAGCTTTCCGAAAATTTCTGTTTTCATGGTTGTGATATGCGTAAGCCGCTCTAGCCTATCCAGGCTATGGTATTTCGAGTTTTGACCTATTGCTAGGTCTATTGATCCATTCTAAGTCATTTTGAATGACTTTTTCCTCTCGATTAAGGAGCTTATTGTTTGGAATCTCAAGAAAATCATTATTCTTATGTATACTACCTTGACTACATGAGCTTGATCTTGGAACTCTTGGCCATTATTATTTGTGGATGTCTAGATTTCGTCGGATCTATGATCCAAACAAATCAATGCCAAGGCAATCATATTTAAGGGCCGAGTCTGGTCTTAGGAGGAGCACCCGAAAAGTACTTGATCTCCGGGGAGGTGAATGATTAGGTGTGACATTGTCACCGAGTACTAGCTAGCGTGTTGAGTCTATGACATTTCTCATTCTCGTGAAACTTGCTATTCATGCTTGAAAACGTGAAGTACCTGCTTGCGTGACATGACTTGACTTGACTTGACTTGATAAATGGCCATTCACTTGAAAATTCTCGTTAAAAGTACTTGATATCTCGACTTTCAATATTGCTTCCATTCATATAGCGATTATCTTCTGATTTTGATAGTTACTTGCTTTATTGAGTTTCTCGCATTATTCATGCATTCATAAAATGGTTAATTACTTAAATTTTGCCTGATGATAGAGAGTAATTCCTACTGAGCTTTTGCTCACTCCCTACTTCAACATTTTTCAAGTAACACGGTAGATTGAATGTTTGTCACCGGGATCGGGTCAGCGTGATTGAGTAAGCCCGGAGCCGTAGAGACCAGAGTCTTTTTATTTTCTTGAGTCTAGTTAGTATAGTGGGTCTTGCTATTTTCTCTTCTTCATTTCTTTTATTGAGTCTATTATTGTAAAATTAAGTCAAATTTGTAATTCAATTTCTTAATATCAATTAGACTATATTTTTCTCAAATTAATCGCCTCAATGTGTTTGAATATTATTTATTGTGTCGATTTATTTTCTGCTCTAATGATCATGACTGTTTCGCTGCCACGTTCCGAGCATCGCTTCCCGCTGCTATCTGTTCGGGACGTGACACGCCCCCTTCCCCCTTGGTTATTTGTCATTGTTCCTAACAACAGGGACTTATTGTAAATAGTGGGATCTCAAAAAATAGGACCCCGCTCTCTCCATTTTTAGTTAATGAATGAATGAAGAATGAATCTTGAGTTCCAGAAAATTACATTTCTTTGGTGAGAAGCCATAGAGTGGAGTGAGAAGCTCCAACCCCCCCTCTCTCTCTCACACTCTCTCTCTCGTCAAGGGAGGGTCACCCCCCTCTCTCTCTCCTCACCCTCCCACCTACTTTCTCTCTCCTTCCCTCTCCATTAAAGCTACTCCAACTCCTTACACCCCTCTCTTTACTCCACCCCAACCCCAAGAGATCCCCACCCAATCCTAGCTCCACCATCCAACTCCCAACTACCCACTTTCCCTTCTCAAGCAAGCCTCCACCTTCCCAAGGCTGAAGGGGCTCAAACCCTAGGCCAAATTCAAGTTTTTCCCTCTCTTTCCCCTTCCCCCAAACCCTAGGCCACCCCCCCAGATCAGGTCACCCTCCCCATCCTCCCTCTCTATTCTCTCAAGAACATCCCCCATCTCCTTCCTCCACCTTGTGCAGAGAGAGTAGGCCGGACCTGAGCCCCCATCCCCTGCTAGCTTAGCCCCCTCCCTCTCCTAGCCACCCCCACCAATCCCTAACACCCTCCACCATCCCCCACAGCCATTAGCCCCCCACTCCTTTCTGTGTTGCCCCCCCTTCCACTCGTTTCATCTTCGTCAAGTTGAAGACCTTGCAGCAGCTCGCATGTAGTAGAGAAGCTTCTGGTTGCAGAGCCTGCCACGGCTTCATCCCAGAGCCCCTGGATGCACAAGAGGTACCATCGGAAGTGTCTCCAAGTCCTCTCCGCAACGGTGGTGGCCTCATCCCCGTCTAAGCTCGTGTGGCTTCCCAGAGGAGCCGTCGTCGCCGGACTGCAAAACTTCATCCTGATAGTCAACCAGAAGTAACTTGCAGCGGCTCCCACGGCCATTCCCATGAAGTTCTTGAAGCGGGGATCGGCTGTGATCTTCTACTACCAGTCTCCTGCCACCACGAAGAAGCGGCAGTCCGTTCGGCATCCGAAGCTGTGAGTTCCAAATTTTCTCCCTCTGGTGCGCTGATCAGTTTCCTCAGGAATCAGTCTGATACCCCAGCATTGTTTGGGTCCTCGCCATCTTCTCCAACCTCTTCCAGCATGGCAGCTGGCTCCTATCAAAGAGGACTCAACTACGAATCAAACGACTCTGGCCACGCCTGAATCAGAGCTCGGGAGCGTCTGTGGCGTCCTCATCTTCCTGCTGAAGAGATGCATAAGCTACCAGAACCAGCAAACAGAGACCCTGTTCGCGCTTCTTCCCCGACCAACGCCGTCATTCATAAATTCCCCCAAAAATTGGACGTCCTCCCGGGTCAACTACGAAGGTTTTCCCACTGGTTTTGTCGACAATAGAGTTCAGGAGAGGCCGTAGCGGTGCCGTCTTCGACTGTTTATCCCCTGTTCCAGAGGGCGGACAGAACTGACGACTTTCTATCAATTAGTTCCTAGATCGATTTTTCCCCTCCCCGCCTCGCCGGCTTACAGCCCCTTCCTGTGGGAGGTAGTGTTTGAATGTAAATTTGACTTCCCATCCCCTTGTTCAACCCCCTTGCATGGGGAGTAGTGGTGTAATCTCTTAAATTTTAGGTTGAAGCTTCTCCGGCACCGTGCGGGTAAGCCCACGCTTCCTCGCTCGCCCTCGTCTCCGATCAGGATCGGTGTCTTCACACCGATCAGGTGAACCCCTAGACACTTCCTCTGTTGGTTTTACTTTTGCTTGTCTTAGTATTGTTTCTAGTTGCCCGTCGGCCGATGAGTTGAGTGCCCGATCTCAAATTGCTACTATGTGAGTGTCCACCACGGGTGAGTTGTGAGCGAGACCAATTTACCCACTCCCTCGGCATGCTGACCGCCCATGAATTTGGGCAACACCAGGCCCTTAGGGGTCCTCCCCAAGCCAGCCATACCCTTGGAAACCTCCGGGTCCATCCTCGGACCATCACCCCATTGTCGGTCCACCTACGGACCCGAGTCTGCCAAATGCGAGTGATTCCGCTTGTGTGACATCGCCGTGTCCGTTGCATTGCTTGCAATATGGGTCTTAGGTTGTTTCACATTAGAAGGGCTGAATGGTGTGTGTGGAGTACATAGAAATATGAAATAAAGTAGGATGATTCAATAATGAACAAAAACAAATAATCTAACTATAGAGTCTAGTCCAAATAAAGTATAGTTTACAGTAAGGGAACGTACCCAATGCCAAGTGAACACTCGGCCCGGCGAGCTGGCAACTAAGAACCTCCACGCAACACCCTCAAACCATGAGGAAGAACCGTCACACCTGAAAATCAGGGGTGAGCCTCCTATCACTGGCTCAGTAGGAGTCCCGCGGAATCCCAACCGTAAACAACGGTGGTAGCGGAAAGTAGCAACTACAGCAGGAACAACAAACACGGTGGCCGATAAAACCTCGGTGTTAGAATTATAATGGTGCAACAAGGATTCAGAGGGGGGGGTGAATGAATCCCCTTCTAAAAACTTGATCAATTTAAAACTTATGCGGAATAGAAATCAGTTAAGATCTGCTGAAGAATGAGACCAATGAAACAGTTAATCGATCAGATGAACTACACAATACAGACTCCCAAGCAGATCTATATTGTTGACGAAACCCAAATAAGGTTGCATGTACATAAAAGCCTATCAGACTAAACCATTGATAGAAGCGAGCCTAGCATACATCTAGCGAAAGATAATTCAGCAAACCACAGTACACAAGAACTTTTTAGGTGGCTCGGTCCTCCAGACCTACATCTACCCCACACTCAATCCAGAGTGTGGATTACTACTGAGTCACAGTTTGAAACCGCTGGGCCTCACAGCTTACCTACAAATCCCTGCGCATCACAGCTTGCGTCAGCTGGGCCTCATAGCTTGCCAACTATTGGGCATTACAGCTTCACCGACTGCTGAGCATTACAGCTTAGCTATCTAGAGGAATCCACCTCTGCCGCTGGGCCTTATAGCTTGCCAACCCCTGGTACACAGCTTACAAGAAGTATGAAAAGTGAAAACGGAAAACCAAAGGATTCAACATCGAAAATCTGACAATGAAAGTAAATCACAATGCTCACGCAGGAGCGAACTGGTTTGGATTTGCTCCAAAATCCAGTGGAACAGGTCTTCAGACCCTTCTCGAGATCTCTCAACTTTCCTCCTCTCCTTCTTCTTCTCCTTCTCTTCCTCTTGATAGTCCTCGTCTCTCTTCGTTGCTCAGCAGCTCTCTCTCTCTCTTTTTCACGCTCCTCAGATCCCCCCTTTTTTTCTTCTCTTTCTTCTCTGTCTCTTGTATGTATATATCGATTTGAAGAATCTGACTTCAATATATATGCCGTGAAAGATTGGGCGCGCGGACCATAAGTTTCCCGCCCAGAGATTCTATCAGGAGTACGCTGATAGAGGTCCACGTGTTAGATCTGAAGAAGTGCTTTCCACGTGGGTAAGTCTCTAGACTAGATTTGCCTAGGATCACATGCTGGTGACTTAAGTCTGAGTCTGCAGTGACTTGAGCCTGCCAATCAGAATGGAGGCATTTAGTTGAACGCTTTGTGAGCTGGAGCAGTTCATAAGGACATTCATATGCACAGACTTATAATATGAATGAGACTAAATGTGCACCAACTAGAGACATGCATAACCTTGAATGCACATACCTTTTATATGCATTAGATAGACGTGCACTGACCTTTATATTCATAAGGCAAAGATATGCAACGACCCTTACATACATACGATGAAACATGCACTGACCTTAATATGAAAGATGCAAAGGTGCACTGACTTCTGTATGCGTATGATAAACATGCATCGACCTTCTGCCGAACCATGCACTGACTATGCAGGCGTACACTAAAAGATGCACCGACTTGTGTATGCATGAGACACAAACGTGCACCGACCCTTAGCATGCGTGCAGCAACAAGGATTGCACCGACCTATATAAACTAGATACAGAAGTTGCACTGACCGTTAAATGCTTACGGTAAAGCATGCACGGACCTGTATTACTCAAGGCAGAGGATGCACCGACTTCATCTATCTAATGAATAGAGTGCACTGACTTCGTTCTGCCTGATGACGTATATGCACTGACTTTTACATGCACGAGGAAAAACCTGCACCGACCCTATATACACAAGATCAGAACATACACTGACTTCATGTGCATTCACGCAGGATGTGCACCGACTATATGTGCAGAGAAGCGAAGATTGCACTGACCTTAATATGAGACTACAAGAATGTGCACCGACCTTATTCTTCCATATGCAAACATACGCACCGACCCTTATGTGAGCAAGGCCAAAACATGCACCGACTTAAATGCACTTAAGATAAAATATGCACCGACTGCATATGCATTCCATAAAGACTGCACCGACCTATTTGCTGACCGATGAGAAAGTGAACGGACCTGATATGCATAAAAAGGTAAAAATGCGCTGACTTTGTATGTCTCCACAGAAAAGTGCACTGACCTATTTTGCTGTCCTTAGACGTAGACTCACAGGGAATGCACCGACCTTTATGTATGCATAAATGTAAACGTGCATCGACCTAGGTGTTGACTAAAATAGATGAGTTTTGATTGAGGTATATATGCATTCCAGTCTTAACATGATTCATAGAATGTCATCATCAAAACTAGGGTTCCAACAATCTCCCCCTTTTTGATGATGACATCTATGAGTCATGTATGATTGAAACAGACAATGAATTAAACAACCAATAGCCATTCTTTATACACTCTTTCAATTCCAAGCATTCACAAGTTGTTAATCTTTCACAGAATTTATTCACTGACATGCATGACAAGAGTAACATTCAACACAAATATGCAATATGCACTAATGATATTTCTATGTACAGTAAGAAAAGACAACTGATGTTTGAGTAAGTATCTCATTACAAGATATTCTCATTCAGAGCACTATTACATCAGAAACATCAATATCAAAACCCTAGAAGCATGTCAGCATCTATCAGTAATTCAACATCTACTCAGCATCATTTTTACATCAAAAGCACCAGAAACATATCAGCATCTGTCATCATCTCAGCATCAGCATCTGTCCAAACATCAGAACTATATCAGCATTAGTCATTATCTGCTCAGCATCAACATATTTGTCTCCATACTATGAACTGTCATACATGACCAAAAATTCTCCCCCTTTGTCATTATCAAAAATAATTGGAGGACTCTTAGACATCAGCAGGACTTGTGCGACCAGAACTAGTACTTCTGGAGCTTCCCCTTCCTCTAGGTGGTATGCTGCTAGAACTGCCCCTCAAAGGTACTACCCTTGGATATGGAATTCTTTCAACTTTAGTTCCGAGGGCTGCAAACTTGGCCATCACTTTCTGGTCATTCTGCTTGACTAAGGCATGAAGCTCTTTGACAGTAGTTGTCATATCCACAAACCAGTTTTGCATCATGCTACCCAGATTGTCTAATTGTGAGGTCTGTTGGTTGTGTATATCAGCCATAAAAGTGGAAGAAATAGTAGCCTGTTCTGTGATAACAATTTTGAATCTGTCAACTAAGTTCTCCACTTGTGTCTACACTATATCAATTTTCTGAGTAAGCTCCTGCTGATCTTGTTTGAATATGTTCACCTGAATCTTTATCCGTTCAAGATCTATCTTAAGATCATAAGAATAATCAAGAACTTTAGAGAGTTTGATAAAAGATGTAGCATGAGTGTCTTGCAGGTTAAGCAAAATTTCTCCGGCCTTCTTACACACTGCTAGTAGGGAGTCCAAAACACCATTTAATTTTGAATCATACTTGTGCTTATCATATACAAACTTTATCCACTGACTATCCACAGTCTGTTCCAAATGACGCATCCTAGCATCCAATAGATCAATAACATAACTTATATAGATGAATTGTGCATTCATCATACTGTTCTGATTCATCACAAGGTTTGTCAGTGTAGTGAGCATTTCAGCAATATGTGACTCTGAGCTTGGTCCAGTAGAGCTAGATGCTTGATAACCTGGAGGAATGAAGGGTTGTTCTGGGGATAGAGGAGGTTGTATCCCAAATGGTGTTATTGGCCCATGATAGGGTCCATATAGAGGAGCATGACCTAAAACTTGGTCCTATGGAGCTTCTTCAACAACCTCTTGGACTTCCTGGGGTTGCTCATCCTGAACCTCTTATAATCTTTGTTGTTCAACTCTCTATTCTTCAATAACTATGTCAGCAATTTCTTCTATGGATTTATCGGCTACTTGTTTCATGATTTCTGCAACCATTTCAACCATAGATTGTACATCTAGAATAGTTTATTTCTCCCTTTTTGAATCATTTATGTGTTCCTCTGTAGGAGCAGTTTCATCAACCAACTGTTCATCTCCAACTGTCTCTAAGTGAAGCTCTTCTTGAACCTCTTCTATCGGTTGCTTTTCGACTGTCCGTTCGGCTTGATCAACTGCTAATAGTTGCTGAGTCTACTATCCAAAATGATCAAATAGCTCAGCAATGTTCTGATCTAATTGTTGTACTATTTGCTCATTAGTCAAATTTAGCTCATGAACTTCTTGATCCAATCGTAAATCTCTAATCTGTATTGACTGTCCTTTAGTATGTGATGGCTGAAGCTGTTCAGCGATGACATCTTGTTCATCTGTTGGCTGTTGTTCCTGCAGCCTTGTCTCTTCCAACTCAATAGCAGGTGGCTGCTGCTCCTGCTCAGCTTGGTCTACTTGCAGCTACTGTTGTTGTGCTGTCTCTTGTTCAGCTTGAGGCTGATCCTCTTGCACTGATAGGACCTTCTTTTCAGCTTGTTCCTTCACTTGACTGGCAGAAGAAGGTTTCAATTTCATGAATTTGGATATGAAATCAATGTTGTAAACATTTACCTTTGGGATTTCCTTTGAACTCTCATCCTCTAGAGAAATGTCTACTTTCTTGAACACAGCAGTTAAGTGGGCTGCATAGGGTAAATTTCTTCTAGACTCATTACAAGTTCCCATGATCTGAATAATTATCTCTGGCAGACAAATCATGATCCTCTTTAGCAAACAATAGAGAATAAATATCTGGGACTCAGTCAGTCTCCCTCTCCCTCCAACTTGTGGAGTTATCATTGTGGTGAGAATATGGTGTAATAATCTCTTAAGAGGATAGAACTTGTTTGCATTAAAATGACCTAGTTTCGTTTGCTTCTTGTCATTGGGATTGCTAGGCACATCTGTGATAAGGGAGTATGCATCATGAAGATTATACGCAGACCCTCCTTCGATTTCCCCGTCTTCTGGTATTCTAAAGACTTTATGAAGGAAATGCCTAGAAATTTTAATCTTAGTCCCCTTGACAATAGTCAACAGTTTTGACTGTTCAGGATCATATTTCAGATTGTTATAGAACTCTGCGACAAGTCAAAGATAATACACTCTATGCTTACACAAGAATTTCTTCCATTTTTGAAATTTAAATAGCTCAACCAATTCAGGAAATCTTGAAGTCATTTCATGGTCGTGAAAATCCACATACCGTGGGAACACAATCTTCCCAGCTTCCAAAATTACTACAGCTTGCTTTGACGCCGTAGCGGAATCATCTTTTTCTTCAAAGGTTGTATCTGTTGGAGTAGAAGTGGTTCCCGCTTCCTTTTCTTTCTCTTTTTCTGACTCTCCTTTAAGCACTTTAGAGCTATTATCTTGATCTTGTGCCGTCTTTAATCTTTTTTCTTTTGGTGACTGCTCTATAGCCTCCGCGGGCGAGGAATCCTCTGGTAACTGTTCCTCCATTGCCTTCCTCTTCCCCTTGCTCTCGGCGGTCGGAGATGACATGGTAGGATGACAATGGTGGAAGCGATAAAGGGTGGAGGATGGATCGTAGAAGAACGAATAGAGGTAATGTGGAGAGGGAAGCTGGAGAGTGGTACGAGAGGCCAAGCTTGTGGTAAGGGCACGAGCGAGGGAGTCGCGAGTGCGGGAAGGAGTTTCGGCTTGAATGAGGAGGGTATGAAAGACAATGTAAGTAGGGTTGAGTATTATAAAGAGATAGTGCCGACTTTACCAAATTCAACAATTAATACCCAGACTACCCTTTACTTAAAAGAAAATGTCTTTCTACGCAGTTATGCGATTTCTGGCATATGAGATTATATCTTTAAAATATGATTCTTCACAAATTATTCCTATGAAGCAAAGTCAATGGAAATGAAACAGTTTTATCAAGGAAATAGCCCAAACAAAGAAATCATTAATCTTACTAGTCCTTTTCATTAGCCAATACTAATTGAAAAATCTATTTTTATATTGAACTTAAACCAGTTTTAGTTCACTGAAAAGACCCTAGAGTCAACCATATTTTTCATTGATCTTTTACAATTTTTGATTGAGCATTCCAGTATTACTACACCTTTTTACTCAAGGAGACATGTTGATTAAGCACCAGAATCTCTGGTTACTCAGTGCAGTTTACCTTTATGCTTCATATTTTGAACAGAGATAGCATTTGTTATCATGACTTGACCTCTGAATTTGTTTGAAACAGATGGTCAGTTTCTCAAATAATATGCCATTGCTCTGCCACTTTCATTTTTCATTTAATGGCGTATTCCCTAGTCTTTTAATAGAATTTTCTTAAAAGTTAGCTTAAGGACGATATAAACCCTAGATATCATATCAGATTGACTTATTACTAAAGACTTTCAGATTTTTAGACACCCTACTGAGCAAATCCAATTTGGACTATTTTAAGACCATTGAGGAGTCGTTCAAGGTTAATTGTGAGAATTTTCAGATAAGATTTAATCTTCATACACAGAAAATCACACTTCAGTTAAGATCAGCAATTCTGTTCTTAGTTCAGAGTGATCTTAGCAGTTAACTGTTGAAGATTAATAAAGGTGACATATTTTAGATTTTACTCCCCCTGACTAACACAGTCTATGAATTCATTATGAAGAATGGATGAGAATATGGAAGTAGAAAAGTCAAAGAGAAGATGAGCAATGAGATATAGGTGAAGGCCACTCAAGAGCAATGGTTAAAGCTAATGGCCAAATAACAATCAACCAAAGACTCAGCCTTAAAGTTTAGCAACTGACTACCAGCCTTCTATGTAATCCAGCAACATTCAGCCTTCAGCTTGTGGAAAAATCAATGTTTCCAAAAACCACTTCTCAAACAGTTGACCTTTTTTCTTAGACCAGACTTAACCTGATTCCAAAGTTAATATCTCAGCAGCAGCAATTCACTACTCAAAAGACACAATAAGCCCATTGTCCAAGTAGCATTGCAGCAATACCCAACATACAGTTCAATCCCAAAACATTGTTCACACAGTCTCTGATCAGCTCTGCTCCCCCTCAGAATGTGCAGAGATCTCAAACAAACATCACTTAATTTTCTTAAGGTACACAGAGATGTATCAACTAGATGCAAATTTCATATCTAAACTACATGCATTGTTTTGGACTCTTGGTCCTTGGCAGAGATCTAGCCTCTACACATGGCGTGGGTTTCCAGACAGAAGACATCTACCCTTCTCCCAACTTCCATTTGATATACCAAGAAGTCATGCAGTCCTATGCATCTACTCATGAACATGAATGACTAACAAAAAAAAATCTCGCATGGAATTTGCAAAGCATCTTGCATGGAATTTGCATGAATCAGATTATCAGCATGTATTACTCATACCAAGATGGCATCAATCATCAATTTATTCCAATCAAGCATGCAGCATTCCATAGAGAGCATTATTCAGACAACTTCGATGAAGAGAATTTAGAAGTGGGGTTTAACTAACCTTTGTGCCCTGATTTTATTGAATCCCCATTTTATCCTATCCACAGGAGAACACCTACATCCAAAAGGTTATTTGAAATATCTTGGAGCCCAAGAGTTCTTGGGTCCAGCAGGATTAGTAGCACCCCACATTGGTGCTCTCCAATTATTCCAACCATTCAACCAAAAGCATTCAAAAAAAAAAGACCTAATTTTTCACAGTTATTGCATGTAGGAGGTTTATACATGAATGCAGTATTCTGAATTCCCTTAAATGTAGAATTATTCACATGAACAGGATGAGATGCATTGTTTTTATTAAACCAACAATTTGATGAAGTATGCCCAAACTTTCCACAATTAAAATAGTTAACTCTCTGATTTTGAGATTTCCTAGCATGCTTCTTTACATAACTGTTTCTGAAATTTTGATCTTTTTGTTTCTTTAAATGACAGTTATGCAAATAATGACCCTTTTTGCCATAGTAAAAGCATGCATTAGAGATATCTCTATCAGATCTTTTCAAAGATTTGTTTTTAACTGTGTTGGCAGATTTATATGCACCTACTTCATCCTTCAACAGGACATTGCAGTCATCCATAACATGCCCCTTTTTGCCACAATAATAACATGTAATTCTTTTATTGTGAACATGCACTGTTATGACAGGTTTATTTATGACATGTGCATGTGAATGTGTGTGAGAGTCATGAGCAGCATGCATAGGAAAGGCAAAAACATGTTTGAATTTATTTAAACTAACATTCTTTTTCTGTTTTTGATTCTTTTTTAGATTTTTAATTGAATTTTCTATTTTCTTGGCAGTGAAATGAAAAATAGATGAACTGGGGGGCATTTCCTATTCCGAGCTTCTTACAAAGACAGTGGAATTCTTATTCACATTAAATTTTTTATTAACATGATTAAACCCCAAACCCTCTTTCTGAAAATTTACATTTGAGCCAATGATTTTATTCAAGTTATCTTTCCCTTTTACAAATTTTTCCAAGGAATTTTTCAGATCTTCAATCTCAGTTTGCAAAGAAGCAATGTTACTCTCATAACTTACAATGTCAGTTTCACAAGAGATTACTTGATGATGAAGAGCATCATTCAAACTTTGGAGTTTGTCTATTTCCTATTTTAGCTTTGTTTCATAGTTAGCTTCATTTTCTTTCAAGACAGATTTTCCTTTTTCTATAGCTAACCATTTTTCTGACATAACAACGCTCAGGATCATTAGCTTTTTGTTTTGTTCTTTTAGATGACAATTTTCTTCAAGCAGTTTATCTTCATATTCATCAGCTTCCTTTTTTTTCAAGCAATAATTCATTTTCTTCTTTTAAGGATCTGATTAGACTCTTTTGGATGTTATCATCAGAATCAAGATCTTCAATCAATTCCTTTAAGAAAGTACATTCATTACATGAGTCTTTATCTTTAAGAAGTTTATTTTTAAGACTTTCATTTTCAGATTTCAATCTATTTATTTTAGATCTCTCCTTTTTCATGTCTGATTTTAGATTTTCATTCTCAACTTTTAAACGTGTAACTTCAGAGATCATTTCTCTTCTTAGTTTTTTCTTTTCAGACTTTACTTTCTCGTATTTTTCAATCAAATATTCATTCAATGTAACAAGATCTTCAAAACTGAAATTATCAGTTTCAGAGTTTACCTGTGAAGATGAATCTTCCATCTGATCACTGTTGTGATTTTTGGCCATGAGGCACTTCACTTCATCTTCACATTTGTCGACTGCTATCATGTTGATGATTTCTATAGCACTCCTGCACTCAGAGATGAATAGAAATTGGTCAGCATTTATCACCCTTCTCGTTAGTTCTAGGGCCTTTTGATTCTCAGAGAACTTCAGTCTATCTGAAACATTCCATTGAGATTTATCCTCTGGAATGTCATATGGACTGAGTGCAATAAGTATCCACAGAATAGGATCAGCAGAAATAATGTAGTCTCTAAATTTCCCAAACCAGCCATAAAACTCAAACCAGTAAACTGAGGAATTTCAGCCATTGCAGACAAACACATGTCAGATCGAAGACAGCAAACAACGAGATGAAAACAGCTAGCACCAACAATGAGACAAGATCTAATCTGTAGGTAGTTGGACCTTCTGTTGTAGATTCCTGCTCTGATACCAAGTGTTAGAATTATAATGGTGCAACAAGGATTCAGAGGGGCGGTGAATGAATCCCCTTCTAAAAACTTGATCAATTTAAAACATATGCATAATAGAAATCAGTTAAGATCTGCTGAAGAATGAGACCAATGAAACAGTTAATCGATCAGATGAACTGCAGAATACAGACTCTGTTGAGCTATGGTTTTGATGATAACTAAACTTCGTGTGTGATGGAGATTGTGAGCTATGGCTTTGATAATAACTAAACTATGTAACATATTGTGTGCTTGATTAGTGGAAAACATCTTCATGATAAATGAACTCACATGTGGTTATCTTATCTTGCAGGTTGCTTTACTAAGTAGGTTGATGATTGAATCATGCATGCTGCACATTAGTCTTTAGAGGTTTCATGTGAAGACAATGCTTCTCAGTGAAATGGTTGAGTCCTTATGGATATGAAATTGATTGCATGGCCGTGCGTTGTGTAAATGCATAGCCATTTCATTACTAAGTAAATGCACATTAGTCTTTGAATCAAATGAGGAATACCTTGCAAGGATGAAAATGATAAAAATTTCCTCATTCCACCACCAGGAGATAGGAAGTGATCTTGATAGTACCCAAGACATGGTATGAAAAGTGCGCATCTCAATTAACAAATGATGGTTCAATAGGTGAATGACTTGGAAGAAAAAAGATTCTGAAGGCAAAGGTAAGAAAGCAAAATCTGAAATATCAACCTCCGTGAGGTTGGCAATTTTAGTGATTGAAGGCTTTCAATCTTGTCTCCTGAACCAAGGTAATTCATCCTTATCAACTCATGCAATGGCCTTTTTGTCACTTGGTGATACCTTTAGATGACAAGTGTTGATTCTAAAACCTTGAGTTGTCATTTACTAGCATGCTGTGACAAATTGGTTGAATCTAGTTTGATGTGATGATCATACTTAATTGATTTAACCAAATGAAAACCTCGAGAGTTGTGCTTGAAGTGGTTGGCTACTGTATGACACTTGAATTGAATTGCATGTCTAGTATATCAAATGGAATTTGTGAAAGAGTGGATTATATCCACTTGGAAGCATTCCCTATGCGTTGAGTTGGGTCTTTGGACTAAAATCTCCGCCTCGTACTAGATCTTGACAGACTTGTGCTTGATTGAGTTATGAATGAACTCTTGTGATTGAATCATGCAAATTGAAAATATGTTTGTGATTAAATGATCCATACATTTGACTTTTGGATGAATTCTCATTTCCAAACTTGTGAAAGACCTTTGAAAATCTGTTTTTGAACAATTCTGAAATTTGGGTTGCATTACTTACTTTTGATCATTTATGCACCCTTATTCATAAAGGTCTTGTCATAAATAATGTTTGTTGATTCATGGATTGAATGTGGATGAACTCAATAAGATTTCTGTCACACTGGCTTGGAAATGAAAGCTCTCATCCTCTTTTTGCATCCTATCTTTCATTCTCATATAGTTATGGGCAGCATGCATCAGAATCTAATGCATTAAGTGCATTTAGTTCTTTCAAATGAAAAACCAAAAACACACACCTTGCACCCATGTTAATTTCTGCATTGCATTAGAACTCATGCATTCGTCATGCTTAGTTCATTCGTTTGGCATCCATTTAATTGGTATCAAATTGACATCACATTGCTCGCATGCATGTTATAGTGCATTTGCATAAACTCCCAATGTGTGCTTGTGTGTTATTATATGCTAATCACCCCATCCTTGAAATTTCTATGACCTTATGCATTCTTGATAAATAATGTTGCAATTGAGTCATTATTGGTGTGTTTCATGTTGTACACTTTGGGGGGAGTAAAAGTGCATCTATTTAGGGGGAGTTGTGTTGTTATGTATTCATGATATTTTCGGTATACATGCTGAATCAAATTCACACAATTCATGAACATAATATGAAAATGAATGTTAAGAATAAGGATATATGATTTTCTTTTCAACACTCTCGAGATGTTAAACTTGCTGCATGTATGTTGAAGAGACAGTTGAGAAAAAAGTTGCCTACCTATCTTTGTTGAAAAATCTGAAATGAAAATGAATGGTAGAGCAATGCTTGGTCTCACTGAGTAAACTGGGCACATGTCACCTGAGACGTGATGTGGTTCGTATCTGAAAAGTGTGGACTAGTACCTCTATTCAAAATGAGGTGAAATGGTTCAGTATTCTGAGTAACCGGGGATTCTGGCATGAGCTCCATGCGTCTACTCGCGTAAAAAGGAATCATTTTGGACCTGATCACTCTTGAAAATTTTTGACTACCTTATGGTACTGGTTGAGTTAAAAAAAATGATGGTGAAAACTCATTGTGGTAGAGCGAAGCCTCTAATACGCTGCTCTCAAAATTGAAGTGCAGTCTGTAAAATGTCTCCCTATGTTGATTTGAAAATCTGAATATCCATATTGAAACTATCACTTTTCATGTTACTCACTTACACATCTGAGAATTTGATTTCATATGTATTCAGAAAGTTAATTGATTGCATTAGCAATTGCATTAATCTCCTATTTGATTGGAAAAACTCCCATGTGCTACACATGTGTATTCTGATTGCCATGGCTCTCTTGCATCTTTCCTATACCCATCCCTTCTTAAATAAGTACGGGGGAGCAGTGTTGCATGTATATATATGTATCTATTTGTTTGCTTGTGTATGCATCTCATATGCCATCACATGCATAAGTTGCATCTCATGCATTTCAAACCACAAATCAAAAATAAAAATCTGGAAAATACTGAAAACCAAAAATTGAGTGAACTTCCCATGCTATTTACTTGTTCAATAAATTCTTGTGTTCGCTTGGCTAATGGGGAGAAAGATTGGGCATAACCAAGTAATCAACATTTGGTATCCTCTCTACCAAAGAATTGGTTCTCTAGTCCTCATTTGGTGTATCCCATACTTTCCATGAACCCACTTATTTATAACTTACTCCTGTTTCATCAGAATTTCAAATGTGGGTTACTGTTCCTTACACATTTATCATGCTCCAATGTGCATCTCCTCTATTTCTTCTTCATGAGGGAGTATGATTGGCATTACCCCGCTTTTTGATAAGGTCAAAGGGGGAGAAATATTTCATGTGATTCATGCTACTCGTTTCATGATTGGGGGAGAACAACATGCCACTAACATGCCACTCGTTTGTCATCTTCACTTAGATTGTCATCATTCATCACTAAGTTTGTCATCATCAAAAAGGGGGAGATTGTTGAGCTATGGTTTTGATGATAACTAAACTTCGTGTGTGATGGAGATTGTGAGCTATGGCTTTGATGATAACTAAACTATGTGACATATTGTGTGCTTGATTAGTGGAAAACATCTTCATGATAAATGAACTCACATGTGGCTATCTTATCTTGCAGGTTGCTTTACTAAGTAGGTTGATGATTGAATCATGCATGCTGCACATTAGTCTTTGGAGGTTTCATGTGAAGACAATGCTTCTCAGTGAAATGGTTGAGTCCTTATGGATATGAAATTGATTGCATGGCCGTGCGTTGTGTAAATGCATAGCCATTTCATTACATGCTTTGTTGAGGATTTCTTCTGGTTCTTGTATATCATGAATGCAAGAGTGATGGTTCCTAGTCATTCTAATCATATGGCTTAAATGCTTTGAAATGGTTTGTGGGAGAATTGGGTTGAAGTCGGGATCTTCAGATTCATTGGTTTAATATTAACTTGCCTCTAAATTTTCAGAAAGTGCAGGTTAATGTTTCCTACATTATGATGGATTCAAGGTAAGAATTTATATTTGAATCCATGGTGATACTCTAATAATCTTGAGTTGGAAAAATGGGTTCTCAAGTGCTTTCATACAGATCTTTCATGGGGATTTTTATATGCATCATGTTAATGATTTCATAATCATATTTCATGCCATTTGGGTCTCGGTCTCAAAACTAGATTCATATGTTAATGCATGACCCATATATTTTGATCTTGAACTAACATCTTGCTTTATCATGTTTTTCAGGATGAAAAATCATGGTTGATCTTCATGGGATTATGGTAACATTTAATCAATTTTTTCCCTTTGGTTTGATGGAGGTTTTAGTTATTTTTCAAAGTCAAACTGTCTTCCATTCTTCACCATTTTCAATCCAACCATTGGATCTCCCCATAAAAATTATATGTTGTAGCTCTGCAAGTCCTCTTTCCAATGCCTCCGGTCTTGCTTCAATCGGAGTTCGGAGCTAGGAGAATTAATTCTTTTCGTCGAAGCGCGCAGAGCTATTTTTTTGTGTATTCTGCCTGAAAGGGTCGACCCCAGGGGTCGACCCATGGAAGGGTCGACCCCTGGGGTCGACCCCTGTAACCCAGAACCATAAATTGGTTCTGTTTGGGTTCTGGAACGCGAGGGTCGACCCCTGGGGTCGACCCTTGTAAAACAGAACACAAAATATGTTCTGTTTGGTTTCTGGAAGCCCGAGGGTCGACCCCTGGGGTCGACCCCTGTAAAACAGAACACAAAAACGTTCTGTTTGGCTTCTGTTTGCCCGAGGGTCGACCCCAAGGGTCGACCCATTCCGGTAGGACCTCGAGCCGCACATTTTGACCGCCGTTTTCTTGCTCCAAAAGTCCAACCAATCAATTCCAAATGCCCTAAATGTCTCCCTAATTCGTGGATCTGGTCCCTAGGATGTTTCTTGACCGTCCTAAACACATATATACATCTCATTGGGTTGTAAACCCTAAGGAGAGGCTTGCTAGATATGAAATTTTGAATTTCTCCCTATCCTTGTGTGTGCAGGTCATAGGTAGCTGCTCCAGGGCCTCTTCCTCAATGTTTTGAACGTGGATGTGAAGGGAAGAAGCTGCAAACAACTTTCCATACGATTTCCAACCAGAAGTTGCATAGAGAATCAAACCACAACATCATTTGTGCAAGAATCCTTCATCATCCTTCAAGAACGATTCAAGGGGAGTCAAGGAAGATCCAAGGGAAATAAAAGAGAGTGTTGTCCAAGGAAAACAAGAGCCAAGCAAGCACAGACAGAAGATCTGGTTAAGTGAAGATTGAAACTACGTTCTAAATCAGCAGCATACATTCAAAGAGAAGCCAAATCAGAGGATTTCTAAACTAAGTCTCACTGTCATCATGCTTTGAGTGTCATATTTGTATTTCTCATAAACTCTAAGCATTTGTGTGTGTGTGGATCGTCTAGATCCGTGGTCGTATGTGTGTATCTCATTTGATTCTTGTGTGGGTGCGTGGATCTTACTAGATCTACGTGTGTGTATGTGTCTCGTTGTTCTTAGTGTGCGGTTTGCTGCACCTGTAGCAGCGTGTGTGTGTGTGTTGGTGGATCCAGTTGTCGGATCGTATTGGAGACATCGTCTCTCTGTGCGTGTGTGTACTGGGGCTTGTCCCCGTATGTGTGTGCAGGCATCGTTCTGCGTGTGTGGTTGGAGCGTCGTCTCCGTTTGGGGCTTATCCCCGAGTGAAGCCTCACCTAGTTTGGTGAGGGGTGGACGTAGGGAGCCCGTCGAGGTCCCGAACCACCTTAAAATCTCTTTGCATTGTGATTTGCTTTGTGCGTTGGCTTGGTGTGATTGTAGAATCTGTGTATATGATCGTGTGGGAACAGTGAGATTGAGAGAATCTGTTTCTTGGCTTAATCAACTTCCTTAATCGTGTTGTAAGGAGTTTACTCCACCACGCAACTTTCATCTTATCGTCTAGTGTGGGGGTTAGTGTAGGTTGTAATCTATCTTGCTTGTTCAACATATTTATTTTTTTAATTGTTGTTTCTTTACACTTGTTAAAAAGGGAAAGAGTTTCCTTCAAGTTTGTAATCACCCAATTCACCCCCCCTCTTGGGTGTCATTGATCGAGGGACCCAACAATTGGTATCAGAGCTAAGGCTCTAATTTCATAGATCTAACGATCTAGAGTGATCCAGATCAATGACCACCATGATGTATACCTTGAACTCTCCACCCGTGTTTGATGGCTGTAATTTTGATTTGTGGTTAGGAAGGATGTGTAGTCTTGTCAATTCATACGACCCTAAGCTATGGAAGCTTATTTCACATGGTCCTCATGAATTGCCTAAAGATAAAAGTGTCTGGACTGAAAATCAAAAGCACATACATGATCAAAATTGCTTGGTTTTGAAGTTGCTTACTGCTGCAGTTGATTCTAACTATTTTTCTTTTGTCTCCCATTGTAGATCCGCGAATGAAATATTGGATGGATTAACAGACCTCAAGGAGGAGCTTGAAGACAGATGTCTTGTAGCAGGCACGAGTGAACAAGGGAGTGATCAGCAAAGTGGATCAAGCTCAAAGGTAAACTCTGACTTTGATTATGAAGATGATTATAACTATGAAGAGTTGTTGAATGCCTATGAAGAGCTTGCTGAAAAATACAAGAAGTTGAAATCTGAGAACAAAAAATTGAAAAAGAATGTTGGTCAAAATAAAAGTGATTCCTCATGCAAAGAATGCTCACATCTTAAGGAATTGATTGATGGTTACATGTTTGACATTGAAATTCATAAAGATCAAATCTCTTCCTTAAGAAATGAAAATAAGGAGCTGAAAGAGAGTATGGGTCTTATGAACAATGGTCAAAATGAGGTTGCTCATGACAAAAATCTTGAAATGGAAAATGAGAAACTGAAGGAATTGAACAATACCATTTTTGGAAGATTACTTGTTTTTGAAAAAGGAAAAAGTTTGCTTGTTGATCAATGTGAAGAAATGCAGGTGATGAAACAAGAAATGGAAACCTACAAAATCATCAACACCCAATTACATGAACAAGTCAAGACTTGTGAAAATAAGATGGTTTCCTATGAATTGCATATTTCATCACTTGAAAAAGAAATTTCTGATTTGAATGCTTCTTTATCTAGATTTGTCAATGGTCAAGAAAACTTGGATAAACTGTTGGGAATGAAAGTAAACTTTCAAAGAGAAGGGCTGGGATTCAATCCTGTGAACAAAAAGAAATTTGAAAGTAGAATATATACTTCATTTGTTCATGACAATTGTTCACCTACCACCTCCACATCTTACTCCCAACAACCCACTATATCAAGAACCCAATCAAATCAGAAAAATAATGTGAATGTCCAAAAGCTTCAAAAAGAAAATAAAAATCAGAAAATCAACATGCATCAAAAATCTAAAAATACTGCTAGCATCTCCATGCATGTTGAACATACTTCTTTCACACACACACAACCACCTAGAAAGAAATTCTCATATTTTTATTGTGGAAAACATGGACATGTCATGCATGATTGTTTTATGAGAAAGAATGATGATTTAGAAGCATGTAGGAAAAGAATGAAACCTTTTGTAAATGGGAAACAAGAGTGGAACAAAAAATCACATGCTCCAAAGAATCCTCGTGCGTTTAAGAACTCAAAGTCATGTTGCACTTACTGTGGTAAATTTGGACATATGGTGCATGATTGTTTTCTGAAGAAAATTGATGATTTGAATATTGTTATGAAGTGGAAGCCACGTGCCAAAGATGCCGCTAACCTACAAGGACCCAAGATGGTTTGGGTACCTAAGAATGCCAAATGAGAAATTTGTTTTACAGGTGTGCCTTGAGAATGTAAAGCATGAAATCTATTTTTCTCACGAAGGTAAGGCACACAAGTGGGATAAATCAGGTTAAAAGAAAAACCAAAACCGAAATTTTGAAATTCAGGTGATATCCCTCTCACTCTCTTCAGTAATTATGTCATTGTTTGATTCATATTGTGATGAATTATCTTGTGTTAATGCACATGTTTGTTCATGCATTCCATCCGTAGATAGTTGCATACACTTGTGCATATCATCCTCATATAGCATCTTGTTGAAGTGGTGCTTTGAAACCATCAATAAAATTCACTACATTTGTTGTGCTTGCATACACCCTCATGTTTGCATACACCATTTCACACTCTATCATCCTATAGTTGAACATTATGAATTCATGTCATAATGCATAGTAATCCTCCTACCTTCATCATCCATGACTACATAGTATATCAAATGGTGACATGTGGAACGGCAGGTCAAGCCTGTCTGAAAACTATCACTACGCGTGAGGTGATCTTTGGATCTAAGTTCTCCGCTTAGTACTATGAGTCATTTACTCAAAGGTTGCTTATGGCATTGGATTGTTACTGAACATCTTGCATTCTTGCACACACTAAGGGGGAGCAACCACATTCATCATATGGGATTAATGTTTGGGTTCACACATGAGTCATGCATTGCATCTAGAGCTGTCTAGGGGATGTTAGTTGTTAAAATGAATTTGTCATGTCATTGTTAAACAATTTGAATCAAAATTGACAAATCAATTCTTATTGTTCTTGGATGCAGATTACACTCCCAAAATCTAAATGCTGATGGGCTGGCCATGACCAACTTTGAATCAAATGAGGAATACCTTGCAAGGATGAAAATGATAAAAATTTCCTCATTCCACCACCAGGAGATAGGAAGTGATCTTGATAGTACCCAAGACATGGTATGAAAAGTGCGCATCTCAATTAACAAATGATGGTTCAATAGGTGAAAGACTTGGAAGAAAAAAGATTCTGAAGGTAAAGGTAAGAAAGCAAAATCTGAAATATCAACCTCCGTGAGGTTGGCAATTTTAGTGATTGAAGGCTTTCAATCTTGTCTCCTGAACCAAGGTAATTCATCTTTATCAACTCATGCAATGACCTTTTTGTCACTTGGTGATACCTTTAGATGACAAGTGTTGATTCTAAAACCTTGAGTTGTCATTTACTAGCATGCTGTGACAAATTGGTTGAATCTAGTTTGATGTGATGATCATACTTAATTGATTTAACCAAATGAAAACCTCGAGAGTTGTGCTTGAAGTGGTTGGCTACTGTATGACACTTGAATTGAATTGCATGTCTAGTATATCAAATGGCATTTGTGAAAGAGTGGATTATATCCACTTGGAAGCATTCCCTATGCGTTGAGTTGGGTCTTTGGACTAAAATCTCCGCCTCGTACTAGATCTTGACAGACTTGTGCTTGATTGAGTTATGAATGAACTCTTGTGATTGAATCAGGCAAATTGAAAATATGTTTGTGATTAAATGATCCATACATTTGACTTTTGGATGAATTCTCATTTCCAAACTTGTGAAAGACCTTTGAAAATCTGTTTTTGAACAATTCTGAAATTTGGGTTGCATTACTTACTTTTGATCATTTATGCACCCTTATTCATAAAGGTCTTGTCATAAATAATGTTTGTTGATTCATGGATTGAATGTGGATGAACTCAATAAGATTTCTGTCACACTGGCTTGGAAATGAAAGCTCTCATCCTCTTTTTGCATCCTATCTTTCATTCTCATATAGTTATAGGCAGCATGCATCAGAATCTAATGCATTAGGTGCATTTAGTTCTTTCAAATGAAAAACCAAAAACACACACCTTGCACCCATGTTAATTTCTGCATTGCATTAGAACTCATGCATTCGTCATGCTTAGTTCATTCGTTTGGCATCCATTTAATTGGTATCAAATTGACATCACATTGCTCGCATGCATGTTATAGTGCATTTGCATAAACTCCCAATGTGTGCTTGTGTGTTATTATATGCTAATCACCCCATCCTTGAAATTTCTATGACCTTATGCATTCTTAATAAATAATGTTGCAATTGAGTCATTATTGGTGTGTTTCATGTTGTACACTTTGGGGGGAGTAAAAGTGCATCTATTTAGGGGGAGTTGTGTTGTTATGTATTCATGATATTTTTGGTATACATGCTGAATCAAATTCACACAATTCATGCACATAATATGAAAATGAGTGTTAAGAATAAGGATATATGATTTTCTTTTCAACACTCTCGAGATGTTAAACTTGCTGCATGTATGTTGAAGAGACAGTTGAGAAAAAAGCTGCCTACCTATCTTTGTTGAAAAATCTGAAATGAAAATGAATGGTAGAGCAATGCTTGGTCTCACTGAGTAAACTGGGCACATGTCACCTGAGACGTGATGTGGTTCATATCTGAAAAGTGTGGACTAGTACCTCTGTTCAAAATGAGGTGAAATGGTTCAGTATTCTGAGTAACCGGGGATTCTGGCATGAGCTCCATGCGTCTACTCGCGTAAAAAGGAATCATTTTGGACCTGATCACTCTTGAAAAATTCTGACTATCTTATGGTACTGGTTAAGTTAAAAAAAAATGATGGTGAAAACTCATTGTGGTAGAGCGAAGCCTCCAATACGCTGCTCTCAAAATTGAAGTGCAGTCTGTAAAATGTCTCCCTATGTTGATTTGAAAATCTGAATATCTATATTGAAACTATCACTTTTCATGTTACTCACTTACACATCTGAGAATTTGATTTCATATGTATTCAGAAAGTTAATTGATTGCATTAGCAATTGCATTAATCTCCTATTTGATTGGAAAAACTCCCATGTGCTACACATGTGTATTCTGATTGCCATGGCTCTCTTGCATCTTTCCTATACCCATCCCTTCTTAAATAAGTACGGGGGAGCAGTGTTGCATGTATATATATGTATCTATTTGTTTGCTTGTGTATGCATCTCATATGCCATCACATGCATAAGTTGCATCTCATGCATTTCAAACCACAAATCAAAAATAAAAATCTGGAAAATACTGAAAACCAAAAATTGAGTGAACTTCCCATGCTATTTACTTGTTCAATAAATTCTTGTGTTCGCTTGGCTAATGGGGAGAAAGATTGGGCATAACCAAGTAATCAACATTTGGTATCCTCTCTACCAAAGAATTGGTTCTCTAGTCCTCATTTGGTGTATCCCATACTTTCCATGAACCCACTTATTTATAACTTACTCCTGTTTCATCAGAATTTCAAATGTGGGTTACTGTTCCTTACACATTTATCATGCTCCAATGTGCATCTCCTCTATTTCTTCTTCATGAGGGAGTATGATTGGCATTACCCCGCTTTTTGATAAGGTCAAAGGGGGAGAAATATTTCATGTGATTCATGCTACTCGTTTCATGATTGGGGGAGAACAACATGCCACTAACATGCCACTCGTTTGTCATCTTCACTTAGATTGTCATCATTCATCACTAAGTTTGTCATCATCAAAAAGGGGGAGATTGTTGAGCTATGGTTTTGATGATAACTAAACTTCGTGTGTGATGGAGATTGTGAGCTATGGCTTTGATGATAACTAAACTATGTGACATATTGTGTGCTTGATTAGTGGAAAACATCTTCATGATAAATGAACTCACATGTGGCTATCTTATCTTGCAGGTTGCTTTACTAAGTAGGTTGATGATTGAATCATGCATGCTGCACATTAGTCTTTGGAGGTTTCATGTGAAGACAATGCTTCTCAGTGAAATGGTTGAGTCCTTATGGATATGAAATTGATTGCATGGCCGTGCGTTGTGTAAATGCATAGCCATTTCATTACATGCTTTGTTGAGGATTTCTTCTGGTTCTTGTATATCATGAATGCAAGAGTGATGGTTCCTAGTCATTCTAATCATATGGCTTAAATGCTTGAAATGGTTTGTGGGAGAATTGGGTTGAAGTCGGGATCTTCAGATTCATTGGTTTAATATTAACTTGCCTCTAAATTTTCAGAAAGTGCAGGTTAATGTTTCCTACATTATGATGGATTCAAGGTAAGAATTTATATTTGAATCCATGGTGATACTCTAATAATCTTGAGTTGGAAAAATGGGTTCTCAAGTGCTTTCATACAGATCTTTCATGGGGATTTTTATATGCATCATGTTAATGATTTCATAATCATATTTCATGCCATTTGGGTCTCGGTCTCAAAACTAGATTCATATGTTAATGCATGACCCATATATTTTGATCTTGAACTAACATCTTGCTTTATCATGTTTTTCAGGATAAAAAATCATGGTTGATCTTCATGGGATTATGGTAACATTTAATCAATTTTTTCCCTTTGGTTTGATGGAGGTTTTAGTTATTTTTCAAAGTCAAACTGTCTTCCATTCTTCACCATTTTCAATCCAACCATTGGATCTCCCCATAAAAATTATATGTTGTAGCTCTGCAAGTCCTCTTTCCAACGCCTCCGGTCTTGCTTCAATCGGAGTTCGGAGCTAGGAGAATTAATTCTTTTCGTCGAAGCGCGCAGAGCTATTTTTTTGTGTATTCTGCCTGAAAGGGTTGACCCCAGGGGTCGACCCATGGAAGGGTCGACCCCTGGGGTTGACCCCTGTAACCCAGAACCATAAATTGGTTCTGTTTGGGTTCTGGAACGCGAGGGTCGACCCCTGGGGTCGACCCCTGTAAAACAGAACACAAAATATGTTTTGTTTGGTTTCTGGAAGCCCGAGGGTCGACCCCTGGGGTCGACCCCTGTAAAACAGAACACAAAAACGTTCTGTTTGGCTTCTGTTTGCCCGAGGGTCGACCCCAAGGGTCGACCCATTCCGGTAGGACCTCGAGCCGCACATTTTGACCGCCGTTTTCTTGCTCCGAAAGTCCAACCAATCAATTCCAAATGCCCTAAATGTCTCCCTAATTCGTGGATCTGGTCCCTAGGATGTTTCTTGACCGTCCTAAACACATATATACATCTCATTGGGTTGTAAACCCTAAGGAGAGGCTTGCTAGATATGAAAATTTGAATTTCTCCCTATCCTTGTGTGTGCAGGTCATAGGTAGCTGCTCCAGGGCCTCTTCCTCAATGTTTTGAACGTGGATGTGAAGGGAAGAAGTTGCAAACAACTTTCCATACGATTTCCAACCAGAAGTTGCATAGAGAATCAAACCACAACATCATTTGTGCAAGAATCCTTCATCATCCTTCAAGAACGATTCAAGGGGAGTCAAGGAAGATCCAAGGGAAATAAAAGAGAGTGTTGTCCAAGGAAAACAAGAGCCAAGCAAGCACAGACAGAAGATCTGGTTAAGTGAAGATTGAAGCTACGTTCTAAATCAGCAGCATACATTCAAAGAGAAGCCAAATCAGAGGATTTCTAAACTAAGTCTCACTGTCATCATGCTTTGAGTGTCATATTTGTATTTCTCATAAACTCTAAGCATTTGTGTGTGTGTGGATCGTCTAGATCCGTGGTCGTATGTGTGTATCTCATTTGATTCTTGTGTGGGTGCGTGGATCTTACTAGATCTACGTGTGTGTATGTGTCTCGTTGTTCTTAGTGTGCGGTTTGCTGCACCTGTAGCAGCGTGTGTGTGTGTGTGTTGGTGGATCCAGTTGTCGGATCGTATTGGAGACATCGTCTCTCTGTGCGTGTGTGTACTGGGGCTTGTCCCCGTATGTGTGTGCAGGCATCGTTCTGCGTGTGTGGTTGGAGCGTCGTCTCCGTTTGGGGCTTATCCCCGAGTGAAGCCTCACCTAGTTTGGTGAGGGGTGGACGTAGGGAGCCCGTCGAGGTCCCGAACCACCTTAAAATCTCTTTGCATTGTGATTTGCTTTGTGCGTTGGCTTGGTGTGATTGTAGAATCTGTGTATATGATCGTGTGGGAACAGTGAGATTGAGAGAATCTATTTCTTGGCTTAATCAACTTCCTTAATCGTGTTGTAAGGAGTTTACTCCACCACGCAGCTTTCATCTTATCGTCTAGTGTGGGGGTTAGTGTAGGTTGTAATCTATCTTGCTTGTTCAACATATTTATTATTTTAATTGTTATTTCTTTACACTTGTTAAAAAGGGAAAGAGTTTCCTTCAAGTTTGTAATCACCCAGTTCACCCCCCCTCTTGGGTGTCATTGATCGAGGGACCCAACAGACTCCCAAGCAGATCTATACTGTTGACAAAACCCAAACATGGCTGCGTGTACACAAAAGCCTATCAGCATAAACCGTTGATAGAAGCGAGCCTAGCATACATCTAGCGGATGACAATTCAGTAAACCACAGTACACAAGAACTTTTTAGGTGGTTCGGTCCTCCAGACCAACATCCACCCCACACTCAATCCAGAGTGTGGATTACTATTGACTTACAGCTCGAAACAGCTGGGCCTCACAGCTTGCCTACAAACCGCTACGCATCACAGTTTGCGTCAGCTGGGCCTCACATATTGCCAACCGCTGGGCATTACAGCTTCGCCAACCGCTGAGCATTACAGCTTAGCTATCCAAAGGAATCCACCTCTGTCGCTGGGCCTTACAGCTTGCCAACCGCTAGTACATAGCTTACAAGAAGTATGAAAAGTGAAAATGGAAAACCAAAGGATTCAGCATCGGAAAGTTGACAATGAAAGTAAATCACAATGCTCACGCAGGAGCGAACTGGTATGGATTTGATCCAAAATCCAGTGGAACATGTCTTCAGACCCTTCTCGAGATCTCTCAACTTTCCTCCTCCACTTCTTCTTCTCCTTCTCTTCCTCTTGATAGTCCTCGTCTCTCTTCATTGCTCAGCAGCTCTCTCTCTCTCTCTCTTTTTTGCGCTCCTCAGATTCCCCCTTTTCTTCTTCTCTTTCTTCTGTGTCTCTTGTATGTATATATCGATCTGAAGAATCTGACTTCAATATATATGTCGTGAAAGATTGGGCGCGCGGACCATAAGTTTCTCGCCCAGAGATTCTATCAGGAGTACACTGATAGAGGTCCACGTGTTAGATCTGAAGAAGTGCTTTCCACGTGGCTAAGTCTCTAGACCAGATTCGCCTGGGATCACATGTTGGTGACTTAAGTCTGAGTCCGCTGTGACTTGAGCCTGCCAATCAGAATGGAGGCATTTAGTCAAACACTTTGTGAGCTGGAGCAGTTCAGAAGGACATTCATATGCATAGACTTATAATATAAATGAGACTAAATGTGCACCGACTAGAGACATGCATAACCTTGAATGCACAGACCTTTTATATGCATTAGACAGACGTGCACTGACATTTATTTTCATAAGGCAAAGATATGCACCGACCCTTACATACGAACGATGAAGCATGCACTAACCTTAATATGAAAGATGCAAAGGTGCACTGACTTCTGTATGCGTATGATAAACATGCATCGACCTTCTGCCGAACCATGCACTGACTATGCAGGCGTACACTAAAAGATGCACCGACTTGTGTATGCATGAGACACAAACGTGCACCGCCCCTTAGCATGCGTGCAGCAACAAAGATTGCACCGACCTACATAAACTAGATACAGAAGTTGCACAGACTGTTAAATGCTTACGATAAAACATGCACATACCTGTATTACTCAAGGTAGAGGATGCATCGACTTGGTCTATCTAATGATTAGAGTGCACTAACTTCGTTCTGCCTAATGAGGTATATGCACTGACTTTTACATGCATGAGGCAAAACCTGCACCGACCTTATATACAAAAGACCAGAACATGCACTGACTTCATGTGCATTCACGCAGGATGTGCACCGACTATATGTGCAGAGAAGCGAAGATTGCACCGACCTTAATATGAGAGTACAAGAACGTGCACCAATCTTATTCTTCCATATGCAAACATACGCACTGACCCTTCTGTGAGCAAGGCCAAAACATGCACCGACCTAAATGCACTTAAGGTAAAATATGCACTGACTGCATATGCATTCCATAAAGACTACACCAACCTATATGCTGACCGATGAGAAAGTGCACGGACCTGATATGCATAAGAAGGTAAAAATGCACCAACTTTGTACGTCTCCATAGAAAAGTGCACTAACCTATTTTGCTGTACTTAGATGTAGACTCACAGGGAATGCACCGACCTATTTGTATGCATAAACGTAAACGTGTTATAATATCCCGGACCTTTCAGATCCTTCTTCGTGGGTCTCAAATCTGGTTTCTCGAAGTGTCCGGCTCCGTTGTGTCCGAAATTTCATTTCGGACATCTTTCGTGTTCGGATCGGCGCTATCCGGAGTTGTTTCGGAGGCCCGGAAGCATTCCGCGGCTTTTTTCGCGTGTGTTTTTCGATTTCCGGTGTGGGTTTCGGTAATTCCTTCGGAACCTCGCTGCGGGTGCCCCGGGTCGTTCACCTGGGCACGAGTGGTACCGTTGCGATCGGTGCGTTCCGAGGATCGCGGAAACGTAATTTTCTATTTTTTGATATTTTCCAGAATTTCCAGAATTTCTATAAATATCTCACTTTTCTCTCTCTCCCCTCACCCTCTTCTTCCTTCTCTTCTCCCCACCGTGACCACCGCCCTCCCTCTCTCTTTCTCTCTCGTTCGGCGGCGGTGACGTCCCCTTCCGGCTGCAGACGGCGTGGGGCGACGGTGTGACGACGTGGGCGACGGCGAGGTGATCGTGGCGGCGTAAAGCTTGTGGAGAACCGTGAATGGATGAGGGTTTTCAAAGCGTTCTTTGAGATCTCGGTAACGATTCGGCGGAGCATTCGCTCCATTGAGGTAGGGTGACGTTCCCTAGCTCCCCGCCGTTCATTTCCGTGGTTTATAGGCCGAGGGGAGGCCGAGAGGGGCTTCATTGAGCGGGTTTGGGGTTTTCCATGATTTGGGGAGAGCTCACCCGATCTATGGATTTAGCCTGCGATTTCACGTTTTGATGGCCTAGAATCATGCTAGGGGTCCCCAGGGGTCTTCCCCTTTGATTTCCCCCTCTCTAGTGGAGGCATGGGGGCATGGTTGGGTTTTTTGGACTTTTCCCGCCGTTTCACCGTCGGGCGAGTGTGACGGTCCTTTCAGTGACCGTCACACTATGTTACGCACCTGGGTGGGTGCGTCACAACCCTTGTTTAGCCAGTTGGGGGTCAGGGACTGTGACGGTCCCACGATAGACCGCCACAGGCGTGTGACGCGCCTAGGTTGGGCCGTCAGAGCGTCCCGACCGTTGGCATCCGACCGTTGATTTGACCATTAGGGGTCAAGGCGCGTGACACACCAGGACTGGCGCGTCACAGCCTTGTGACGGCCCAGAGTGGTTTCCCCAGGCTGTGTGACGCTCCAGAACTGGACCATCACACTTTGTGACGCACCGAGTGGCATGCGTCACAGCTTGCCCTATTCTCCATGTGACGCACCTGCGTAGACGCGTCATAGTCTGGAACGCACCAGGGCAGGTGCGTTACATTCTGTTTTTACACGGAGTGTGTGGCGACCCTGTGTTGGACCGTCAGGGTGCTGTGACGGTCCAGCCTAGATCGTCAGGTGTCTGTGACGGTCCAGCCTAGACCGTCAGATCCTGTGACGTGTCTAGGGTAGACCGTCAGGCTCTTGGCTGCACCGGGGAGTTCGCAGTCTCATTTTCTTGTCCGATCGTGGTCGCCGTGCGACGGTGCCGGTATGTGGGGCGGTCCCTGTACGTCGTCGGATGCGGACGTGGTTTTCTATTGACTTGAGAGTCAACTCTATCAGTGACCCTCCACTAGTCGTAGCCTTCTTACACGCGTATGGTCCCACCAGGGAGTGGTGGAGAGGCTACCCTGAGGATGGTTTTTAGACTGGTTTCCGTCGGGCCCCTCGTCGTTAGCCAGAGTCCGGCTAAGGGGGAAAACCCGTCAGAGGGCCAGACCTAGGACGCATGGTCTGTGTGTGCACACGTGGTTGGGGGTAGTTGGACCCGCGCCGACGAGCGTGACCCCAGCTAGTCACTTGGTTGTGGTACTTGTTCGGTGTCCGTGCCTCTGGTAGGCGCTACCACGTCAGGCAGTTCACCTGCGGTGCGGTGTAAGTCGTCAGGGGATGCTACCGATTGTGCTTCTAGTGGGAGGTACTCCTGTCGAGTCGGGAGTGTCAGGCTGTCAGTCGTCGTGACTTCAACCTTCCGGTTTCATAGTGTTGACCGTTGCATTTCGGTCTTTCCACCGTGGTGCGTGTGTTGGCTTGCGTGCCGTGAGACCGGTGTTTTGTAGTGGCAGGGTTTCCTTTTCGAGGTACTCGCTTACTGCTAGCGTAGCGGTTTCTCCGTTCGCGAGGTAGGGTTCGAGTGATCCCTACTGAGTCTTGTTCCGAGACTCATTCCCTGCGTGTTTTCACCGTGTTTCAGGCGAGGTGAGGCTTCAGGGGAGTTCGTCTGAGGCTCAGCGGGGTTCAGGTGCCCAGCGTTAGTGCCAGAGGTCAGAGCCGGGGTATGCCCCGTGTAGCTGTACTTTCTTTTCTTGTCTCTGTACTAGTTGTGGACTTCTGTTGTTATTTTATTGTTATATTGTGGACCATGTAAAATGTTAATTTATTTCCTGCTTAATTGTTATAACTGTTTAATTTATGCAATTACTTGTGATACTTGTGTAGTTTTCACACCATCCTTCTAACCCTTCCGAGTCTTCGGACTCGTGAGTGGCGGTGCGAGTCTCGGGTTATCGGGTCTTCCCGGTAATCAGATTCCCGGGTTGCTACAGCTGGTATCAGAGCGCGGTTGTGGAATTATACGAGAATCATAGGTAATTGTGGTGGTCCACAAGTCCACAGCGATGATGTACAGTTGACAGTGGCATCGGGAATTGTGTGTGTTTTTCTTGACCTTGCGGTTTCCGTGTTTCCTATCTTTTGCTTCAGGTGCGAGTATGGCGCCGAGGCGGGCGACTCACTCTCAGCAGGGGCAATCGGCTGGAGGTCAAGAGATCCAGCAGGAGGAGGATAGTAGAGTGCCACCGGCGGCCACCGAGGCAGCGGATGCTGCAAGGGTTCTGGGGGCCGAGGATTTCTTCCGTGGCATGTACCAGCTTATGTTTCAGCAGTTCGGTGAAGAGGCTGGTGAGGGCTCTTCGACTAGGGGTGGGCCAGGCCGAGTAGTGAGGGATTTCATGCAGTTTCATCCCCCTTACTATGGCGGTCAGCCATACCCTGATGTGGCTCGTGATTGGCTCGAAGAGATGGAGCGGGTGTTCAGTTCCGCGAGATGTGCTGCAGAGGACAGGGTGATGTTGGTCTATAACCAGTTGCAGGGTACGGCTCGAGTGTGGTGGTCTTCCGAGTGGAAGATGTCTTTTCAGTCTTGTCCCCTTGAGCAGATTGCGTGGGGTGACTTCGTCAGCGCTTTTGAGCGTACGTACTGTCCGGAGTACATTGCTACGCAGTGGATGCGTGAGTTCTTGGAGCTGGTTCAGGGCGACATGTCCGTGTTGCAGTACAGGGCCCGATTTGTTGAGCTGGGCCGGTATGCACCTCACATCATGGAGCATGAGAGGGTGAAGACGTCGCAGTTCGTTCAGGGCTTGAGGCAGGAGCTGAGGCACCATTTGATCGCGAATGCTGCCACCGATTTGGAGACAGCGTCTCGCGTTGCGGCTTCCTTGGAGATGGATATGCAGAGGACTCGAGGACCGATTAGCCAGGGACAGTCCTTGTCAGGTCACAGTCAGCAGTCGGCTACCCAGCAACAGGGTTCTCTCCAGTAGGCGTTGGGTGGTTCAGGAGCACCGGCACCGACAACGTCAGTGACAGGATCCATATCGTTCGGCTCGAAGATCAAGAAGTTCCTTGGGAAGGGTTTCCGGAAGAAGAAGAAGGGAGGTCGTGAGCAGCAGGCATCAACGGGCAGTGTATAGCAGCCGATTCCGTTTCAGCGTCAGGGATCAGTGGGTGGATGGCGAGGACCGTGTCCACGGTGTAGCGAGTTCCACCCGGGCAGGCAGTGCACGGCACCGGTCATTTGTTTTCGGTGTGACCAGTCAGGGCACATGGCGCGTGACTGTCCTCAGAGGCAGCAGCATCAGCTGTTTCCTTAGCAGCAGCAGGTTCCCCAGCAGCAGAGGCCGCATCAGCAGTAGCAGTAGGGACAGTATCCGCCGCTACCCAGGTCAGCTAGTATGGGGGGCAGGCAAAGAGCTCGAGGCCAGATCACACACATGACCAGGGCAGAGGCAGTGGCATCGCAGCTCATGGAAGGTACTGTTCAGATTTTGGGTTGTACGGCTCGGGTTTTATTTCGGAGGATTTCGCGCTGAGCATCGACGAGCCGGTGACCCAGTTGTCCTGCGATTTGGCAGTGGAGTTGCCTTCGGGTGATTTTATGATCACTCTGTATTGCTTCGATGAGGTTCCCGTGTGGGTGGAAGGGCAGAGTTTGCCGGCTAGGCTCTATGCGTTGCCGCTTCAGGACTTTGATGTAATTTTGGGCATGGATTGGCTCGAGGCACATCATGCGTTGGTGGATTGTGGCTCGAAGAGAGTTTATTTTCGGCGACTTCGTGGACCCACCTTCTATTTCCAAGGTATCAGGTCTTCCTCTTCCTTCTTTCTTATTTCTGCGATTCGAGCTTGCCGTTTGCTTGATGCGGGTTGTCAGGGTTTCCTCGCTTCTGTGGTCTTGGTAGACCAGCCGTGTCCGGATGTCGAGGGCATTCCGGTGGTGTGCTAGTTTCCCGATGTGTTTCCGGAGGACTTACCTGGATTGCCTCCCCAGCGGGAGATCGATTTTGTGATCGAGGTTGTACCGGGTACGGGACCTTTGGCGAAGGCTCCCTACTGTATGGCCCCCGCTGAGTTGAGGGAGTTGTGGGCGCAGTTACAAAAGTTGCTGGCCAAGGGGTACATTCGTCCTAGCTTTTCCCCTTGGAGTGCGCCTATATTGTTTGTGAAGAAGAAGGACGGTAGCTTGCGGTTGTGCATTGACTTCCGACAGCTGAATGAAGTGACCATTAAGAACAAGTATCCGTTGCCACAGATCAATGATTTGTTCGACCAGCTTCAGTCTACTCGAGTATTCTCGAGGATTGATTTGCAGTCCGGTTACTATCAACTAAGAATTCGCGAGTCCGATGTGAAGAAGACTACGTTCGGTACGAGGTACGGGCATTATGAGTTTCTGGTGATGCCGTTTGGGCTCACCAATGCCCCCGCAGCCTTCATGAACTTGATGCAGAGAGTGTTTCATCCGTATTTAGACCAGTTCGTGGTCGTATTTGTGGACGACATCCTTGTCTATTAGCGGTTTGCCGAGGAGCACGCGTACCATTTGGGTGTGGTGCTGCAGACGCTGCGAGATCACCAGTTGTATGCGAAGCTCAGTAAGTGCGAATTCTGGCTTCGTGAGGTGCACTTTTTGGGTCACGTGATTTATGGTGATGGCATTTCCGTGGACCCCGTCATGGTCGAGGCAGTAATGCAGTGGCCGAGGCCGAGGTCTGTGACCGAGATCCGGAGTTTCTTGGGGCTTGCGGGTTATTATCGTCGGTTTATCCAAGATTTTTCTCACTTTGCGGCCCCGATGACTAGACTCACACGGAAGGATGTGCCTTTCGTCTGGTCTGAGGAGTGTGAGTAGAGTTTCAGGGAGCTGAAGAGATTGCTCACCACGACTCCGGTGTTGGTTTTGCCTTCTGGACCGGGAGGTTTTGTGGTGTGTACGGATGCTTCCGGGGTCGGACTGGGTGCTGTGTTGATGGAACATGGTAGAGTGGTGGCTTATGCATCTCGGCAGCTGAAGCCCCACAAGGAGAACTACCCTACCCATGACCTAGAGTTGGCGGTTGTGATCTTCACGCTGAAGATCTGGAGGCATTATCTGTACGGTGAGAAGTTCGAGGTGTTCACTGACCATCAGAGTTTGAGGTATGTGTTCACGCAGAGGGACCTTAACCTCAGACAGAGGCGTTGGATGGAGTATATGAAGGATTATGACTTCACACTGTCTTATCAGTTTGGCAGGATGAATGTCGTAGCCGATGTCTTGAGTCGGAAGGTCGCGGTCAGTGCCTTGATGTTGAGGAAGTGGAGGCTCTAGTAACAAGTGTCCGAAGTATCTTTCAGGCTCAAGATTCCCCAAGAGCCAGGGTTAGCTGTGCTTGCGAGTCTGACTGTCACGCTTGCTATCCGCCGTTAGGTGACAGAGGCTCAGCATGCGGACCCTGAGTTGTCCCGAATTCTGGCTATGGCTGATGTGGAACTCGGCGAGGATGGTGCTGCGCGGTTTCGTGGTAGGCTGTACGTCCCAGCTGAGGAGCAGGTTCGTCGTGCGGTGTTGCGTGAGGCTCATGGGAGTAGGTACACCATACACCCGAGTGTGACGAAGATGTATCGAAACTTGCGGAGGCAGTTCTGGTGGCCTGGCATGAAGAGAGATGTGGCCGAGTTCGTGGCCAGGTGCCTGACCTGTAGTAGGTGAAGGCGGAGCATCAGTGACCAGGAGGTACTCACCAGCCCTTGGATGTTCCCGCGTGGAAGTGGGACCACGTGACCACGGATTTTGTGGTGGAATTACCGAGGACTCCGAGTGGGTAGGATAGTATTTGGTTGCTGGTAGATCGGCTGATGAAAGTGACGCGGTTGTTACCGGTCAAAGTCAGCTGGAGCGTGTCCAAGTTGGCTCGTCTTTATGTGGAGCAGATCGTTCCGTTGCATGGGATTCCCATTTCCATCGTGTTGGATCGGGATCCACGCTTCACTTCTGGATTCTGGAGGAGTTTCCAGCGAGCTCTGGGCACGGAGTTGGCGTTTAGCTCAGCGTACCATCCTCAGTCAGATGGTCAGTCTGAGAGGACCATCCAGACTTTGGAGGATATGTTGAGATCCTACTGTCTGGAGTGACAGGGGAGTTGGATTCACCACCTGCCGTTGGTGGAGTTTGCCTACAACAACAGCTATCATTCGAGCATCGGCATTGCTCCTTAAGAGGCGTTGTATGGGCGTCCATGTCAGACTCCACTCGATTGGTTTGAGGTTGGTGAGTGTGTTTTGACGGGACCGGAGTTGGTACATCAGTGAGTAGATGTTGTGCACCTAGTTCGTCAGAACATGTTGGTGGCCTAGAGTCGGCAGAAGAGCTATGCTGACCGGAGGAGGTAGCCTATCGCATTCACCGTGGATGATCATGTGTTCTTAAGAGTTTCTCCGATGAAGGGGGTGATGCGCTTTAGACGGCGTGGGAAGCTGAGTCCCCGCTACATTGGTCCCTTTGTGATTGTGGAGCGCATCAGTGAGGTAGCTTATCGGTTGCAGTTACCCCCTGAGTTGGCGTCGATGCATGATGTGTTCCACGTCTCGATGTTACGGAAGTATGTGCCCGATGACTCTCATGTGCTTGAGGATTCTGTTTGGCCCGAGGTGACTCAGGACCGTTCTCTCCAAGAGTTTCCCGTCCGCGTGGTGGATAGGCGAGAGCAGTGCCTGCGGAGCAAGGCCATCCCCTTGGTGAAGGTGGTGTGGCAGCGGCACTCTGGTGGTGAGGCTTCTTGGGAACGTGAGGACGGGATGCGTCAACAGTTCCCTTACCTGTTCGAGTGAGTCTTCCTCTTCTTTCTCCTTGGGTTGTTCTCAATTTTGAGGATGAAATTCCTTTAAGGGGGGAGGGCTGTAATATCCCGGACCTTTCGGATCCTTCTTCGTGGGTCCCGGATCTGGTTTCTCGGAGTGTCCGGCTCCGTTGTGTCTGAAATTTTGTTTCGGACATTTTTCGTGTTCGGATCGGCGCGATCCGGAGTTGTTTCAGAGGCCCGGAAGCGTTCCGTGGCTTTTTTCGCGTGTGTTTTCCGATTTTCGGTGTGGGTTTCGGTAATTCCTTAAGAACCTCGCTGCGGGTGCCCCGGGTCGTTCACCTAGGCATGAGTGGTACCGTTGCGATCGGTGCGTTTCGAGGATCGCGGAAACGTAATTTTCTATTTTTTGGTATTTTTTGGAATTTCTAGATTTTCTATAAATATCTCACTTTTCTCTCTCTCCCCTCACCCTCTTCTTCTTCTTCTTCCTTCTCTTCTCCCCACCATGACCACCGGCCTCCCTCTCTCTTTCTCTCTCGTTCGGCCGCGGCGACGTCCCCTTCCGACAGCAGACGGCGCGGGGCGACGGCGTGACGACGTGGGCGACGGTGAGGTGATCATGGCGGCGTAAAGCTTGTGGGGAACCGTGAAAGGACGAGGGTTTTCAAAGCGTTCTTTGAGATCTCGGTAACGATTCGGCGGAGCATTCGCTCCATTGAGGTAGGGTGACGTTCCCTAGCTCCCCGCCATTCATTTCCGTGGTTTATAGGCCGAGGGGAGGCCGAGAGGGGCTTCATTGAGCGGGTTTGGGGTTTTCCATGATTTGGGGAGAGCTCACCCGTTCTATGGATTTAGCCCGTGATTTCATGTTTTGATGGCCTAGAATCATGCTAGGGGTCCCCAGGGGTCTTCCCCTTTGATTTCCCCCTCTCGGTGGAGGCATGGGGGCGTGGTTGGGGTTTTTGGGCTTTTCCTGCCGTTTCGTCATCGGGCGAGTGTGACGGTCCTTTCAGTGACCGTCACACTATGTGACACGCCTGGGTGGGTGCGTCACAGCCCTTGTTTAGCTAGTTGCAGGGACAGTGACGGTCCCACGATAGACCGCCACAGGCGTGTGACGCGCCTGGGTTGGGCCGTCAGAGCGTCCTGACCGTTGGCATCCGACCATTGATTTGACCGTTGGGGGTCAAGGCGCGTGACGCACCAGGACTGGCGCGTCACAGCCTTGTGACGGCCCAGAGTGGGTGCGTTAGAGTGGTTTCCCCAGGCTGTGTGACGCTCCAGGACTGGACCGTCACACTCTGTGACGCACCGAGTGGCATGCGTCACAGCTTGCCCTATTCTCCCTGTGACGCACCTGCGTAGATGCGTCACAGTCTGTAATGCACTAGGGCAGGTGCGTTACATTCTATTTTTACATGGAGTGTGTGGCGGCCCTATGTTGGACCGTCAGGGTGCTGTGACGGTCCAGCCTAGACCGTCAGGTGTCTGTGACGGTCTAGCCTAGATCGTCAGATCCTGTGACGCATCTAGGGTAGACCGTCAGGCTCTGGGCTGCACCGGGGAGTTCACAGTCCCATTTTCTTGTCTGACCGTGGTCACCGTGCGACTGTGCCGGTACGTGGGGCGGTCCCCGTACGTCGTCGGATGCGGACGTGGTTTTCCGTTGACTTGAGAGTCTACTCCGTCAGTGACCATCCACTAGTCGTGTCCTTCTTACACGTGTGTGGTCCCACCAGGGAGTGGTGGAGAGGCTACCCTGAGGACGGTTTTTAGACTGGTTTCCGTCGGGCCCCTCGTCGTTAGCCAGAGTCTGGCTACGGGGGAAAACCAGTCAGAGGGCCAGACCTAGGATGCATGGTTTGTGTGTGCACACGTGGTTGGGGGCAGTTGGACCCGCGCTGACGAGCGTGACCCCAGCTAGTCACTTGGTTGTGGTACTTGTTCGGTGTCCGTGCCTCTGGTAGGCGCTACCACTTCAGGCAGTTCACCTGCGGTGCGGTGTAAGTCGTCAGGGGATGCTACCGACTGTAGCTGGTTCTGCCCCATAGCCAGGACTCAGGCTACGCGGAGGAGCCCTACGGTAAGCAGCCTAAAAATCATCTCTCTCGGGTAAGCCGCTTCACCACTCCCAAGTGGGTCAGCACACGCATGCCGTAAGAAGGCTATGTCTAGTGGGAGGTCACTAAACGTGAACACGGACAGTCACGTAGGCACGCATTGCGAGTAACACGGAGTGCCAGGTGGCTCAAGACCACCAACTCGGGACAGCCTTCTAAACCTACTAACCCAACGGTCCTTGACTCACACGACTCGGGTTGTCACACCCCGACGTGAAAAATCGGAACATAGCAGTTTATACCATTCATGTCAATCAGAGCATACATTGCCACAAGAGACCAAACCACAAGGCTAATAATGAACAAATGCAATTAACCCAAACTTTATTGAGAATAATAGAAGAAAGTATTTATTACACCCGACATCTTGTGGACTTCTAACTCTTCATTAAAGAAAGAAAATTACATAGACTTGGAATAACAAAATTCAATAACTATTCTAGGACAGGACTCAAACATAAATCATAACGGCTCGCTCTAGGATCACTCGTTCCCATCCCCATCAGTGCGCACGCCTTCATTCGAACTACCTGAAAAAGATTGGAAAGTAGGGGTGAGTAAAAAGCTCAGTAAGATTTTATATCTCTATCACCAGGCACAGTTAAAGTGATTAACCATTTTATCATGAATACTATTACGATAAAAGAACAATAAAAAATAATGGCATGCGATAGATCGATAAAAGAGATACATATTTCCATGCAAGGAACAAGTGCAAGTATAACAAGAACTTTCATGAGATTGCAAGTAAGTGATGAACTGAATTGGCCATAACAAGCACGCAAGTCATGTCACGCAAGAAATTTCAAGTAATTGAGTGAAGTAGAATGTCATAGACCAATCACGCTAGTCATGCACTTCGGTGCAATGCCACACCTTGTCATTACAAACTCTCCGGGACACAAGTACTTTCGGGCTCTCCTCCCAAGACCAGACCGGGCCCTTATGATGCGTTGGCATTGAAAAGTTGGATAATAGATCCTAGTCTAGACATTCACCACATTAAATGGCCAAGAATTCCAAGGTATAAGCTTAAGAACTTACTTCTAAGATCAAGAGAAATTTCAAAAAACTGGAATGGATATCAAGTGGAATGACTGGAAAGTCTAAAGTGAACAAGGATCAAGCAAGATTTCACAGTTTAAGGCCAACCTTGATATGACTGCTATCACAACAACAAAACATAGAAAATCATATTAAATCTCGACTTTAGCGGTCAATAACTGTGCCGCTAAGGTGATATTGACGGTCTAACCTTACACCGTGTACGGTTAAGTATAACAGGCTCTTAAAGTGAACCCAAGAGGGTCGTCACTCCAGCCCAAGTCGGAATGGGTCCAAACAAGAGTTCATCCCACAAAGCTAAAGTCAACAGAGGGGATTGGCTAGGTTAAAATCGACTGGCTTGAAAACAATCTGACTTATCCCAAACCCATTACTTAACCAGCCCAAGAGAAAGATAGCGGTCAAAACTTGGGCCGCCAAGGATCTCTTAGCGGTCTCAAGTTGGGCCGCTAAGGTCGCAGAACAGTCCAGATTTGGACTGGCCCAAAACACGAATCAAAACACGTCCAAGAGTTCAGGTCTTTGGGATACAACCTGCTCGACGTCCTGGTGGGAATCCCAGGCTCATGGGGACTTATGGTCTCATAATAGTGGTCCTAGTCCGACGGAAGGAATATCCGTCGGAGCGTCCCAACTATTACGAGATTGAGGCTATATAAAACACGGAAAATGGAATGGTGCAGTCAGTCAATCCCACCGGAGTGGCATGATTGTCAAACAATGATATCAGAATCATACTATGAGGAATTTATGACAGCATGGTTTTGAGATTACAAGATTAATAACCAAGTTTTTATCAAGTTTCACATGATCATTAACTTATGATTGTCAAGCCAACTTTCATGTACAAAAATGGAAATTTATGTTTCCAGCCATTATACTAGATTAATATTGCATTCTGCATAGTTACAGGTCAAGATATCATGCTAAACAGGGTAAGTTTTTCTAGTTAAAACGCATAAAATAGCGTTTAAAACTTCCTGCCAGAGGCCATGAAATGATCTATATAAGGGCCGCCAGGAGGATAAAACAGTCTATCGTAGGGTCGTTTCTTATTAGAAAATTAATATATACAAATTTTATAAATTTGAAAACGCAAGGCTTGAAGCGGCCTATCGTAGAACCGCCAGAGGAATAAAACAGAATGTCATGCGACCGCTACTGGGCTGGCGGTCACTGGTAGGACCGTTTACCAACCTGAGACTCGTCGACGGCGAACCCCGGAATAACAAGATAAAAGCCTCGATTCCACACGATAGGGTGGACGAAAATTGGGGAAAACACCACCATTAGAAAGAGCATTAAAAACCGTACAAAATGACCTGCTTTGATTAAAATCTAATGAGACTAAATTAAACATAAAACGAGTTAACATATAAGTTTCCCTTTTGGGTACACCTCGGAGTAAGTCATGAAATTAGAACAACATGCATGGTATACAAAATTTGGGCAACTAGGTATCAAAAGAAAGGGCTCAGGAAGACGAACAAGATGGTATATTTAATTATTGATTTAGCCAGAGAGATACCTACCTTTGCTCGATGGGAAGAAGGAAGAAGAAAGGGGGGGTCGCCGGAACCCTAACAGCCACTCTCTAGAACACCAAATCCGCCCTCCTCCGGCTACGAACGATCGCGCCACCAGCCGCCAGTGCAAAATAGGGTTTAAGGGGATCGAAAGCCCTCTATTTATAAGACTAATAGGCTCTTCTAGCGATCGAATTTCGGTGGAGAGTCCAAGGGGGAATCCGGCGAAATAATCGAATAGGGCTCTAATCCGCCGCCGCCGTCGCCCATGGAAGGGTCTAGACTTAGGGTTTTCGTAAAGAAAACAAAGATCTACTATTGGGCTAGGGTTTGGCTCCAATTGGAGCGCAAATGGGCTAGAATTGAGTCCAAATTGAGAAGGGTTAAAGATTCTCTTAAAAACCAACATTTTTAAGCTAAAAACGTGAAATTGGGCCTTAACCAATTTTATTTTGGGTTCTAATCTTAAGACAAAGTTGCTACAAATTAAATTTTACACAAGATACATGTTTTTCCAGATTTTTAATAAATTCTTTATAAGTTGAGTCAAGAAAAATAATTAATTACTATGGAAATATTATTATAAAATTTTAGGATGCTACACCCCCCCCACTATAAGGAATTTGGCCCCCAAATTCACTGAATCTATAGCAAACCAACCTTAGAACAATTCGAGATATAATTTCCTGATTACTTCTTCGGACTCCCACGTTGCCTCCTCAATTCCACGCCGACTACACTAGACCTTGACCATCGGAATGGATCGGTTCCTGAGTTGCTGTTGCTTGAAGTCCATAATCTTGACAGGCTTTTCTTCATAAGATAAATCTTCTTTCAATTCCAGATTAGCATGTTGGATGACGTGCGAAGGGTCATAAACATACTTCCGCAGCATAGACACATGGAACACATTGTGAATGCCTGATAACCGTGGTGGTAAGGCCAACCGATAGGCAACTTCGCCTACTCTTTCCAAGATCTCAAATGGGCCAACAAACCTGGGGCTTAACTTGCCTCGAATTCCAAATCTTCTAATTCCTCTTGATGGTGAGACTTTCAAAAATACATGTTCTCCAACTTGAAACTCTAAATCTCTTCTTCTGTTATCAGCATAACTCTTCTGCCTAGACTGAGCAATCTTCAAACGGTCTCTATTAACTTGAATGTTCTTGGACAATTCTGAGATAAGGTCTGGTCCGAGCCATTGCTTCTCGCCAATCTCTTCCCAGCAAAGAGGGGATCTACAACTTTTACCATACAAATCCTCAAACGGTGCCATCTGAATGCTGGATTGATAACTATTATTGTATGCAAACTCAATCAAAGGCAAGTGTTCATGCCAACTGCCTCCAAAATCAATCATACAAGCTCTCATCATGTCTTCAACAATCTGATTTGTTCTCTCAATCTGTCCATCAGTCTGAGGGTGTAAAGCAGTACTGAAATTCAAACGAGTCTCCATTGATGCTTGCAGACCTTTCCAAAAGTGGGATGTAAATCTGGGGTCTCTATCAGATATGATGGATACAAGGACTCCATGTAACCTCACTATTTCCTTCATGTATAGGGCAGCCAACACATCCACAGTCCACTTTGATTTAATAGGCAAAAAGTACGCGGACTTTGTTAATCGATCAATGATCACCCAAAATGCATCAAAGCCGCCACGAGTTCTGGGTAAACCCATAATAAAATTCATACCAACACTCTCCCTCTTCCATTGTGGTATTTCGAGGGGCTTTAATTTTCCAGCAGGCCTGAAATGCTCAGCTTTAACTTGTTGACATACTAAACACCTCCTTACAAAATCGGCCACTTCTCTTTTCATGTTCGGCCACCAAGAAGTTCTCTTCAAATCTCGGTACATCTTCGTAGCTCCTAGATGTATAGTATACTTAGATCTGTGAGCTTCCTCAAGAATCCTCCTTTTCACTTCCATAGAATCAGGGACGCAAGTTCTCCCTCGAAACAATAATATACAATCATCAGCTAACATAAAATCTGGTTGACTAGCCATCTGCTCCTTGATTTCAACTAGTACTCGGTCATTATCCTGCAACTGCTTAATCTCTGTTAATAATTCTAAATGAAGCTGGACATGAGAAACCAAAATTTGATCTTCCTTTTCTGTAATATTAAGATATAAACTTGCAAACTATTCTAATAACTTCCATTCTTGAAGCATTAAATTGGCTAATCTAACTGTCGGATTTCTACTCAAAGCATCTGGTACAACATTCCCCTTTCCGGGATGATATTCGATGGAGAAGTCAAAATCCTTCAAGTACTCTAGCCACCTTCTCTGCCTCATGTTCAACTCCTTCTAGGAAAATAAATACCTTAGGCTCGTATGGTCTGAGTACACTGTAAAAGTTTCCCCATAAAGATAGTGCCTCCAAATCTTCAGAGCAAACACAATAGCTGCTAACTCTCAATAATGAACAGGGTAGTTATCTTCATATTTTTCTCAGCTACCTGGAGGAATAAGCTATTACTCTCCCTCGTTGCATCAACACACAACCTAAACCGATTCCTGAAGCATCGGTATAAACTTCAAAACCTCCTTCTTCTAAGGGCAAGGCCAAAACTGGGGCAGTGGTCAAACATTCCTTCAAAGTTTGAAAGCTCTTCTCACAATCTTCTATCCACTTGAATCGATTCTCCTTACGAGTTAACCTCGTCAAGGGCACTGTAATCTTGGAGAAATCCTTAATGAACCTCCGGTAATATCCTGCTAAGCCTAAGAAACTTCTGATGTCAGTTACATTCACAGGCCTTTCCCAATTACATACTGCCTCTACTTTAGTAGAGTCTACTGAGATTCCCTCTTTAGAAATAATGTGCCCTAGGAAAGATACCTCTTGTACCCAGAACTCGCATTTACTGAACTTGGCATATAACTGATGATCCTTTAGTATTTGCAATGCCATCCTCAAGTGCTCTTCATGCTCCTCCTTACTTTTTGAATATATCAGAATATCATCAATGAATACCACGACCCACTAATCCAAGTAGGGTCGGAACACACTATTCATTAGCTACATGAAAGCTGCAGGAGTAATTGTTAGTCCAAACGGCATCACAACAAATTCAAAATACCCATACCTGCTACGGAATGTCGTGTTAAAAATATCCCCATCCTTTATCCTCAATTGATGATACCCTGATCTAAGATCGATTTTCGAGAAATACTGGGCTCTAGATATTTGGTCAAATAGCTCATTGATCCTAGGTAACATGTACTTGTTCTTCACGATGAGCTGATTCAACTGACGATAATCAATACACAGCCTCAACGAACCATCCTTCTTCCTTACAAAAAGTACAGGAGCACCCCGCGGAAAAGTACTCGGACAAATCAACCCTTTTTCTAGCAAGTCTAGCAACTGCATCTTTAATTCCCTTAACTCAGCAGGGGACATATGATAAGGGGCTATAGAAACAGGTGAAGCGCCAGGAATCAAATCAATGGAGAAAATCACTTCCCTCTCAGGGGGAAGACCTGGGAACTCATCAGGAAACACCTCTGGAAAATCTTGAACAACCGAGATGTCTTTTAACTCCACTTGCTTCTTATCAGTTAAAGAGATCAAAGCCAAGAATGCTTGACATACTTTCCTTAATAACTTATCCACCCGAAGTGCCAAAATAAGTGGCACAGACTTGGATTGTCTAGAGCAAGAAAAGAAAAGCTCAGGGCATCCAGGGGAAGACACTACTCCTGATTTACAGTGAACACTAGCACCATGTTTTGAAACCAATCAGCCCCTAAAATCACATCATAATCTTTCATCTTCATGCACACCAAATTAGCAGACAAATTATAATCATTAATCAAAACCTCACTAGAAGGGTAATAATATTTAATCTCGGACCCCGAACCAATAGGGGTGGATATCACAAGATGAGAATCCAATAATACTGGTTTCACAGATTGAGTCTTAGCAAATTTCAGAGATATAAAAGAATGAGTGGCTCCAGTGTCGAAAAGTACAAATGCTGGCTTGGAAAGAATAGTAAGAGTACCTTCGACAATACCTCCTTCCTCGGTAGCTTCTGTCTCAGTTTCTACATTCTGGAGGGCTTGGAGCTTGCCCTACCGCTTGTAACTCCCTTGCGGCTTGTCAGATGCCGTCGGTTCATTAATAAGGGGACACTCAGGGATTCGGTGGTTCCTGCTACCACATCTCAAACAAGCACCTAGCTTGCGCCAACACTCTTCCATCTTGTGACCCAGGCGGTCACAATACTTACAAACTACCTTGGACGACATGGTCGGTCCAACCTTCTTCTCACCTTCCTTTGGTTTCTTGTTCTTCGAAAAACTCGGCCCTCCATTGGGCCTCTTCTGGCCATTACCGGGTTTAGAGTTCCCGAAACTGGTAGTTTGCACCTTCTTCTTATCCCGACCTCTGATCCGGTCGGTCATTTCCATAGTGTTTTCCAGAACTTGTGCTTTCCTCACAATCTCCGTATAAACATGAATTTCCAAGGGTGCCAGTTGATTGATGTATTGAAGCTTTAAACCATTTAAGAATCATTTAGCCTTCATCTTTTCTGTGGACACCAAATGTGGTGCATACTTAGACAATCTGGCAAACTGCGCTTCGTACTCCGCAACTGATAGGTTTCGTTGCTTCAAATCTGCGAACTCGACTGCCTTCTTTTCCTGCACCCGATCTGAAAAGTACTTAATGTTGAAAGACTCTTTAAACTCATTCCACGTGGCATGCCTATTTCCAAGCGTGGCTTCCACGGCTTCCCACCAAGCACGTGCATCGCATTCTAACTAGAAAGTTGCTAAGCGGACGCGATCCTGGTCTCCACATTACATAACCCTGAAGATACGCTCCATCTCCTTCAGCCAATTCTCGGCCTCATTTGGGTCTGAAGATCCACTAAAATGTGGGGGATTCATGCCTTGAAAGTTCCGATACAGATTGCCCGCTCCTGGTGCGCCGCCTTGAGCTACTTGTTGTAAGACCTGGGTCAGGCCATGCACCATGCGTTGCATGTCTCGCCACTGCACGCGTTCCGCCGCCATCGTGGGAAATTCCTACAACACAAAGAATCAATTAAGAACGTTCTATTGAATCTATCTTCTTATAGCTAGTTAACTAACTTAGCCCAAGTCTCTACCCAACTCACTGGGTTGGATTCTGACTTTACTAGAGTTTCAGGTTCTATGACACTGCTAGCAACCTGGGGTCTAAAGAAAACCTAGGCTCTGATACCACAAAAACTATCACGCCCCGACACGGAAAATCGAAACATAGCAGTTTATACCATTCATGTCAATCAAAACATACATTGCCACAAGAGACCAAACCACAAGGCTAATAATGAAGAAATGCAATTAACCCAAACTTTATTGAGAATAATAGAAGAAAGTAATTATTACACCCGACATCTTGTGGACTTCTAACTCTTCATTAAAGAAAGAAAATTACATAGACTTGGAATAACAAAACTCAACAACTATTCTAGGACATGACTCAAACATAAATCATAACGGCTCGCTCTAGGATCACTCATTCCCATCCCCATCAGTGCGCACGCCTTCATCCGAACTACTTGAAAAATATTAGAAAGTAGGGGTGAGCAAAAAGGTCAGTAGGATTTTATATCTCAATCACTAGGCACAGTTAAAGTGATTAACCATTTTATCATGAATAATATTACGATAAAAGAAAAATAAAAAACAATGGCATGCGAAAGATCGATAAAAGAGATACAGATTTCCATGCAAGGAACAAGTGCAAGTATAACAAGAACTTTCATGAGATTGCAAGTAAATGATGAATTGAATTCTCCATAACAAGCACGCAAGTCATGTCACGCAAGAAATTTCAAGTAATTGAGTGAAGTAGAATGTCATAGACCAATCACGCTAGTCATGCACTTCGGTGCAATACCACACCTTGTCATTACAAACTCACTGGGGCACAAGTACTTTCGGACGCTCCTCCCAGGACCAGACCGGGCCCTTATGATGCGTTTGCATTGAAAAGTTGGATCATAGATCCTAGTCTAGACATTCACCACATTAAATGGCCAAGAATTCCAAGGTATAAGCTTAAGAACTTACTTCTAAGATCAAGAGAAATTCCAAAAAAATTGGAATGGATATCAAGTGGAATGACTAGAAAGTATAAAGTGAACAAGGATCAAGCAAGATTTCACAGTTTAAGGCCAACCTTGATATGACTATTATCACAACAACAAAACATAGAAAATCATATTAAATCTCGACTTTAGCAGTCACTAACTGGGCCGCTAAGGTGATATTGACGGTCTAACCTTACACCGCGTATAGTTAAGTATAACAGGCTCTTAAAGTGAACCCAAGAGGGTCGTCACTCCAGCCCGAGTCGGAATCGGTCTAAACAAGAGTTCAACCCACGAAGCTAAAGTCAACAGAGGGAATTGGCTAGGTTAAAATCGACTAGGTTGAAAATAATCTGACTTAGCCCAAGCCCATTACTTAACCAGGCCAAGAGAAAGGTACCGGTCTAAACCTGGGCCGCCAAGGATCTCTTAGCGGTCTCAAGTTGGGCCGCTAAGGTCGCAGAACAGTCCAGATTTGGACTGGCCCAAAACACGAATCAAAACACGTCCAAGGGTTTAGGTCTTTGGGGTACAACCCGCCCGACGTCCTAGTGGGAATCCCAGGCTCACGGGGACTTACGGAGGTCTCATAATAGTGGTCCTAGTCCGACGGAAAGAATATCCGGTGGAGAGTCCCAACTATTACGAGATTGAGGCTATATAAAACATGGAAAACGGAACGGTGCGGTCAGTCAATCCCACCGGAGTGGCATGACTGTCAAACAATGATATTAGAATCATAATATGAGGAATTTATAACATCATGGTTTTGAGATTACAAGATTAATAACCAAGTTTTTATCAAGTTTCACATGATCATTAACTTATGATTGTCAAGCCAACTTTCATGTAAATAAATGGAAATTTATGTTTCCAACCATGATACTAGATTAATATTGCGTTCTGCATAGTTACAGGTCAAGATATCATGCTAAACAGGGTAAATTTTTCTAGTTAAAACGCATAAAATAGAGTTTAAAACTTCCTTCCAGAGGCCATGAAACGGTCTGTATAAGGGCCGCCAGGAGGATAAAACGGTATATCGTAGGGCCGTGTCTTATTAGAAAATTAATATACATAAATTTTATAAATTTGAAAACGCAAGGCTTGAAGCGGCCTATCGTAGAACCCCCAAAGGAATAAAACGGTATGTAGTGCGATCGCTACTGGGCTGGCGGTCACTGGTAGGACCGTTTACCCAACCCGAGACTCACCGACGGCGAACCCCGGCATAACAAGACAAAAATCTCGATTCCACACGATAGGGTGGATGAAAATTGGAAAAAACACCACCATTATAAAGAGCATTAAATACCGTACAAAATGACGTGCTTTGATTAAAATCTAATGAGACTAAATTAAACATAAAATGAGTTAACATATAAGTTACCCCTTTGGGTACACCGCGGAGTAACTCATGAAATTAGAACAACATGGTATACGAAATTTGGGCAACTAGGTATCAAAAGAAAGGGCTCAGGAAGGCGAACAAGATGGTATATTTAATTATTGATTCAGCCCGAGAGATACCTACCTTTGTTCGATGGAAAGAGAGAAGAAGAAAGGGGGGGTCGCCAGAACCCTAACATCCGCTCTCTAGAACACCAAATCCGCCCTCCTTTGGCCACGAACGATCGCGCCACCAGCCGCCGGTGCAAAATAGGGTTTAAGGGGATCGAAAGCCCTCTATTTATAGGACTAATAGGCTCTTCTAGCAATCAAATTTCGGTGGAGAATCCAAGGGGGGAATCCGGCGAAATAATCAGATAGGGCTCTAATCCGCCGCCGCCGCCGCCATTGGAAGGGTCTAGACTTAGGGTTTTCATAGGGAAAACAAAGATCTACTATTAGGATAGGGTTTGGCTCCAATTGGAGCGCAAATGGGCTAGAATTGAGTCCAAATTGAGAAGGGTTAAAGATTCTCTTAAAAACCAACATTTTTTAGCTAAAAACGTGAAATTGGGCCTTAACCAATTTTATTTTGGGTTCCAATCTGAAGACAAAGTTGCTAGAAATTAAATTTTACACAAGATACATATTTTCCCATATTTTTAATAAATTCTTTATAAGTTGAGTCAAGAAAAATAATTAATTACTATGGGAATATTATTATAAAATTTCAAGATGCTACATGGGTCATGACCGTCGTACAGGGACAGCTCCACACCGTCAATCTGCCCTAACCCTAGGGTCAGAAACCACGGTGCGATGATTCACGAGGCGGCATGGGACCGCCGAACCTAATCCCTTCCAAAGGGAAGCGAAGAAACCCTCCAGCCCAAGGCTGGGTGACTGAACTTACAGTCCAAGGCCATATACACGGCCCACTCGGAAACCACTTTCCAGAAAGCCGACGTGCGAGAATAGCCCTCCACACTCATGCCGACCCGCGACAACTCGATCTAGCGAAAGCACGGCAACCCGGAGCACGAGAGGGTCACCCGGACCCTTGAACCCACGGGCATGCTAATCAAGGTAACTCGGCACCTCCGGACACCCAAAAGCACGGTCACAGAATCCACGGGGTGTTCGGGACATCCACGGGACCATAGTTTGGTCATAGGGTCTCAACCGGACTGACCCGGGCCCAAAATATTACGAACAGAACATAGCCCTCACAAAACCCAAGTGGCGGCCTCCCTCGGACCGTCACCTCAACTGGCAGTCTACTCTGGACCGTTACCCTCAAATAGCAGTCCTCTCAAGACCGCAACTTGCTAGAAACACCTGGCAACATGCGGTCATCCCCAGACCCTAACCTGGAGAATGCAGCCATGGGACGATCGCATCCCCAGGGGTTCGGTGAAAAGCGCCCACCAGGTGGCGGTCCTGGCCTGACCGCTATCAACAAGTAGCGATCAGTCGCGTGGCCGCTACCTGGAACCGACATACCGGGTCAAGATGCGGTCTCCAATAGATCGTTTTCTTAGGTAGAGGTTTCTGGTAGTACCGCTACCTACTTCCGAGCCCAGAAAATGGTGAACACTTCAGAAAACCCCATTCCACGCCCCATTCACACCCATGTGAAGGGAAAAATAAGGGGAAACTATTCCCCAACCTCTCTAGCACCGAGAGGACCCATTTAAACTCCAAAAATGTAATCAAAACGGGAGATCCGACTCACCCCAAAATCATGATTTTGAACCCCGATGCGAAAATAAACCCTCTCGGCTCACCACAGGCAACCAAACTAGCGGTAAATGAAGTACAGGGGTTAAGGATCCGTCCCCCTACCTCCACCCAAGATTACTTGCTCCGAGGACGCCGATCCCTCATGAAAATGCCGTTTAAACCGCTACCGGCTCGTGATCTCACGAACCACCTCCACCATCACGATCCTCGTCCCGTTTGCGCCACTCCTGGCCCCAAGAGCCTCGCCGCCTCGCCCTCGCCACCTCCGTCAGCGGTCGAAGAAGAGAGGGGAGAGGAGAGAACGTGAGAGAAGATAGAGGGAGAGGGAGAGGGAGAGAAATGAGAGATGGAGAGAGATAGAAAAAGGGGTTTTATATATATAGAAAATCTGAAATTTTTAAAAAATACAAAATAAGGGAAAAATACTCCTCACGATCCTCGGGAAATGCACAACGCGCTGGTACTGTCCCGGAGTCAGAGAACATAACGGTTCACCCTACACGGGGTTCCGAAGGCTCGCCTGACGAAAACACGCGTAAACCACAAAACTCAATCTGAGACTCACAAAAGTGATCCGGAACCCATGGATCCTGATCCGAAAAAAATCCAAAAAATTCAGGGTGTTACTGCCCTCCCCCCTCATAAGAATTTTGTCCTCAAAATTCAGGATGAGCACCATGCCACAAGGGCAACTGACAACATTGTCAGAGCTCCAGCCAAACCTCGACTATCACAAAACACAGATCCTGTGGGACACAGCCAGACCTTGATCACGAATAATACCTTGCTCATAACCCGACACATCGATCATCAGAGCAAGCATAATGCAAAAGGACACAGTCCGACACCACCTCGATCCGCCACAATGGAAAATATAATCACGACACAGCTGCCACGATCTCGTTTACCGAGGAGACGCAATCCTCGTTACGAGAAACGGCCACCGATCAACCCATGGTCGGTAGACCAATAAAAAATATGTTTTGCTATCAGCTGACTTGTTGGTCCCCGAGTAGGCGAGCGGACAAGAAGGGGAGTTGAATTGTCCCCCACGTGATATGGCAAATTAAAACTTTATGCAGCAGAATTAATAAATTTAACTGACATTGAAGAAATTAAACTAAGCAAGGTAAACTTAGTTCTCTCAATCTCACCGTTCACACACGATCAAGATAAACAATGTTAACATGCAAACCCACAAACACACATATCACATGGACACAGTGATTTTTAAGGTGGTTCGGGACCACGACGGGCTCCCTACATCCACCCCTTACCAAACCGGTAAAACTTCACTCGGGGATAAATCCCCAACATGGAGTAACGCTCCAACACACACACACAGGATGACGCCTGCACACACACACACAAGGACACGCCCCAACACACACACGGAGACGGAGTCTCCAACACGATCCGATAGCGGATCAACACACACACACACACACACACACGAGCTGTAACAATCGCAGCACAATAAACACAACCGTACGTAGACGGTCCACCCACACGAATATCTAGTTCTGAAGAATCGAGACGAATATCCAAAATATGCTCAACCCAAAATATAGAACATGAAACACATCATAAAGAATAGATAGAAGATATAGAAATGATCCCCCTTTGTTTTCAATGACCGGAAGATGATGTTCTTTGAAGCACAAGTCAGAGGGAGAACGGATGTTTTCGATTTAGGCATCAACTCGATCCTCTCCTCAATCCACTTCTCTTTCTTTTCTTCATCGAACTCCAGAAATCACTTGGAGGAGATGAAATCTCCCTCATGAAAAATATGTTTTTCTTATGAGTTTGCATTGCATCTATATGATCATCATTGCATGACTTCATGGTATAAAAAATGGTGACCTGAGGAAGGGCAGGTCATTCCTGTCTGAAATATATCACCATGTGTGAGAATGTGCCTCCGCCTAGTACCATGAGTCATTTGTTCATATAAGTTAGAGGATGCATGATATTATGTCAATTGTAAAATTCATGCACCTAGAAAGGGGGAGTTTCTTTAATGAATGACTTAGAATTGTGAATCTAACTCATTTTTGTGGAAATGCATCTCATGCCAATTGCTATACCTGAATTGATTATGACGTTGTTCTTATGACAAGTATTGATTCTGAAAACTTGAAATGTTATTCATCTATTCTGCTGTGATGAATTTGCCAAATGTTTGAATGGATTGAATATTCATCTATTAGATGTGCATGAGCCTCTGAGATTAACTAAGTTTCTGATATATAAAATGGTGTGATAGTGGAAGAGTGGATCACGTCCACTTGGAAGCTCTCACCATGTGTGAGTCGGGTCTTCGGACATCAAACTCCGCCTTGTACCAGAACTTGAAAAAATCAAATGGCTATCTTGTGATTGGATTATTTTTCTTCTGAAGAGTCATTGAAAATCTATTTTTGAACGTCTTCTGAAAACAATTGGGTTGCTTTACTCATTTCTGATCATTTCTACACCCTTGTTTATAAATGACATGTGATGAAAAATGCTTGTTGTTCATCTTTTAAAACTGAATGCCTTCCTATGAAATCTGTCAAAATGTTCTGAAAAATAAACTTTTGCATCTTACTTTTGCATCATGCATTGCATTCTCATGTCGTTATAGGTTGCATGCATTGGAGTTGATGCATTAGGTGCATTTAGATCATTCAAATGAAAAACTGAAAACTTGCATTTTACACCCATGTTAAATTCTGAAATACGTTTGGAATATTCAAATAAAATCTAAAATTTTGCATTCATAATGCATTCTACATTCTACATTGCACATTGCATATCTTCCAATTGTGTGCTTACATGTAAATATATGTTATTTACCCCCGTCCTTGGAATTTCTATGACCTTATGCTTTCTTGATAAATATTGTTGCAACTGAGTCATCACTGGAGTGTTTCATGTCACACACTCAGGGGGAGTAAATATTTTATAAGTGTATCTAGATAGGGGGAGCTGCACTGTTATGTGTTCATAAAATTTTCGGTATATATGTTGAATCAAATTCACACATTTAATGCAAAAAATTTGAAAATGAGTGTTAGAGATAAGGATATAGGAATTTCTTTTCAACACTCTAAAGATTTTAAACTTGCTGCATGAATGTTAAAGAGGCAGTTGAGGAGAAAGTTATCTGTCTATTTTTTGTTGAAAGAATCTGAAAAGAATGGCAGAGCAATGCTCAGTCTCACTGAGTAAACTGGATGCACGTCACTTGAGACGTGATGTGGTTCATTTCTGAAAAGTGTTGTACTGAAGTATCTCTATTCGAGTGAAGTGAAATGGTCAATACTCTGAGTAACCGGGGAGTCTGGCATGAGCTCCATGTGTCTCCTCGCGTAAAAAAGAGTTATTTAAACTTCATCACTCTTGAAAAATTCTGAATGTCAATGTGATTTGCTTGAGTTGAAATTTTTTTGATAAAAATTCTTTGCGGCAGAGTGTAGCCTCCAATACACTATTTTCATAAATTGAAGTGCAGTCTGTAAAATCTCTCATTGTGTTGATCTGAAAATCTGAATATCCATATGGCAACAATTTATTTTCATGTTATTCACTTACACCTATAGAAATTTAATTTAATATGTATTCAAAAAATTGATTAACTGCATTGACTATTGCATAACTCTTCTATGTGATTGCACAATCTCCTAGGTGTTACACATGAGCATCTTAGTTGTTTTCACTCTCATGCACTTTTCTTATACCTATTCCCTTCTTAAATAAGTAAGGGGGAGTTATGTTGCATGTATATATACGTATCTGTTTAGTTGCATTGCATGCATTCATAATGTCATCATTTGTATGCATTGAGTTTTTATGCATTTCAAAAGAAAAATCTGAAAGTTTGAAAATCAAAGAAAAGCATTTGATGTTACAACTGTGATGTTTTTTGAAAAACATCTTGAGTTTGCTTTGCTATTACATCTTGTGAAAATCTGAAATGAGCTTTAGACTTTGAATGGTATCATCTTGATTTGTTCACTTCGACTGCAAGTCTTAAGTCTACACACCTTCCTGTCTCCATAATCAACAATTGACATCACAAATAATCCACATATTTTGATCATCTTATCATTGCTTTGCTATTGCCTCATTTGAACTTCTGAAGTGGCCTCTTATTGATTCATGAATCTATTTTGCTGAAATTTGAACTTCATTGCCTTCCTCCCACTTTTTGATCATGTCAAAGGGGGAGAAGAATATGATCTGTCTGTGTCAGTCATAAAGTTTGTCATCATCAAAAATGGAGAGATTGTTGGGTATCTTATATACGTTTTTGATGATAACTAAACTTTATGTATGCTTGCATATGTTCTTGACGATAGTGTGCATTCATGAGCATTATAATGATTCATACGATTCAGTTCTAGAAGTCTTGCTACATGCTACATGGTTTTGTGATCTATTGAGTCTCTCTATTCTTGATGTTTAAATGTAGATAACCTTGTTTGCAAAGTGTATTCATGCACCTTGTACATGTGACTGATCATACTGCAAGTTGACTTGGTTGGCAGGAAAGTCGACTTGGCCTCATGTGTGTTTGGTTTTTCAAGGTTCATACTTGGTTAAGAGTTTTACATCAACCATGGTGATAATTTGGTTTCATGATGCCCATATATTGTGTGAATGCATGGAGAGTCTACTTTAATTTTTGGTCAAGAAAAATTGGTTTCTTCAAGAGTTTTCTTGCTGAGATCTTGAATGAACTTTCATGTATATCATTCATGTGCACTTGATGCGTTGAAGTTGTTCCATGTTTTTTCCACAAAGGATCTTGGGCATGAAACCTGTTTAATCTGTTCATACAAACCTTGGTGGAACTTGGTTACATAGTTTTCACTTTTGGGTTGAATGATGCTCATACACAATGCATATACACTTGGCAAATTTGTCCCAATCCATAGTTGAATGACATGCTATTGTGTATGATCTTCTGGAACTGTTTCTAATGCATAGTTTGAATTCCTCATGCAATTGGTGGCAGAAATGAGTTGATTGAAACTCTCACATTGAATGGTATTTGATTCCACAAGTTGAACTCTAAACATGGGACTGTTAAGAATTCATAGAGTGCTTGAAATGTAAAATTGTTAAAGCTGTGTTTGGGCATGTCATTTTTGTATGAATTCCTTTTCCATTATTGAGTTCATGGCTTTGGAGATCATGTATTGGATTGAATACATTAATCTTGATGAACTTGGTTTGTTAGAAATTGGATTCATGTATTAAACCATGTTAATCTCTTGATATGAGATGTGAGATTGGCTCTTGGTGTTAAAATTTCTTTGACAAGGCTTAATAGACTCCCAAGACACCAAAATATTGATTAAATGTTAGATGGCATCAAAGTGGATGAACTTACATGGTTTTAACTTCATTTATTCAGTTATGCAAGTTTTGAAAGCAATGTCAATCCCATATGCAAAGGTAGCAAAAATCATGGTGAGAACTTGACACTTTGCATGTGTGTGTTTTTGGGAAAACTGGTAAGTTTTCATATGGAGTTTTATTCTTGATAGAATATGGTTGATATGTGTTTCTACATTGTTTAATACCAAGGAATACTTGGTTGTTTGTTTAATCCATTAACCCTTTCTCTATTTCATTGGGTTTCATCTCTCATTGGATTGAACTGCTGCAGTCTGAAGAACTGGCTAGTTTGGTCAACTGAACTAGCCTGTTCGGTCGATCGAACTAGCTAGTGATGGCTGGTTCTGTGTCTATAAAAGTTTGGTCGACCAACCCCTTCGAACGATCAACCGAATACGGCGAACCCTGTTACGAACTCAGTCCGAAACCCATTAAACTCAATCCATTTGGTGTCTAAACTTTACCATTATGCCCCTAGGTTCTTGGAAGACCTATTAGGGGTCTTTTGGAGGTTTCTAGAAATGGTTTATTGGTCTTTTGCACTCTTCTATATATGCATACATGTGAACTCCGAATTTGAGAGAGGAGGAACCCTAATGAGCTTATTCTTTCTATCTTGCAGGTGAAAAAGGGGGAAAAAGCTTGGAGCTACAAGAGAAAGGGAGGTTTCAACTCTAAGTGATTTCTAGAGTTCAAGGAAGAAAAGAAAGAGAAGCTCATTAGGGTTCCTCTTCTCTCAAATTCGGAGTTCACATGTATGCATATATAGAAGAGTGCAAAAGACCAATAAACCCTTTCTAGAAACCTCCAAAAGACCCCCAATAGGTGTTCCAAGAACCCAGGGGCATAATGGTAAAGTTTAGACCCCAAATGGATTGCGTTTAATGGGTTTCGGATTGAGTTCGTAACAGGGTTTGCCGTATTCGGTCGATCGTTCGAAGGGGTTGGTCGACCGAACTTTTACAGGCACAGAACCAGCCATCACTGGCCAGTTCGGTTGACCGAACTGGCTAGTTCTCCAGACTGCAGCAGTTCAATCCAATGAGAGATGAAACCCAATGAAATAGAGAAAGGGTTAATGGATTAAACAAACAATCAAGTGTTCCTTGGTATTAAACAATGTAGAAACACATATCAACCATATTCTATCAAAATTAAAACTTCATATGAAAACTTACCAGTTTTCCCAAAAACACACATGCAAAGTGCCAAGTTCTCACCATGATTTTTGCTACCTTTGCATATGGGATTGGCATTGCTTTCTAAATCTGCATAACTGAATAATTGAAGTTAAAACCATGTAAGTTCATCCACTTTGATGCCATCTAACATTTAATCAATATTTTGGTGTCTCGGGAGTCTATTAAGCCTTGTCAAACCAATTTTAACACCAAGAGCCAATCTCACATCTCATATCAAGAGATTAACATGGTTTAATACATGAATCCAATTTCTAACAAACCAAGTTCATCAAGATTAATGTATTCAATCTAATACATGATCTCCAAAGCCATGAACTCAATAATGGAAAATGAATTCATACAAAAATGACCTGCCCAAACACAGCTTTAACAATTTTACATTTCAAGCACTCTATGAATTCTTAACAGTCCCATGTTTATAGTTCAACTTGTGGAATCAAATACCATTCAATGTGAGAGTTTCAATCAACTCATTTCTGCCACCAATTGCATGAGGAATTCAAACTATGCATTAGAAACAGTTCCAGAAGATCATACACAATAGCATGTCATTCAACTAAGGATTGGGATCAATTTGCCAAGTGTATATGCAATGTGTATGAGCATCATTCAACCCAAAAGTGAAAACCATGTAACCAAGTTCCACCAAGGTTTGTATGAATAGATTAAACAGGTTTCATGCCCAAGACCCTTTGTGGAAAAAACATGGAACAAGTTCAACGCATCAAGTGCACATGAATGATATACATGAAAGTCCATTCAAGATCTCAGCAAGAAAACTCTTGAAGAAACCATTTTTTCTTGACCAAAAATTAAAGTAGACTCTCCATGCATTCACATAATATATGGGCATCATGAAACCAAATTATCACCATGGTTGATGTAAAACTCTTAACCAAGTATGAACCTTGAAAAACAAAACACACATGAGGCCAAGTCGACTTTCCTGCCAACCAAGTCAACTTGCATCATGATCAGTCACATGTACAAGGTGCATGAATACACTTTGCAAACAAGGTTATCTACATTTAAACATCAAGAACACAGAGGCTCAATAGATCACAAAACCATGTAGCATGTAGCAAAACTTCTAGAACTGAATTGTATGAATCGTTGTAATGCTCATGAATGCACACTGTCATCAAGAACATATGCAAGCATACATAAAGTTTAGTTATCATCAAAAACTTATGCAAGGCACACAACGTGATTGATCTCACGCCCCGCACAAGGGACAACTAGTGTTGAGCTTCCACCAGCTCACACAGTCTTTCCAACCGACTGCAGCACAACTGTCAGCTCCACGCCAAGAACCATCTCATATCTATCAAGCCGAACGCCAGAAATAGCACATGACCAACTCTCTCGGAACACAAACTTGGACAAAGCCGAGATCCCATTCTAGGAAAAGGCACATCACGGAAACGGCCACCAAAGGCCTCGGTTGCACACGGCTCTCGCCATTCCCGACTTGCTACAACCAGCATCTTCTATTTGTGAAAGACCATACACTGGTCACCAGATACGCGTAAACGGGAAACCTTGACTTGCTCAACTTCTTCCTTCTTTTCTGGTCCTTCACCAGATCCGAAGGGCACATTCCAAATCTTGGTAGGCTATCCGCTGATTCTCGCACTGACCATTATTGCATCACGAGCTACACCTTACTCGGACACCACATCCAGACCGATCCCTACGCCAACTCTACCCTCTCAGGGGAGTATGGCAAAACCGAATGACAAGACTCTGGAGTCCTCGGTCCTCACCTCACTCGACTCAGGCTTACAAGGAAATCCTCCCATGCTGGTCACTAGACGAAGGATCACCATCCAACGACAACGTCCCATCAAGGAGCCCCATACACAGGCATCGTCCATCATCCAATCTCAGCAAATCTTATCTCATCTCAATTACTCCCAATGGACGCCTGCCAATCCTCGGCTCCGCTCTCACCACAGAGCCATAGAACAACACCCGAACGATCCTCGGCACATGTCCCTAGAACAGACAAGTGCCGCCTACCACCACAACATCCTGGTCGACAACGCCGCGACCAATGCACATGAGTCCCCAATAATACAGATCTTACCATGGTCGACCACGTGGCTAGCCTTACCAGCCGCTCGCGGCAACCAACTGGGACTCATAATCTCTCAGAGATCACTTCCTAAGGACCAAGATCTCAACCGAGGACACAACTTACAACGCATGAACATGGTACTCATGCGGCAACTTGCTGACTTATTTTCCCAACTCTCCATCCTGCCAGTGCCATTAACCACAATATCTCAAGCAACGGCACGACAACAACACGTCTCACACAACCGGAGACAATCTTATATCGAGGAACCAATCCTCCAATGCTCTACACAACCTCAGGAATCCACTCGTAGCAACAAACGCTACGATCCTGAACCTGTGGGTTATGGGAGCGCACTCTGATCCACACGCACAGCCATTATGGTAACTCGGGATTCGCCATCCCAACAATCCACAACTCGACAAGCTAATACCAAAAAACAAGGTGAGGAAAACTCCATTACCTCGAACCTAGAGCACAGATTCTCTCCAACCAAGGAGAAACCCAATACACCTCCGACCAAATGGATGAATTCCGCACCTGGCCTGTCCTTGAGCCTCGCACATGCTGGGAATAGCACCTTCTAGCATCAAGAAAACCATCACTTCCATCAGGTCAGCTGTAAGACTCGTTCTTTAATGGATCTTTACCAGTATTAATATAGAATTTAATCCATGAATTTATGCATTTTTAATGGATTTAATGGGCTTTTTCTAGCATTTTATCCCATTTATTAAAAGAGTTTTATGAAATTAATGGCCATATACATAATTATGCTTCTTTGGGGGTTTAGAATGCAATTAAAGGTTTAAAAAAAAAATATTATAATAAATTTTTTTAATCCACCGTCGATCACCCTCTCTCTCCCATTTCTCTTCTCTCTCTCCCTCACCCTCTCTCTCTCTGACGTGAAGCTCTCTCTCCCTCTCTTGGTGGTGTGGCCAGTACGGGTCGCGGACGGAGGCGTGGGAGGCGTCATCGGATAGCTCGTGACGCGTGGAGCGTGGTTACGTCAACTTTGACACAGACCGTGGCGTGTGGAGGTGGGTGGGCGTGAGAGAGCGATGCGGCTCCCTCGGCTTGCATGCGCCCCTAACGGCGTTTTGATCACGATCGAGGTAGGGGGATGGCTTCCTGAGATCGCTAGGATCATTCCCTTTACCATGCCCATCGTCGTTGTGCCTTCCATAGCCTGAACATCGTCATTTTTGTTTTTGGAGCATGAACATCATATTTATGTTTAAATCCTCCATGGTTAGGCTGTAAATTATGTTTATGTTATGGTGGAATGGCAGAGAACATGTTAAAACCGTGTATCCCATCGATCTAGGTCGATCGGGAGGGGTTCCAGTTACAAACCCCACGGACTCGGTTCACTGGGCAGGTGGCGGTTCTGCCAGTGACCATTTCTTTAAAGCAGTAAGGCGGTGGACCTTGGCAGTCCACAGCCCCTGCGCTACAACCCTTGTAGCGGCCCATCATTGGATCGTCTACTTCCATTTAGCGGCTCATCCTTCGACCGCTAGAGACTATTGACCAGGTAGTCGACTTTTGACCCGTTAGGGCGGTTAGTGTGGCGGCTTATTATAGAACTGCGAGAGGGCCTTTGGCGGTTCCATATTGGACCACTAGAGCATGTTTTCACTGTATAAAATAGTATGGCGGTGGAGTGTAGCGGCCCATTAGTGGAGCGCCACAGCCCTTGTAGCAGCCCGACCTTCGACCGCCAGAGCTTATGGCGGGCCAATGTTAGACCGCCATTTTCTGTAGAATTTCAATTTAATCATGTTCATTTCTTTATGCTGTCCATGTTGCATATTTGCCATGTTTAAATTCTTGCAGGAACTGTAGCATGTTTTTAGATCCCGATAGAATTAGTTCTCTTTCCTTGTGATGGAACCACTAGTCGTAGCCCGACGACCTCTAGTATCGGCACCACCTGGGAGAGGTGGCGGGGTAGTCCCGATTTATGATTTTTAAGCTAGTTTCCGTGGGCCCCTGCTTTACAATAGCGTCCTACTGGGGGGAAAACTAGCTAGAGGCCTGGCTCAAGGCAATGAGCCGGTGTGTGCACACGTGGTTAGAGGCTTGGACTGACACTGACGAGTGTTACTCTAACTAGTTCTTATTTCTGGTAATGTTACGCGTCTCGCTTGTCGCGATCCAGACTTGCGTAGATGCTTGAGATACAGTGTAAGTCGTCAGTGGATGCATCTGGTTTCACTTTCTGGTGGTCCTTCTTTCTCCTGTCACTTGGAATTGTTGAGTTTATTCTATTGGTAGATTTCGGGTACTCACGTTTAAATTCAATTGGCATTATAGTTAGCTATTATTAAACTACTTAGATAGAGTTACAGCTTTACTAAACTATTGTTTATTGTGCCATTGCATGTTTAATTATGTCAATGCATGCTTTAACTACTTTTGCATGTTTAGTGGCGAGGTACGGATCCGCATGACCCCTACTAAGTCTTGTTGTGAGACTCACCCTTACGTTTCTAGGTGAGCAGCAGCAGCCGTCTTCCGCAGCTTCCCGTGCTTTTGACGGCCGTACTTAGTACCAGCAATGGTCGCTCAGTAGTCTGTTAGTTGGTTGTTGTTAGTTGTTTATCTTTTCTTGTACTTTTTGGCTAGGGTATGCCCCGAGTAGTTGTATATTTTTGACTCTTGTTCAGTTGTTGGACTTAGACATATTGTGGATCTGGACTATTATATATATTTATCACTCTGATATTTAATTTGCTTCCGTTGATAGTTCAAATTGTTTCTATAACTAACATTGCACGCGTGTAATTCCAATTCGTTATGCATCCCCTCGACAAAACCCTCCAACCCTTACGGGGCCTCATCAGCCTCTTGGGTGGCTTTTCCGAGCTCTTGGTATCGGTTTACCGGTATCCAGATCTCCGGGTCATTACAGTTGGTATCAGAGCGGTGTTGAGGTTATGTATAAGGAATCGAAATTGCATTAGTCCAGAACAAGTCCAAGTGAGTCTACTACTACTGGCTTGGTATGTTTTCCGTGATTACTGATGAATTTTTCATTGTTATGTGTCTTCTTTTAGTTTAAAATGCCGCCTCGTAGAAGGGCACGTGTACCTAGGGAGGAAAGTGGTACCTCTTCTCCTCCGGCTAATGTGCCAGCACCAGCTCAAGCTGATCATGCTCCTCAAGCTAATTTGTCTCCAGGTGGCCGTGGCAGGGCATTGAAAGAGTTTTTTCTGTTCCACCTACCGACTTATGAAGGGCAAGCAGATCCTGATGCATCCAGAGTGTGGCTAGATGCAACTGAACGTGTGTTCTGTTCAATGGAATGCACGGAGGAAGAGAAAGTGATGCTGGCTGCATTCCAACTGCAGGGAGCAGCACTCGCGTGGTGGACCATGGAGTGGGAAGTTGCTTTCCGATCTCGTCCGCTTCGTCAGATAACTTGGAAGGAATTTGTCACATTTTTTGAGCGTACCTACAGTCCAACCTATCTCAGAGTGGACAAGATGCATCAATTCATGGAATTGGCTCAAGGTGACATGACTGTGCTACAATATCATAACAAGTTTATGGAATTGGGTCGATATGCGCCCCATATTCTCGCTGATGAAGGTTTGAAAACCAAGCAATTTTTGTGTGGCTTGAAAGCAGAATTAAGGCAGCCTTTGATTGCAACCAGGGCAGTAGAGGTGGATGCAGCATATCAGGCAGCTACGGCATTAGAACTTGACATGGCAAGATCCCGAGGGCCTACTCAAGTTGACTCAGTTCAGCCTAATGTGCAGCATCAATAGTGATGCGGGACGGAAGTGGGGGGTCTTCTTCTTTCTGCCCATAGTCGCGCTATAGCCTCCTAGCGCCTTCTTGAAGAACGCGCTATATCATCCTAGCGCGTTCACAGACGTTGGCAGAACGACGAACCTCGACGTTGGGGCTCCCGTGGATGACTCCGGGGGTTCATAACACAAGGGGAAAGCACACGGGATGATGGACAACACACGGGGAACACTAAAATTGAAATCAAACCAACCTAATACTATCTATGATAACTTTGGTGAAGGTGGATGTGGGGGTGAGCGACGGGGAAGGAAGGTGGGTGTAGATGATGCTAGGGTCGTGAGGAAGCTTGGCTGGGGCCTCTCAGCCGAACCTTTCATAGGGACGGTGCAGCCGAGCTCCATCCTAACCTTAGCAACATCCTTGGCGGTGGTGAGGGGAGGTGAACGTTGGTGGAAGAAGAACGAAGCTCCGAATGGAGCCTCACACTCGACCCTGTCTCAGAGCCGGTACATCCGGGGCTTCGATCATCCTCCATTGAAGGCGAAAGGGAGAGGATCAGAAGAAGAAGGTTGGGCATCGCACCCGGAGAGGGGAGGAGGAAGGAGGTTTCCAAAGATTGGGAGAGATAGACATGGCTACACTCATAAACTCTCATAGATTCATTGCTTGTTTTTTAATCAAACGAGATGGGATACATATATAGGGGAAGGGGAAGACAAAACGACGCTAGAATATTGATTACAACCACAGAAAACAGCAAACATTGAAGACTTTGGAGTTCCAAGCGCCGAAAAGTTGGACCGTCAGCAACTACGTTTCTAGCTGAGATCGCGCTAGGCACACCTAGCGCCTTGTTCCAGGTCGCGCTACCCAATGGTAGCGCGTTCAGCTTCGGCCCAGCAGCTTCCATGATCAGCTTTGGCCTGGCAGCTTGGTTGATTCCCATCAAACAGGTCAGTCAGCCGACGGTGACAGGAGTACAGTCTTCTGCCCCTATTGCTAGTGGCACTTCTTTTTCCAAACCCAAGTTCAAGAAGTCGTTCAAGAAGTTTAACAAGTAGTATGATCAGCAAGCATCTTCGGGCACCGTACAGCAAACAACACCTTCTTCCCAGCAACACGGATCAGTGGCTAGTCAGCCGAGACCGTGTCCAAGGTGTGGTGGCTATCCTCCAAGCAACCCTTGTTCAATGCCGATGATTTGTTTCCATTGTGATAAACTGAGGCATGTGGTTCGAGACTGTCCTCAAAGGCCGAAACCTATACAGTTTTCTCAATTCTCTCAACCACAGCCATCTCAGTTCAGACCTCCTCGACCACCACAATCTCAGCAATATTCTCAAGCTTCATCATCTCAGCAATCTATAGTAGCTGATAAGAAGCAAAAAGGGAAGGTCTCGCATATAACTCGCGCTGAAGCTGTGGCATCTCACCTCGTGGAAGGTACTATTTTGATTTATGGCCATGCAACTCATGTTCTATTTGATTCAGGTGCTTCTCACTCATTTATTTTTGAAGATTTTATTGCATGTATTGAGGAGCCAACATCTGAGATATATTGTGAGTTGCTTGTGAATTACCTTCTGGGGACTTCATGTTCACTCCTCTTTGTCTGGAAAAGACTCCTATTGTGCGTGGCAATGACCAGTTGCCAGCTAGATTATATGCTTTACAGCTGATGGATTATGATATTATTCTGGGCATGGATTGGTTAGAAGAGTATGGAGCCATGGTTGACTATAGGTCGAAGAAAGTCTATTTTCAGCCACATGGGAAACCAGCATTCTATTTCCAAGGTATTCGATCTCGTTCTTCTTGCATGATTATTTCTACTATTCGAGCCTGTAAATTACTTAATGCAGGTTGTCAGGGATTCTTAGCTTCCGTGGTTGCTGTTGAGGCACCACAGTAGGACATCAATGATATTCCTATGATTTGTGAATTTCCTGATGTGTTTCCTGATGAGTTACTAGGCTTACCTCCTCAGCGAGAGATAGAGATGGTAATTAAATTAATTCTAGGTACGACACCTTTAGCAAAGGCACCTTACCGTATGGCTCCAGCTGAATTGAAAGAATTATGAGCACAGTTGTTAGATTTGTTGGGAAAAGGCTATATCCGTCCCAGCTTTTCTCCATGGGGTGCTCTAGTCTTGTTTGTGAAAAAGAAAGATGGAAGCATGAGGCTATGTATTGATTACAGGCAATTGAATCAGGTGACTATCAAGAACAAGTATCCTCTGCCCAGGATTGATGATTTGTTTGATCAACTTAAGTCAACTACTGTCTTTTCACGGATTGATCTTCGATCTGGCTATTTTCAATTGAGGATTTGGGAATCTGATGTAGAAAAGATTGCTTTTAACACGTGATGTGGTCATTATGAATTCTTGGTTATGCCTTTCGGGCTAACCAATGCTCCAGCAGCTTTTCTGGACCTGATGCAGCGTGTGTTTCGTCCATATCTGGACCGATTTGTTGTGATCTTTGTCGATGATATTCTTATTTATTCTGCTTCTAAAGAAGAACATGTGCAACATCTCAGGATTGTATTGCAAACTCTGCGAGATCACGAACTTTATGCAAAATTCAGCAAATGTGAGTTTTGCCTTTAGGAAGTGCATTTTCTCGGCCATGTGATTTCTAGTGATGGAGTGCAGTTGATCCAGCAAAGATTGAAGATGTTCTTCAGTGGCAGAGACTGAGGACTGTGATAGAGATCAAGAGTTTTCTAGGTCTTGCTAGTTATTATCGAAGATTCATTCAAGATTTTACACGGATTACCGCACCAATGACTCATCTGACTCGTAAAGATGTACCTTTTTTCTGGTCAGATCAGTGTGAGCAGAGCTTTAATGAATTGAAAAGGCTACTCACTACTTCTCCAGTGCTGGTCTTACCTTCTGGCTCGGGTGGATTCGTGGTATGCACGGATGCTTCTCGAGTAGGTCTGGGTGCAGTGCTTATGCAACATGGTAAAGTTACAGCTTATGCATCCCGACAATTGAAACAATATGAAGAGAATTATCCAACTCATGACTTAGAGCTTGCAGCGGTGATCTTTGCATTGAAAATCTGGAGACACTATCTGTATGGTGAGAAATTTGAGATTTTTACAGATCATCAAAGCTTCCAGTATGTGTTTTCTCAAAAAGATTTGAATCTCCGACAGCGCAGATGGATGGAATATATGAAAGACTATGATTTCACTCTTTCCTATCAGCTAGGTAAAATGAATGTGGTAGCTTATGCTCTGAGCATGAAAGTGCAAATCAGTCATTTGCTGGTTCGAGAATAGAAGTTATGGGAATAGTTTCTTTGTGAGACATCCACCGTGGACATTCCTTCTGATCTGATAGTAGCTGTGTGTGCTAGTCTTGTGATGACTCCAGCTATTTATCAGCAGATTAAGGAAGCTCAGCAGGCATATGCTGATTTGTCCCACATTATAATGATGCATGATATTGAGTTTGATGATGAGTTAGTAGTCAGCTTCAGAGGGAGGCTGTATGTTCCAGCTGTTGATGAATTAAGAAATGCCATCTTGCGTGAAGGCCATGAATCCTGTTATGCTATTCACCCCGGCACTACCAAGATGTATCAAAATCTGAAAAGGCAGTTCTGGTGGCCAGGAATGAAAAAGGATGTAGCTGAGTTTGTGTCGAAATGTTTGGCATGCCAACAGGTTAAAGTCGAGCATCAAAAGCCTGGAGGAATGCTTCAACCTTTAGAAATTCCGATGTGGAAATGGGATCATGTCACGACAGATTTTGTTGTGGGTTTACCTCGAACTTCACAGGGCTTCGATGGAATCTGGCTGTTAGTTGATCGCTTAACAAAGACAGCGAGATTATTGCCAATTGAGGTTGCTTGGAGTGTTCAAAAATTGGCCGAACATTACGTCGAAATGATTGTGCCATTGCATGGAATTCCAATATCTATTGTGTCAGATCGTGACCCACGATTTACTTCTGGCTTCTGGCGCAGTTTTCAAAAGGCGCTAGGCATAGAGTTGGCTTTCAGTTCAGCGTATCATCCTCAATCTGATGGTCAGTCAGAAAGGACTATTCAGACTTTAGAAGATATGTTGCGATCGTGTTGCCTAGATTGGCAGGGTTCGTGGAGTCAGCATTTGCCATTAGTGGAATTTGCATATAATAACAGTTATCACTCCAGCATTGATATGGCACCGTATGAAGCTTTATATGGGCGTCCTTGTCATACACCATTAAATTGGTTTGAGTCTGGTGATCGACTGTTGATAGGACCAGATATGGTGTAGCAATATGCTCATGTGGTTCGCTTGATCAGGCAGAAAATGTTGACAGCTCAGAGTCGACAGAAAAGATAGGCAGATCAGTGCAGGCGACCATTGCAATTTGAGCCTGGAGATATGGTGTTTGTAAAAATATCTCCGATGAAAGGCGTTATGAGATTTGGGAAGCGTGGAAAGCTTAGTCAACGTTATATTGGTCTGTTTCCTATCATGGAATGTGTGGGCCAAGTGGCTTATCGACTCCAGTTGCCAGCGGCGATACAAGCAATCCACGATATGATTCATGTTTCCCAGTTGAGAAAGTATGTCCCTGATGCATCTCACGTGCTAGATGATTCAGTCTTGCCTGAGGTGACAGCCAATTTGTCTACGCCAGAGTACCCAATTAGAATTGAAGATCGTCGCGAGCAACGACTGTGGAATAAGGTAATCCCTCTGGTTAAAGTTGTATGGCAGCGTCACTCTGGTAAGGAAGCGACTTGGGAACGTGAGGATGAAATGCGTCAGCAGTTTCCTTTCTTATTTGAATAAGGTATAATCACCTCTCAGTTCTCCCTTTTAAATTTTGAGGATGAAATTTCTATTAGGAGGGAGGGACTGTAAGACCCGTTCTTTAATGGATCTTTACCAGTATTAATATAGAATTTAATCCATGAATTTAGGCATTTTTAATGGATTTAATGGGCTTTTTCTAGCATTTTATCCAATTTATTAAAAGAGTTTTATGAAATTAATGGGCATATACATAATTATGCTTCTTTGGGGGTTTAGAATATAATTAGAGGTTAAAAATCAAAAAAATATTATAATAAATTTTTTTAACCCACTGTCGATCACCCTCTCTCTCCCATTTCTCTTCTCTCTCTCCCTCACCCTCTCTCTCTCTCACGTGAAGCTCTCTCTCCCTCTCTTGGTGGCGCGGCCAGTACGGGTCACGGACTGAGGCGTGGGAGACGTCATCGGATAGCTCGTGACGCGTGGAGCGCGGTGACGTCAACTTCGAGATGGACCGTGGCGTGTGGAGGCGGGTGGGCGTGAGAGAGCGGCGTGGCTCCCTCGGCTTGCATGCACCCCTAACGACATTTTCATCGTGATCGAGGTAGGGGGATGGCTTCCCGAGCTCGCTAGGATCATTCCCTCTGCTATGCCCATCATCGTTGTGTCTTCCATAGCTTGAACCTCGTCATTTTTGTTTTTGGAGCATGAACATCGTATTTATGTTATAATCCTCCATTGCCATCGTTGTTGGGTTCTTAGGCTATAAATTATGTTTATGTGATGGTGGAATGGCAGGGAACAGGTTAAAACCGTGTATCCCGTCGATCTAGGTCGATCGGGAGGGGTTCCGGTTACAAACCCCACGGACTCGGTTCACTGGGCAGGTGGCGGTCTTGCGAGTGACCGTTTCTTTAAAGCAGTAAGGCGGTGGACCTTGGCGGTCCACAGCCCCTGCGCTACAACCCTTGTAGCGGCCCATCATTGGACCGTCTACTTCCATTTAGCGGCTCATCCTTCGACCGCTAGAGACTGTTGACCAGGTCAATCGAATTTTGACACGTTAGGGCGGTTAGTGTGGCGGCTTATTGTAGAACCGCCAGAGGGCCTTTGATGATTCCATCTTGGACCACTAGAGCATGTTTTGACAGTATAAAATAGTATGGCGGTGGAGTGTAGCGGCCCATTAGTGGAGCGCCACAACCCTTGTAGCACCCCGACCTTCGACCGTCAGAGCCCGTGGCGGGCCAATGTTAGACCACCATTTTCTGCAGAATTTCAATTTAATCATGTTCATTTCTTTATGCTTTCCATGTTGCATATTCACCATGTTTAAATTCTTGTAGGAACTGTAGCATATTTTTAGATCTCGATAGAATTATTTCTCTTTCCTTGTGATGGAACCACTAGTCGTAGCTGTTGATTTATTTTTTAATTAGGTTCCTATCCCGCCCCCTTTAAATACATACATACATAAACATGTGAATCAAAGACAAGGGGGATGAAAGGATAGAAATACTAACCGTGATCGCCACCAAGGATTAACAACGCTACAAGGATGAAGAAAGGAGAGGAACGGCGCCGTGTACCTTGGAACTTAAAGACTTGATCGCGCTTGAAACGGGGTGCGGGGAATGGTGTGGGATCGACCTCCTCTCCTTCCAGCCGGCTAGATGAAGAGGGTCTCACGTTGTATTCATGCTCTCTTGCAAAACAAAGATGAAACACAAAGGCAAAAACCCATTAGAACATGAAGTGTAGAAATCTGCCCAAAGTGATAAAATAGCATGAATAAAAGGGGGAGAACGCACCGGGGGGAGGTTTTTAACCCCTGTGGAAGGGTGGAAAAGATAGGTGGGTGTGTTGTGCATGCATGAGATTTGAAACCACGAGATTTGATTGAGAGAATAGAGAGAAATCATTGATGCAAAACAGAGAAAAACACATATGTAGCAGAAAATGCAGAAAACTGTGATGATTTGTGATTTTGAGAAGACTAGAACTAAGAGTGTAGACCATGAAATCAAGCCCAGAAGGATGCAATGGAAAGCTAATACTTCCCTCTTCAATCCAGGGTCGAAGTTGTGAGTTGGAATTGCAGCATGGCTTCGCCCCACGTCCGGAAAGAGCCCCCCGTCGCGACTGCGAACTGGGCAGTTGTTATAGAGTTTTGTAAGAAAGCCTCATCTTCTTATCACGATTCCCGGAGATAGAGTCCAAGATAAATCGAGTTATGTAGATCAAACTCGAGATAATACTAAGGACAAGAGATAGGAACAAACGGGGATCAATTCGGAGGAGGATTCTAGAAGATATGGCTCTTGGAAGGTAGCCCCGGAGCCTTATCTACAGAGTTTGAGTTGAACCAGGACACCTAAACCCTCAACTTTTAAGCGTGATTCTGAGCAAGATAGCCAATGAAATTTGGAGTTCTTTGGACTGAATTGAAGATAATATCAAGGATAAACCATAGGAATAATGGCACTCAATTCGGAGTAGAATTCAAGAAGTTATGGACTCTATAAGAGGGCCACGGCGCACAGAAACGGAGCAGAGTCCAGCATGAATTGGACTCTCAGGTGTGTGTAACGGTCTATCGTACGACCATCAGAGTTATATAACGGACTAGAGTAGGTCCGTCACACTCTGGGGGTCGAACGGGGCGATTTCGGGCAAGTTCCTGTGTAACGCACTCATACTAGGCCGTCACATGGACTCTAACGGTCTAGGGTAGGACCGCCACATTCTGGGTGTTGAACAGGGTGTTTCGGGTATGTTTCGGTGTGACGGTCTATCGTAGGACCATCACACTGATGTAACGCACCTGTATAGGGCCGTCACATTGATGGAGGCAGATTCTGGGCAGACTGCGCGTGACTTCAGAAATTGAAGTGTATCTCTCAAACGGGGAAGAACTAGCGAAAGTGGTAGAAGAAGAAATTGTAGATAAATGAGAGAGTAACAACTTTCATGAAGAAAGTAAGATGAGAAAATGATCATAAGATGGAGAAAATGGGGCTGGAAGAGAGAGAAAAATTCTAGAAAATAGGTGAACAACACAGCCTGCTGGAAATATGCGAATAGCTCACAAGCAGGGCAGAACTGGCCAACGGCGTAGAAGAAAAAATTGTAGATCTTTGAAAGATAAACAACTTTGGTGAAGACAACTTTTTGAATAGAGGATAGAAAGAGGGTGAAAGGAACCACTTTCAGGACTGCGCAGTGAGAGAGAGCCGATTACTTAAGGGAAACCGACCTAAATGGGCCATAAGTTGACTTGGAAGCCAGAATTTGATAAGATATGCTCCAGGACTCTAAGAAATCATGATCTCCAAGATGTAAAGGATAGGGAATGGTAAAAATGGGCTCAAAATCCATCCAAGGAAGCTCCAAAATAATGGCTAATTCGGGACATCAAAAATGATGAATAAGAGAAATGACACAACTTGTGGGCTAAAACGGGTGTCAACAGATGCCCCTCCTTGATGTCCGCTTTACAAGGGAACGAGCGAAAGCAATGCGGAGGTGAAATGGAAAGGAGATGGAGTGAAAGCAATAGCGACATGAAATGGAGATGAAGTGGAGATGAAGCGGAGAGAACTGAAAAGTGGGCATCAAGGCAAAAAGACACCCGTCACAACCAACAAGTGACAGGAATTCTCCCGAAAACGCTGAACTAACCACAAGGAATGATTGACAAGGATGAGACATGTCTGGAGAACTAACTAAGGGAGGGGAAACACGACCAGCCTCATCGGGGACACAATCCACGGACAATGAGTGGGTCGGAAGGAAACACATCATAAGAGCTGGAAAAGGAGAGATAAGAAAACTGAGATAAAATCCAGACAGGAATCACGCTGGACAACCAGACCAAGCGACAAGATCAGAGAAATCGTTTGAATTCAGAGTGGAATGAGGAATCTCTTACCCAAGATAATTGAGGTGCAATTAACCATTGCTGAGGAGAAATCGTTGAATGGATCATGAGACGTGAATGCTCAAAATGACATGATGCATGCTGGGCTAAAATAAAGAAATCATCAAAACGAATGCAAAGAAAGATAAAATAGAAAGTACTCAAGGATAATATTGCTAGACTGAGCAAGACGGGGTCAAGAGTCTTCCTGCAACCACGGCGTGCGAGACAGAGTCTATCGTCCCCCACCCGGCTTAACCGAGCGGCTTATCCAACGATTAACCGTATGCTCCTAGATCATCATCATTTTTGTTAAAGGGGAACATCAGATCCCAGAACACACGGCCAACCAGTCGGTCCTTGAGAGGCCATAATAAGGTAGATACCATATAGTAATGCAACAATAAGCAGGGATAGAGAGCCATACCTGACTTACCTGCCAAGCAAAACGGCATCTTTTTTAGAATTTTTAATTTCTACTTTTATGGATTTTCATCATAAGACACAACCACATGACATGACATGATGTGAACATGAACGAATATGAACGAGCATGACATGAACACAACATAATAAGAGAAATATGAATAAAACATGGCACAACATAACATAACGAAGATGGATGAAACATAACACACAAACAAATGGCAAGCAGACATGCGACTAAAGGCAGGGTGGGACAAGAAAATATGCACACGGCGGGACAGCACACGCAGTGGTATAAGGATATGGTGGGATAAAGACACGTGGGATGACAATACTACGGAAGACAAAGACACGTGTGATGAATGACACGGCGGAACAAAGACATGACCAACACGAGAGGACATAGAGACATATGACAAGGACACATCGGGACAAAAGACATGGAGGACCATAGACATGATAAAGACAACAAACACATTCTTCAATCAAAGCCCAAGATCAGATGAAGCGGAACCGCCAGGTTCAAAATCGTAAGACAATGCCTCTCATGGAGACATGATTAAGCAGATAAGCAAAAGCTGAGAAAGCCATGAGCTTCAGAACAGATATTGAAGAGATGAGAATAGATCGAAAAATATGAGCAGGAGACAGAGCGAATGATAGAGCAAGGAAAGTTTGAACCTGCAACCTGCAGCCTGCGCACTTAGCAAATAGATTACGTTTCTGTCCTCAAGATAAAAATAAAAGGAACAAAAGAGAAGTATTTTTGGATTTTTGTATTTCTAATTTTTTTGCCATATTCAATTTTTTGTTATTTTTTTGACATATTTGATTTTTTGGAATTTTGACATATTTGATTTTTTTTTGGAATTTTGACATATTTGGATTTTTGATAATATTTCATTTTTTGGATTTTGACAATATTTCATTTTTTTTTGGATTTTAAAAATAGCAATCCGCAGCACCCAAAGATAAGCTCGAACTACTGGCCAGGGATCGCCGTCCCTCCCCTCTCATTAAAGACTTCCCTTGAGCAGGGCGTGCATGTGAGGGTGGCTTACCATAACCAACCGCCTCTAAAGAACAGTGCCCCTACTAAGGCTATACCCGGGATACAACCCAGCCTAAGAGGGAGGAATAGAAGAAAATTGGAGACAAGCTTTATGCAGGATGGGATACATCAGGACTTGAATTCCTTCCAGGGCACCACCCCTCTAAGAGTAGGTCTGTTGCGTCGGGGCTTTGTGTCTTTGATTTTTAGACCCATATTTATCAGGCATGCATGCGACCAGGCTCATGCCGTCCCGCGGGGAACTGTACTGCCACTCTTGCCATGCCTTTGATCCATAATCTTGCTTTTTGATTCATCATTGATTTTGAAAGCCCTTATTGGCTAGATATTGCATGAAAGCTTTCTTTCGAGGGTCAAGACTGCCCCTATTTGAGACCTCTCTCGTATTAGGGAGCGCCTAGGTTGGTCATCTTATCCATCAATCTCTTGCCCCTGCACTTGGCTGAGCAGAGAAGAGAAAAGGCCTTCGTGCATACCCAAAGTATGGCCAAAGCAACAACGGTGTGCCTCAGAGGAATCGACTATGGCTCTCCGTGTGGTGTGGGAAAAACCCATACTCAAAGGTCACCCTCAATGATCGGGGAAAGAACTGGACTCCTAGCACGGAGCTATCACCAGCCTAAGGATGCTGCATAAGCAAACTCATTTTAACTGACCAAAATGAACTAAGCAAATTTCTAAAAGCCACTTAACCATGTAAGGAACCAACGTTAATCTTAACAATGTGCATGAGTAAATAAGTGATAATAATAGCATGTTCTTTGCACAAAATAAAGATACCTTGCAAATCCATGGAACGAAACTAGCATCCTGAAGCAATCGTGATCATCGAGCTTCGCATAGCACGAGCTTCATATTCCTTGCTTGACAGGACGAAAGAGAGAGGATAGCAAAGGATCAAAGATTCCTCTACATGGAGGAGCGATAGACATTAAACTAGACGAATAAGGATAAAAAGGAAGAGAGACGAGGGCTAGAACTCTCTCGTTAAGGCACAGAGACCTTGATAACAAGGAACCAATTACAGAAGAAACTAGATTAGCCAAGATCAAGGCGGACTAAAGCCTCGAAAGCAGCAAGAAAAAGGGTAATGATCCTGAAAGGGTGAAGAAGAATGCGTAGAAAGATGATAAGAAGAATGTGGAAAAGGTAAGGGGGAAGAGGAGTGATCATCCGACGTGGTCAGAGAAAAGGAACCAGGACCACCCGACAGAGTCGGGGAAGGGGAATGAGAGTCACCCGACAGGGTCGGGGAAAGAGAATGAGAAGTCGAACCCGAGGATACCGGGGGAGGAGAATCATACATAGGTTGAGGCCGAGAATGGTGAGGAGATGGAAAGTTCGAAGGTTCCGGATAGGAAAAGGAAGAACGGGGATTCACGGATCTAAGATGGGAGGAGAGAATCGTTAAGGGAGAATTAGGAGAGGGCTGATACACCACCCAGGGGTGGGAACCGAGCAGAAGAAATGATGAGTGAAATGAAGAAGAAGGAAGAGAAGTGGACCCCCGAGTGCACAATTGACGGCCCTTAAACTTACGTCACCGCCTCTTCTTAGCTGATACTTCTTGAAGATGGACTCGCCTAGCGCGGACTCGGACCTTCGGCCTTCTTAATCTATAATACCTTCTCAGATAACGGGTCCACCTGACAGATGGCCTGGCCCGGTCATGAATATGCAGCTTCATCAGGGCAGTTGCCCCTAGACACCCAGTGCTAACAACAGTAGATGGACATTCTTGAACAACTAACTCCTTATAATGTTGAATATCATAAAACCATGGAGTCTTGTTACTTGGCACAAGTAGCATGAGATTCGGTATCTCCACTCGGCAACTGGGCACGAAGCATAACTCCATTACCAGAAGAGCAGGACGAAACTGAGGGAGAGTAATGCGCGGCATTGACATGGCCGGCTTGCTAATGAACAAAAGGAGATTGCATAGAATGCGCAGAATGTCCTTGGAGAATATAGAAGATACGGCCAATTGCCCTTTGAACATAGAGTGCATAATCTACTTGGCGACGGTATGCGTTAGCACAACACCGGTAGAGAACCCTTCTTGGCCTGTCATCTGAACAGCAATAGAGCGAGGAGAAATAATAACATCAACGGTGAACTCTCCGGCGAGCAAGGAGATTGCCACCGGCCTCGCTCGGGAAGAAACTGGCATCAACTCAAGGGAACTCTTCTTAGCAACTATCATCTTTGAAAGTAGAGGCGCATCATCCCCAAAATAACCAGGGACGAGGACACGAACCGGCATCCGACAGATAAAATCTTGAATCTTGAAATGCAAGGCCGACACTGAATCATCCTGACTTAGCTTATTGTCTCCCTGGGGATTAGACCCGAGGGGCACCAAAGGAAGCGCACACCCGCTCTGTGGGGTGGAAGTGGTTGGAGAAGTAAAGGGAATATGTTTGGGTGGAACACGTGAAGGTTTGTAAGGCATGGAGGCTCCAACGGGAGTGGTGATGTAAAGTGAAGGCGTAGGTGATGTGGCGATGATAGGTTCGGGTGGCGACAAAGGCGAAGGTGAAAGCGTGGCTAAGGGTAAAGGTAAAGGCAAATGTGTGGCTTGCTCAGGCTCGGGCAAAGGTGATGGCGGAGATGGAGGCAAGGGTGGAGATGGAGGTGGTGATGGAAGCACTGGTGGTGGAGATGGAGATGATGGTGATGGCAATGGAGATGGTGAGGATAGTGATGAAGGCGATGGGGGTAGTGGACATGGAGGTGGATAGGGTGAAGAGGGTGGTTGTGGTGTCCACCGTCGACGTGTCGACACAATGCGTCGAGCGGTGTTAGGGATAGAAGTAGTGGTAGTTGCGGCGGGAGAAGAAGGGGAGGCACTAGCCTGAGCGGAGGCTTGGGTTTGTGGAGGTTGCAGAGATTGGATAGGAGATGGTAGAGGTAACTGAGTAGGTGATGGAGCAGGTGCATTGCTAGATAAAGAACCACAGGGGTGCCCCTGGTCTTGAAGTAACGGAGACGACTGCCCAGGCTGAACTTCTTGCTGCTGCTGTTGGCTGCGGAGATGTAAAATGACTTTATGCATAGCGGCCCAATCAATCCTTTTCTTAGCTTCTAGGTCATAAACATAATCCTGGAACTCGGGACAATCCTCAACCAAATGACCCTGTTGGCGGTGAAAATCACAGAACAGAAGCATATCCCCGACCGCGGGTCGGCAAGGCACAACCGGAGAGAGCGGCAACGTGTGAGTGGCCATCAAAGCCCTAAAAATCTCGATAAAGCACTCCGGCAATGGAGGACAAGGAGCCCGCTTCGGGCAAGGTGAATGCTGAGGGATATGTGATGGAGATGGTTGTGGAGACGGAAGTGGAGGTTGCGTAGGCAATAGTGTGTGGCTAGTGGTGGAGGGATTTGGTGAAGGCATATGTGGAACGGAGTGGGGAGGTATGTAGATGGCATCCACCTGCTCGGGATGTGGTGTTCCCTTGACCGAAAGTGGAGACGGAGACGGGTATGTGGACACGGGAGGCTGACTCATGGAAGGTTGATATGCAGAGGCGTATGGGTACGTAGAGGCGGGAGGTTGGCTCATGGAGGGATATGTGGCAGAAGGCTGACTTATGGTGGGCCGGCTCATGGGAGCGTAGGATTGGCACGTGGAGGGTGAAGGTTGATATGTGGAGGTGGATGGTGGAGACTCGGGGTCAAGGGAATCTTGGATTTGTTTGCGAATGAAGCGGGCTTGGCTATAAAGTTGTTTCCATGAGGTAATGTTGTTGAGGGCTAAGATGAACCGATATTCGGGCTTTGCATTGGATATCAGCATCTTGATTTGCTCTCCCTCCGGTATGTGCCCCGGGACTTGCGCGGCCAAGCGACGCCAACGATCGGCAAAGGTAGAAAACTCCTCTTCGGGCTTCATCATCTCATGGGCCAGATCCACAATAGAGATCTTGGGCCCAACCTGGTCTTGAAACTACTGAAGAAATTTCCCTTGCACGGCTTGAAAATTCATGACTTGCTCTTGCGGAAGAGAGAAGAACCAATCCCGAGCTGGGCCTTCCAATGACAGACCAAACAGATAAGCCATCAAGTGTTGGTCATGTCAAAATTGGGTCGACTCATAAACAAACTCCTTCAAGTGCACATACGGGTCACCGACTCCACTATAACGATGATATGTGGGAATTTGTGATGGAGGTGGGAGCCGAAGACCTTGGAAAGCGAACGGAACACTTAAAGAGGATTTGGGATCGATCCGATGTTGAAGCTCATCAAGCTGGCGTTGGGTTTGAGCAATCATCTCCTGGGTAGGGAGAGATCGAGAAGAATATGGGCCAGCTTGAGTAAGAGGTTGTGAATTAGGACCAGGAGCATGGTATTGGGCCGGATAAGAGGATCCGGGCTGAGAAGAAAAAGGGCCCATTCTGGGAATGGAAGGGTGAGCGGGCCTGGAAGAGATGTTGGAACATGGGTTTGAATGGGCCAGCAGCAACATGGGCAGAATAATGAGGCCCATTAAGAGAATAAGTCCCATTAGAAATCGGGCCAGTAGCATATGAAGGAGAAGGAGGAGGCCCATGAATAGAAGATGGCCCATTATGAGAAGAAGACCCATGAAGATGAGATGCAATAAGATGTTGAGCCTGGGCCGGGTCCATTTGGCGAATGAGGGTTGATATATGGGCCATGAGATTAGTCTGTTCCTTTGATGGATCAGAAGGACCACGGGAAGATGGGCCCGCGTGGGAAGAGGATTCCATGCGGGAATAGGAAGAAGATTGAGAAAAAGAATGATACAAGGCGTTAGAATGATACTCCATGAGGGCAAATGGAGACTTAATACAAGGATATCAAGGAGAATACAAGTGGGGAAGCAATGGCTTAATGGGCTTGAGAACAAGGAGGGCTCACCCACTAATGCAAAGACGAATGGACAACGGACCATGGGATAATGGACACACAAAATGGGCTAAGCTAAATGGGCCTAACAACAACAAAACATATGGATGATGAAAGAATGCAACACAAAAGTCACTAATGGGCTTGGACAAGCCCAAACAACACAAACAATGCAATGTGAGAGTTTTCACCCAAGTCAAACAAGTTGATATGATGGGAAATATTTTAGTGATTTTAATAGACCTTTTAATGATTTGAATTAGGAAAAATTCCCTCAAGATAGGAATCCTATGGGAATAAGGTCTAAACTTTGTGTTGACTAAGGTTAACTCCCTTACACGTATGTAAATGCAAGCCTAAGGTGTGGAAAGGTACAACCGACCCGGCGTCCGTGTGGGAATCCACGGCTCGCGGGGACTTATGGATGTCCCGGATAAGATCATCTAGTCGAGCCCAAGGAATATGGGAGCGAGAGGATCACTTACCAAGGTAGAAAATGCAACTATGATATGCAATGTATGACCCTATGTACACCGTAGTGCATGTAATTTCTAACTTAAAACTAGAAAATCAAGACTAGATTAAACTATGCAAACATGATCCAACTAAAACAAATAGTATATGGATGGAAAGACAATACAAAGGTCTGCACAACGGGCCCAAGAACAGATCAATCTGACCCCGGGAGGTCAATCAAATCACTGAGCAAAGTTGCCCCCGTGAACCTGTGTGCAGATCACATGCAGATTTTATGGACAAAATGCTAAAATGATGACAATTTTAACTAAGCAAATGAGACCCAAATGATGCAAATAAGCTATGGATGGAAAGATAATACAAATGACTATCCAATGGAACAAAAATCAGTGCAATTAGACACTGGGAAGGCAGTCAAATCACTGAGTAAAGATGTACCTATGAACCTGTCCCTAAGCCTGCCTGCAGAACTTATGCAAAAAACTCAAAACGTTGGACAATATTAGAATATGCAAATGTTAACCAAATGATGCAAATGATATATGGATGGAAAGACAATACAAAGGGCTATCCAACGCAACAAAAAGCAGCTCAATCGGACTTCGGGATCAAAAGTTATGCCTCGATGAACACGGCCATGTGAGCATGCACGCAGGACTGCCAGAAGCTGTAACGGTCTACCAAATGACCGTTACATGCATGTGACGGTCTACTATAGGACCGTCACACTATCAGAGCCCTTAAAACCCCACAAACAATGGAAGAATGGATAAAATATCACCTAAACATGCACATGCACACACCCAACTTACAAAAGAGCATGAAAACAAACGTGATGGGCATTGGTGTCCCACCGTGATCGCCAAAAAACTGTAGATTTGTTTTTTTAATTAGATTCCTATCCCGCCCCCTTTAAATACATACATACATAAACATGTGAATCAAAGACAAGGGGGATGAAAGGATAGAAATACTAACCGTGATCGCCACCAAGGATTAACAACGCTGCAAGGATGAAGAAAGGAGAGGAACGGCGCCGTGTACCTTAGAACTTAAAGACTTGATCGCGCTTGAAACGGGGTACGGGGAATGGTGTGGGATCGACCTCCTCTCCTTCCAGCCGGCTAGATGAAGAGGGCCTCACGTTGTATTCATGCTCTCTTGCAAAACAAAGATGAAACACAAAGGCAAAAACCCATTAGAACATGAAGTGTAGAAATCTACCCAAAGTGATAAAATAGCATGAATAAAAGGGGGAGAACGCACCGGGGGGAGGTTTTTAACCCCTGTGGAAGGGTGGAAAAGATAGGTGGGTGTGTTGTGCATGCATGAGATTTGAAACCACGAGATTTGATTGAGAGAATAGAGAGAAATCATTGATGCAAAACAGAGAAAAACACATATGTAGCAGAAAATGCAGAAAACTGTGATGATTTGTGATTTTGAGGAGACTAGAACTAAGAGTGTAGACCATGAAATCAAGTCCAGAAGGATGCAATGGAAAGCTGATACTTCCCTCTTCAAGCCAGGGTCGAAGTTGTGAGTTGGAATTGTAGCATGGCTTCGCCCCACGTCCGGAAAGAGCCCCCCGTCGCGACTGCGAACTGGGCAGTTTTTATAGAGTTTTGTAAGAAAGCCTCATCTTCTTATCACGATTCCCGGAGATAGAGTCTAAGATAAATCAAGTTCTGTAGATCAAACTCGAGATAATACTAAGGACAAGAGATAGGAATAAACGGGGATCAATTCGGAGGAGGATTCTAGAAGATATGGCTCTTGGAAGGTAGCCCCGGAGCCTTATCTACAGAGTTTGAGTTGAACCAGGACACCTAAACCCTCAACTTTTAAGCATGATTCTGAGCAAGATAGCCAATGAAATTTGGAGTTCTTTGGACTGAATTCAAGATAATACCAAGGATAAACCATAGGAACAAACGGCGCTCAATTCGGAGTAGAATTCAAGAAGTTATGGACTCTATAAGAGGGCCACGGTGCACAGAAACGGAGCAGAGTCCAGCACGAATTGGACTCTCAGGTGTGTGTAACGGTCTATCGTACGACCGTCAGAGTTATGTAACGGACTAGAGTAGGTCCGTCACACTCTGGGGGTCGAACGGGGCGATTTCGGGCAAGTTCCTGTGTAACGCACTCATACTAGGCCGTCACATGGACTCTAACGGTCTAGGGTAGGACCGCCACATTCTGGGTGTTGAACATGGTGTTTCGGGTATGTTTCGGTGTGATGGTCTATCGTAGGACCGTCACACTGATGTAACGCACCTGTATAGGGCCGTCACATTGATGGAGGCAGATTCTGGGCAGACTGCGCGCGACTTCAGAAATTGAAGCGTATCTCTCAAACGGGGCAGAACTAGTGAAAGTGGTAGAAGAAGAAATTGTAGATAACTGAGAGAGGAACAAATTTCATGAAGAAAGCAAGATGAGAAAATGATCATAAGATGGAGAAAATGGGGCTGGAAGAGAGAGGAAAATTCTGGAAAATAGGTGAACAGCACAGCCTGCTGGAAATATGCGAATAGCTCACAATCAGGGCAGAACTAGCCAACAGCGTAGAATAAGAAATTGTAGATCTTTGAAAGATGAACAACTTTAATGAAGACAACTTTTTGAATAGAGGATATAAAGAGGGTGAAAATGAACCACTTTTAGGACTGCGCAGTGAGAGAGAGCCGATTACTTAAGGGAAACCGACCTAAATGGGCCGTAAGTTGACTTGGAAGCCGGAATTTGATAAGATAAGCTCCAGGGCTCTAAGAAATCATGATCTCCAAGACTTAAAGGATAGGGAATGGTAAAAATGTGCTCAAAATCCATCCAAGGAAGCTCCAAAAAAATGGCTAATTCGGGACATCAAAAATGATGAATAAGAGAAATGACACAACTTGTGGGCTAAAACGGGTGTCAACAGTAGCCTGACGACCTCTAGTGTCGGCACCACCTGGGAGAGGTGACGGGGTAGTCCCAGTTTACGGTTGTTAAGCCCGTTTCTGAGGGCCCCTGCTTTACAGTAGCGTCCTACTGGGGGGGGGGGAAACTAGCAAGAGGCCTGGGTCAAGGCAATGAGCCGGTGTGTGCACACGTGGTCAGAGGCTTGGACTGACACTGACGAGTGTTACTCTGACTAGTTCTTATTTCTGGTACTATTACGTGTCTCGCTTGTCGCGATCCAGACTTGCGTAGATGCTTGAGATATAGTGTAAGCTGTTAGTGGACGCATCTGGTTTCCCTTTCTGGTGGTCCTTCTTTCTCCTGTCACTTGGAATTGTTGAGTTTATTCTATTGGTATTATAGTTAGCTGTTATTAAACTGCTTAGATCATTTTACAGCTTTACTAAAATGTTGTTTATTTTGCCATTGCATGTTTAATTATGTCAATGCATGCTTTAACTACTTTTGCATATTTAGTGGTGAGGTAGGGATCCGCGTGACCCCTACTGAGCCTTGTTGTGAGACTCACCCTTACTTTTCCAGGTGAGCAGCAGCAGCCGTCTTCCGCAGCTTCCTGTGCTTTTGACGGCCATACTTAGTGCCAGCAGTGGTCGCTCAGTAGTCTGTTAGTAGGTTGTTGTTAGTTGTTTATCTTTTCTTATACTTTTTGGTCGGGGTATGCCCCGAGTAGTTGTATAATTTTGACTCTTGTTCAGTTGTTGGACTTGGACATATTATGGATATGGACTATTATATATATTTATCACTCTGAATTTTAATTTGCTTCCGTTGATAGTTCAAATTGTTGCTAGTTCAAATTGTTGCTATAACTAACATTGCGCGTGTGTAATTCCAATTCGTTATGCATCCCCACGACAAAACCCTCCAACCCTTACGGGGCCTCATCAGCCTCTTGGGTGGCTTCCTCGAGCTCTTGGTATCGATTTACCGGTATCCGGATCTCCGGGTTGTTACATCAACACCTCCGACAACACTCGCCAAGTGTCTCGTTGGACCACCTTCACAGCATCGCCCGAGCTGTTGTCGCACAGACCACCACGCCAAGAGCCACACACGATCCTGTAGATCTTAAGAAAATCCACTTAAGGAAAACTTAAGAATAATTAAAAGGGAAAAAGAAGGGGAAAGAGGAGAAAAGGGGAGCATGCGAGGATGCTAAGGGGAAAGGTGATCGCCAGAGATGCGAGGGCCTCAAATGATATAAACATTAACAATATGGAGGGATCACGATATAAATACCTTCAAAATGCGGGGGAGATTGTGAGTGCACCTTCTCTTGCTATCGGCCAGTCGATGAAGAGAGTTCTTCTTATAGATTACCCTTGCAAGATTAACAAACACCAATAAAAATATAGATTAGAAACCAAGGTGTGTAGCATCAAATTCATAATAAAGATAAACATGGAAAGCATGTATAAGAACACACCTTGTTGGGTGTTGCCCTTTTAAACCCCATGTAATGGGTGGTGATGAAAGTATGATGTTATGAAAATAGAAGTGTGTAAGTGTTGCACAAAAGGGGGTGTGCTAGAGTGCACAATGTGGAGATCTCAATATTGAGATAAAAAGAAATAAAAGGAAGAGATGGAATAATGATGCATGCAATGCTAACAATAATAAAACAAAGAGATAAGAGAAGGGGAAAGCTTAGTGGTTTTAAGGATGAAGATCTTCAATGGAGGAAGAAGAGGATGTAGAACTCCATGGATGTAGAGGCTTCAAATCTTCAATAGAGGAAGAAGAACTCCATAGATGTAGAGGCTTAAACCAAGGTGTGTATCATCAAATTCATAATAAAGATAAGCATGAAAAGCATGTATAAGAACACACCTTGTTGGGTGTTGGCCCTTAAACCCCTATGCAAATGGTGGGAAAAGATGATGATATGACAAAAAAATAGAGAGAGATGTGCAAGTGTTGCACTAAGGGAGATGTGCTAGAGTGCACAACGTGGGAAGATCTCAATATTGAGATACAAAAAGAAGAATATGATATGATGCATGTAATTAACTAAAGCAAAATAAGAGATAGGAGGGGGAAAGCTTAGTGATTTTCTCCAATTGGCTTCAAGATCTTCAATGGAGGAAGAAGAAGATGTAGAACTCCATGGATGAAGAGGCTTTAAATCTTCAATAGAGGAAGAGTAACTCGATAGATGATGCTTTTAGGTGCATGTGAGTCTTCATCCTTGAGCCTTTGGTCAACAGCACCTCCTCTTGAATTGATCTTGATGTCCTTAACACAAGGGAGAGAGGGGTCCTATTTATAGGGGTGAAATTCGGAATTAACTCCAAGGGAAATTAGGAAAACATGTTTTAGTTGGATTTGAAATGAGATAAACATTGCCCAAGTGTCCCCTCAACATTAGAAAGACTTAAAATGGGGAAAGAAGGAGGTTATGCCGGAGTTCGGAATATAACAAGAATTGACGACCGGACAGACGGTCGCTATTTAAAATAACGCCCGCGGAGGCATCGCTAATTCTAAGGCATTTCGAGACGGATTCGGACTTTCCGAAATTTGAAAAGAATTGACGACTTTTAGGGGGGGCGCTATTTAGAATTTAATACGAATTTCAGACGGATTTAAAATCTTAAAATATAGCAATGAAAATGACGACTTTGCACGCTGTCATCAATTGAAACAACGACTTGCACAGTGTCGTGAATAAAAAATAATAAAGAAAAGTCAAAAGGAAATGACGACCCCTCATTCGGGCGTCAATTTAAATGACGCCCCCGTGAGGGACGTTATTTCAAAATATGCAAAACAGGGCCATTTTCTATTTCTCATTATTATTTTCTCATTTTTTAGGTGGACGTGCATCTAACTGTGCTGATTCTAATTCCTATTTTTTCATATTTTTCTAACACCCGGAAGGCCACCAAATCACCCCTGAAAGAGGGCCAAAATATAATATTAAAAAAATACCAAATTGAAATTGACGCCCCTTCAAATGCCGTCAATTCTTAAAAAAATCCGTAAAAATGGAGAAAAATACATAGAAACTCCAAAAAAATAGGGAAAAATAAGAAAATGAAGAAAAAAGGGAGAAATCCAAGAAAAATGGGAAAAATCACTCAAAAAAAGTTAATTTGAGGGTCAAATTGAGGCATTGCGAGGCAATATGAGATGTGCTCATAGTAACGTCAGTTTTGGCGTGTCTACAGCTGCCCCGCCTTGGCGTCTGCTTTGTAAGGGAGCAGAGCGTACTGAAAAGTAGATGCCAAGGTGTGATGAGACACGCGATTAACATCACCTGATGAGAATTAAATCAAAAGCTCGAGATGAAGCAATCTCGGAAAATTTAATGAAGTCAACGATATTTGGATAAAAGATGGAGCAAATGTGCACGCATGCACAAGAGAGATAAAAGAAGATGATCAACTTCCAGCGACGTGGAAGTACCCTAGGTCACAAACATGTAGGTTTCACCATTGGGGAGCGGTTATCAGCCAATGTGGACGTCCTGCAACCAAGGTGAATCAAAGGAAAATGATTGAAATAAGAGGATAGAAATCCAAACAAAGAGCTTTCGAGAAAATGACCCAAAACAGTGACAAAAATGAACTGAGGATTCCATTCAGCAATGAATATCTCATATCTTGAAAGATTAAGATCAATTTGACTCTCCAAATCAGCTTATCAAAATGATTTTCCAATGTTGATTCAAATTCCTATATGAATGCATGCTGGGTTTAAAGGAAAAATCAAAACAAATTAAAATAAAAGATAATCAAGGATAATATTGTTAAGCTGCCAAGACTGAGTCAAGAAACCAATTTCGTGAGCTGATATTAAGCCGAAGACCGTTTATCCGCGCACCAATTCATAAAAGGGAACCATCATTCCCAGTCTTGGACGGTTCAATGGCCTATCCGTGTGACTAAGACTCCTCTGGAATCATCATTATGTTTGATGAAAGGGGAACTCAAATTCCAGATTTACCAAAACCACAAGGTCCTTGATATAATCTAGTAGCGTATGTAACATATAGTAGGAATGCATACGGAAGATGATGATAGCAATGAGCATATGGAGAACTGAGATGAGGTGCAAACACCATGGGTCTTGGATGATGATGCCCAGTCGGTGGAACCACAGAGCTTCTTATCCTGCGCTCAAAATTTCATTAGCCATGATATACGGAAGATAACAAGCAATGAATAAGTCATTTAAGCATAGCAAGTATAGTATGAATCAAAGCATCAATAAACAATCACAACATAGATATCAAAGCGATCAAAGTTTGGTGTGGATAACATTCATACATGTATTAGCAAGGCGAAGCATGTTTAGCATGAATAGCATGAGTTAAAACATAGCATCATTGTATGTTGTTTGTCATAAGGATGACAATCTTGGCATGTGAGATTGAGATTGGATGATCATGATCAAGTAATGCCCAGCGGCAGACTGATCAAGTGAAATCAGCAGGAGTTTATTAAAAGATTTTGGAGATGAACAATCAATTAATGCCCAGTATAGAGAGATGATAATCAGGAGTGCCCATAGTGACAAATCATGATAATGTTGGGAAGAATCAAAAGATTGATAGCGGTGAATAGAGGAGACTCATCCCGTGCTCTTGGTCCTTACGAAATTGTTGTCCCTACAAAAGCACCATAAAAAATACAATGCAATTTTTTTTGATTTTGAAATATGCAAATTTTTATGGGGGTTTTAAAAATATTTGAAATTTATGTGAATTTTTAGAAGATATCTGAATTTTTTATGGATTTTGAAAATATTTAATTTTTATGGATTTTGAGAATATTCAATTTTTTTTGGATTTTTCAAGAAATATTAAATTTTTTTGGATTTTGATTTGGACATTGCTAAAGCAGCATCAAAGGATGTTTTAAACCACTGGCTAAGGGTCCTTGTTCCTTCCCCTTTCGCTAAAAACTGCCCAAAGCCGGGCATGCATTAAAGGTGGGGCCCTATAACCGGCTACCCTTGGTTAACGATGCCCCTACCAAGGCCATACCCGAGAAACATTCGGTCTTGGAGAGAGAAGAGAAGAAAAGTTGAGGATAAGCTTTATGCAGGATGGGAGATGTCGGGACTTGAATTCCTTCCAAGGTACTACCCCTCCAACAGGTGGTCTGTTGCGCCGAGACTTTGTGCCTTTGATTTTTAGACCCTTGACATGCATACGACCAGGGTTTTCCCTGCGGGGACTTTGCCACTCTTGACATGGCATAATTCATAATTTTGAATTTATCAAAATTTTGACTTGATTTTCATAATAGCCCTTTTGGCTAGATGTATCATGAAATTCATTTCATTATTTTGGGTCAAGACTGCCCCTATTTGAGACTTCTCTCGTATTGTGGAGTACCTTGGTTGGTCATCTCATCCGTCAACCTCTTGCACCTGCATTCGGCCGAGTAAAGAAGAGAAAAGACTTTCAGATATACTCATGGCATGGCCAAAGCAGCAACGGTGTTTACCCAAAGGAGCCAGCTAAGGACGCCGTGAAGTGTGTGCGGTGCCCAGCTGAGGGTTGCTCTTAACACGTAGAGAGAGAACATCATACTCCCAGCGCGGGGTTCTTATTAACTAAAGGTGTTGCAAAAGCAAGCATAAAGACTATTTTGACAATGATTTAATTAAACAAAAGCCTAAGATAAAGGTCTAAAACACAACTTTTAATCTTGTTAAGAAGTACTTTATTTTGAAAATCATGCGTGAAGTAATGAGGTAATGATATCATAAAAATGCTTACTTATGCCAATATGTTACCTTGTGCTCCTTTGTTAGAACAACTGCCGCCAGAGGCGATCTTGATCATCATGGGATTTATCCTCAAGTGACAGATAAAAGATTGGAAGCCAAAGATTTGAAAGTGGCTTAACAAGAAGGAGTGGTATCTAGACCAGACTCAGACGAATAAGGAGAAAAGGAAGAGAGGTGAGGGCTAGAACTCCCTCGCTAAGGCGCGGAGACCCTGATCACATGGAACAATCTACAGAAGAAGCCAAAAATCAAGAGGAGGAGTGAGGACTAAAGCCTCGGAAGCAGTGGGAGAAAGGGCAGATGCCAAAGGCAGTGGACGTGGAAGAAGTTGGGTCGGACCCAGGATCAGGAGGAATTAGAAGAAGAACTTGATAGATGAAAAGAGGCAGATCCGGAGGGTCCGGCGGTAGAGGAGAATCATGATAGGAGGAAAACATCGAGGGACGCGGTGCCCTGGGAAGAAATAGGGAAAAAGATGATGGAAGAGGAGGAAGAAAATGAAGGATGTGATGTCCTAGAAGAGTAAGAAGACAAATCGGAAGAAAGATGGAGGGTCCGGAGGTTCCGTAGGAAGAAAATGCCGAGGGACGTGGTGCCCTGGGAAGAGTGGATGAAAAGGGTCAGGAGGGTCCGGAGGTTCCGAAGGGATAGCGAAAGAAGGGACGCGATGCCCTAGGAGGGGAGATAAGAAATCTAGAGGATCCAGAGGAGGAAGACACCATGGGACGCGATGCCCAGGGAGGACGGGAGAGAAATCCAGAGGATCCGGATATGGAGGTGTAGAGGGGCGGGATGCCCTAAAAGGGAGGTCCGGAGGTTCCGGAGGAAGCAAATACCGAGGGACGCGATGCCCTGGGAGAATCAGTGAGAAGCCCAGAAGATCCAGACGTGAGGGTGTGTAGGGGCGCGATGCCCAAAGAGCAAGATCCGGAGGTTCCGGAGGGGGAAGATACCATGGGACGTGATGCCCAGGGAGAATCAGTGGGAAGCCCAGAATATTCGGACGTGAGGGTGTGTAGGGGCGCGATGTCCAAAGAGCAAGATCCGGAGGTTCCGGAGGGGGAGGATACCATGGGACGCGATGCCCAGGGAGAAGAGAAAGATCTAGAGGTTTCGGAGGAAGAAAACAGAAAGGGGCGCGATGCCCTAGGGATAGAGAGAGGGATGAAGGATCCGGAGGTTCCGAAGGAGGCAAATAGAAAAGGGTGCGATGCCTTGGGAGAAAGTCCGGAGGTTCCGGAGGAGTGGAATCAGAAAGGGCGTGATGCCTTAAAAGGAGGGATAAAACACCTGGAGGTTCCAGGGAAATAGCACGAAAGGGGGCGCGGTGCCCCGGGAGAATTAGGGAGGAAAAACTTGGAAGGACGCGATGCCCTGGGGGGAGTGGATTAAAAGAGGATGGAGGATCCGGAGGTTCCGGAGGAATGAGACACCATGGGGCGTGATACCCCAAGAGGACAAGAGAGAAATTCGGGGAGTCCAGATGCAATAGTTGGAAACGAGCGCGATGCCCTGAGAGAAGATCGGAGGGGGCACAATGCCCGACGAGTTTAAGGGGACCTGGAGATCCCGAAGATAGCGGCAGAAGATATAGGAAATGTGGGGGATCCGGAGGTTCCGGAAGGCGGGGAAGATACAGGTTTGGAAACCTGGGAAAGAAGAAGTGCAAATGCCTGTGGATGCAATGCAACGGATGCGATGGATGCAAAGAATGTAAAGAACATAAAGGGCGAGAGGATGAGATCCTCCTCCTTACCCCTGGTGTGGCCCATGAAGAATCGGTGATAGACGGAAATATGGGTGGAGTTGAATGGAAGGTGGATAGAATAGCGGAAGGCCCTTTAGTATGAGGATAACTGCCCCTCCATAGCAGTGAAAGTGTATAGACAATAGGCCCAATGGATAAAGTACAAGCCCATGACGAAGCTTCAATAGTAAATGACAACTCCCTTGGAGAGTGAAGAACAATAGTGCGAGGGAGTTGACAGATGGGAATGGGAAGCGTCATGTTGCCCAAGGGTTGTGGCGTATGAAAAGTGTTAGACAACACGGGCATTCGCCCCTTGTACGTAAGAATGGATTTGGCATTGGAGGGTTGGAACAAGGGGTGCACTGCCTGGCCCTTGGGCATAGACTTATTAGGCATCAAAGCTTGACTTTCTCTTCTGACGAGCAGCGGCGGGGACTTGGCCTCTTCGACCATGCTTGGCACAAAAACCCAGATTGGCATCCGGCAAATAAACTCTTGCATCTTGAATAGCATGGCCGTGGCCAAATCTTTCTTGCCCGGCTCTTGATCATCTTCGGTACAAGTACTTGAAGAAGCACTCCCATTCTGAGTGGTAAAGGAAGGTGAAGCGGAGGTGGAAGGCTCCATGGATGGTGGTGTAATGGAAGGTGTTGAAAAAAGAGTGAGTGGACGCGAATGTTCAAACACAACAAGCTTCCCCAGTTGCTCAGAAGCGGACGGGATTGGCTCGAGTGCAAAAAGGGATGGACCCTGCCCAAGATTAGCCACGGGTAAGGGTGATGGGTTAAGTGGTGGAATAGGGAAAGGGACTGGCAAAGCTGGTTTTGGCGTTATAGGGATAATGGAGGGTCGAGGTGGCGAACAAAGAGGGGGAGTAATAGAAGGCTCGACGGAGACTGGCATAGTGGAGGGTGATGGAGGCTCGGCGGAGGCCGATGGAATGGAGGCTACTGGTGTGGTTACGGGAGGTGCGAACGGAGAAGGTTTAGTGCGTTGAAAATGCCGGATGGGGTGAGAGGTGTTAGGGATAGGATGAGACTCATGGTGTGGCGGTATGGGTGGTTGAAATATCGACCCATCATCGTAACACCAAGAGGTCTCATAAATGGGGGTTGGATCGGGGACTATGGCATCGTCCTGAGTATAGGGGTCTTCTGGCAGTGGAGGAAGAGGATGTCGAAGGAAACTTGGCAGGGGTGCATCTCGAGGAGCTTCAAATTCTTGTACCGTCTCCAAATCTTCATCATTAAATAAATCCAACGGACGCCGTGGTGGAGGCAAAATGATAAGTGGTGGAGTATGGTGTTGTGGGGGATTTTGAGGAGGCGAATATGTATATGGAGGCGGAGAGCCATGTAAATGCGTAGTGTGGATGAGTGGAGGGCGGACGGCATCCACTTGATTATCAGGACTTGTAACATCTTCTCGCTCACATATATCGTTGATGCCATTGTCCCTCCTCTCCTTCCATTCTTTTTCCATCTTAGTAATCGCATTTAGAGCAGCATAGAGGGGATTGACTGGAGTAGGAGGAGCGGGCTGTGGGCTCGTAATCCTCTTTAATTGTTCCTCTAACGAAGCGACTTTATCAATAAGAGTTTGTTGGAGAGGTGTAACTTGAGCAACAGACGGTTGGCAGGATGGCCTTGAAGGAGGGGCCGCACAAAAAGGCCGTGGAGGGGGATTAATGGGCTGACCCCTAGAAGAACCTGGATGGGTCGGGTTGCAAGGAATAAATGGGTCTTGGGGCTGTGAAGGATGAGAAATAGAAGGAGGCGGGTGATGGGCCACCCGAATAGGAGTAGGTGTGGACGAAGGAGGCGGATGATGGGCCACCCGAATAGGAGTAGGTATGGACGAAGGAGGCGGGTGATGGGCTACTCGAATAGGAGTATGTGTGGATGAAGGAGGCGGGTGATGGGCCACCCGAATAGGAGTATGTGTGGATGAAGGAGGTAGGTGATGGGCCACCCGAATAAGAGTATGTGTGGATGAAGGAGGCGGGTGATGGGCCACCCGAATAGGAGTAGGAGGAGAATAAGAAGAATGAGGTACACCCTCAACTGCGGCCTGAAGGGCATGGATTTGCTGAGGGGTGAAATGATCTAATGCACGAATGATTTGAGAGACCTTCTCATCATTGGGAGGAGACGGTCCCACAGGAGCAGTGGCTCGCAATGAATGTGAGGGACCATGGGATCGGACATTACCCATGGGTCGGGCATGACCATAGGAATGAGAATGCGATCCCCTAGCATGATTGTGATGAGAATTATAGAGCTGAGGATCATATGATATACCGGGTTGTTCATCCTCATGAATGTGTGTTGGATTAAACATGTTGATTTGATTATCCATATGAAACATTATACAAGCAAACAATATTCAATCAAAGCAGGTTGCAAAGATCAAACAAGTTGAAATGTTCACGTTTGATTTTATTGTTGAACCTTGGTGAATTAAATGATTTTATGCAAATTGATGTGATCACTCAAGGTCTTGAACCTAGTTTCAATATGGTTAACTCTGGCGCCAACTAGGTAATTCTCACCACACATAGGCCAACTAAACCCGGGGAACTTTAAGGTACAACCTGCCCGGCGTCCGTGAGGGAATCCACGGGTGCGGGGACTTATGGAGGTCTTGGTTTAGGAATTTCCAATCCAAAGAGATGGAATGCTCAATGGAGGGTCATTCCTTAACCAAGAGGGGGTTTGGATCCTAAAAGTGTAGAGAGAGAAGGTCTCTCAAACAAAATGTAAATGAATGCAAGCTAATGCAGGCAGATCAATCAACAATCAATAGATAATTAATAAGTGCAGCCAACAGATAGAGGTAACAGCAAAAATCACAGTTCTGTGAAAACAAAACAAAATGGCGACCTGACAGCGGTCGCTACCTCAATAAACCGCGACTGTGTGACAGTCGTTAATCACTGCAAACTGTGGTAAACAGAGTGAAATAGCGCCTTGGTATGAGGCGCTGAATATGTAAATAACACCTCTATGAAGGGGCGTCAATAGCAATGAATAGTGACCACAGGTTAGAGAATCAACGGTGACAAAAGAAATGACGCCTTTTAGTGAGGCATTAAATTCGTGAATGACGCCTCTATGGAGGGGCGTTAATTCCTGTGCTATATATATTTTTTAGAGGGGGCAGGGAATTGGTGCCCTGCAACCTGTCGTTAATCAGGGAATGGGCGCCCTGTGTATGGGCGCCAATTCCTTGTTGTCCTTGGAACAATTCAACGGCTAGAGGGCTAAAAAATAGTGAGAATATCAATAGAAAAAGAGAGAAACACTCACAAAATCCAATCATAGATCATGGCAATCAAATATAAACATAAAGCATGACATACTCATTTTTTTTATGGATAGATAAATGGAATTTCTAAAAATCTATCAAACTAACAAATCACATAGAGAGAGTGCTACGTGGAGCACAAAGGGAGGTGCACCATGGGTGCAAATGGAGATGGCACACGTGGGTGCCCAAGGGGAAGGGTAATCAAAAGAAAACAAAAGGGGTCCCACCATGATCGCCAATTTGTAGACCTTAAGAAAATCCACTTAAGGAAAACTTAAGAAGAATTAAATGGGAAAAAGAAGGGGAAAGAGGAGAAAAGGGGAGCATGCGAGGATGCTAAGGGGAAAGGTGATCGCCAGAGATGCGAGGGCCTCAAAGGATATAAACAATAACAATATGGAGGGATCGCGATATAAATATCTTAAAACTGCGGGGGAGATTGTGAGTGCACCTTCTCTTGCTATCGGCCGACCGATGAAGAGAGTTCTTCTTATAGATTACCCTTGCAAGATTAACAAACACCAATAAAAATATGGATTAGAAACCAAGGTGTGTAGCATCAAATTCATAATAAAGATAAGCATGAAAAACATGTATAAGAATACACCTTGTTGGGTGTTGGCCCTTAAACCCCTATGCAAAGGGTGGGAAAAGATGATGATATGACCAAAAAATAGAGAGAGATGTGCAAGTGTTGCACTAAGGGAGATGTGCTAGAGTGCACAACGTGAGAAGATCTCAATATTGAGATAAAAAGAGAAGAATATGATATGATGCATGCAATTAACTAAAGTAAAATAAGAGATAGGAGGGGGAAAGCTTAGTGATTTTCTCCAATTGGCTTCAAGATCTTCAATGGAGGAAGAAGAAGATGTAGAACTCCATGGATGAAGAGGCTTTAAATCTTCAATAGAGGAAGAGTAACTCGATAGATGATGCTTTTAGGTTGCATGGGAGTCTTCCTCCTTGAGCCTTTGGTCCAACAGCACCTCCTCTTGAATTGATCTTGATGTCCTTAACACAAGGGAGAGAGGGGTCCTATTTATAGGGGTGAAATTCAGAATTAATTCCAAGGGAAATTAGGAAAACATGTTTAAGTTGGATTTGGAATGAGATAAACATTACCCAAGTGTCCCCTCAACATTAGAAAGCCTTAGAAGTCCTTTCCCAAGTGAAAATGGGCTTAAATGGGGAAAGAAGGAGGTTTTGCCGGAGTTCGGAATTGAACACGAATTGACGACCGGATAGACGGTCGCTATTTAAAATAACGCCCGCGGAGGCGTCGCTAATTCTGAGGCATTTCGAGACGGATTCGGACTTTCTGAAATTTGAAAAGAATTGACGACTTTTAGGGGGGCGCTATTTAGAATTTAATACGAATTTCGGACGGATTTAAAATATCAAAATATAGCAATAAAAATGACGACTTTGCACGCTGTCGTCAATTGAAACAACAACTTGCACAGTGTCGTGAATCAAAAATAATAAAGAAAAGCTAAAAGGAAATGACGACCCCTCATTCGGGCGTCAATTTAAATGACGCCCCCGTGAGGGACGTTATTTCAAAATATGCAAAACAGGGTCATTTTCCATTTCTCATTATTATTTTCTCATTTTTTAGGTGGACATGCATCTAACTGTGCTGATTCCAATTCCTATTTTTTCGTATTTTTCTAACACCCGAAAGGCCACCAAATCACCCCTTAAAGAGGGCCAAAATATAATATTAAAAAAATGCCAAATTGAAATTGACGCCCCTTCAAATGCCGTTAATTCTTAAAAAAATCCGTAAAAATGGAGAAAAATACCAAGAAACTCCAAAAAAATAGGGAAAAATAAGAAAAGGGAGAAAAAAAGTGAGAAATCTAAGAAAATGGGAAAAATCACTCAAACAAAGTTAATTTGAGGGTCAAATTGGGACATTACGAGGTAATATGAGATGTGCTCACAGTAACGTCAATTTTGGCGTGTCTACAACGTCATTTGTCCGAGTTTTTCGAACTCCCCGTGGCTCCTTCTTTCTCCGTTTTGGAGTCCTTTTCAACTAGGGAAAGGATCCCTGTGACTTTCCAAGATTATGAGGTCTATTGGCCAATGTTTATCTCATTCCAAATCCGATCATAATCGGTCTTACTAATTTTTCATGGAATTAAATCCCCAAGTCTTTTCCCTATAAATAGGACCCACAGGCCCTTTGTTCAAAAGGTTGGATCGAATTGTCGCAGGGGGGTTCTGGCCATCCGAAGGCTTCAAGAGGAACTTTTCTCTATTTTTAAAGCCTCATCACGTCGGAATTCTTCCTCCCAATTGAGCATCTAAAGCCGTTGCATGGAGAAAAATCCATAAGCTTCCTCTTCTCTCATCTTTTATCACTTATTTACGTTACATTGCTTGCATCATAGTTATTGATTATTTCTCTATTCATCTCAACCACGTTGAGGGCTTCCCTTAGTGCAACACTTGCACATCTCCTCTTTATTTCCATACATCATACTTTTATCCCACCCTTTGCATAGGGGTTTAAAAGCAAAACACCAACAAGGTGTGTCACTTTCCATGATTTACATATCTGTTCATATACTTCGGGATTTGATACTACACAATTGATTTCTAATCCATATTTTCTTTGTTGGTTGTTGTTTGTGTTTTGTAAGGGTAATTTTAAAGAGAAACTCTCTTCATCGGCCAGCTGATTGAAAGAGAAGGTGAACACTCACATCTCCCCGCTTTTAAGGTATTTATATCGCGATCTCTCCTTTATTTATTGTTTATATTCATTGTAGCCCGCGTGTCTCTGGCGATCACGTTCCTTCCTAACATCTGTGCATGCTCCCCCTTATCCTTTATCATCCTCTTTTCCTTTTAGTTCTTTAATAGTGGATTTTTCATAGATCTACAAATTGGAGATCATGGTGGGACTACCTCTTATTTTTCTTTGATTACCCTTCCCCATTGGGCACCCACATGTGCCATCTCCCTTTGCACCCACGATGCATCTCCCTTTGTGCTCCACGTAGCACTTTTTCTTTTACTTTTATCCCTGGTACACCGCGTGCACACCCCCTCCTTAAGTGATTGTTGATTTGTTTGATTGTTGGAAATTTCACTTTCACTTTTCTAAAAAAAATTTGAGCATGCCATATCTTTATTGATTGCCATGGGTTTGTGAGTGTGACCTTTTATCTTCCATCGATTATTTGCATTTTTCAAAATCTTTGGCCATTTTCTTAAACAAATGCATATCACTGTTCACAGGAATTGACATTTGTCCGATTTTGCATTCAGCATTTCATAAATTAGTTTTGCTATTTTGTCTGTTTTGCATTCAGCATTTCATGAATTAGATTTTCTGTTTGTTCTATTTTACATCCATCATTTCGGTTCTGCGTTCTGCATATCACTATTCATAGGAATTAGCTTTTCTGTTTGTTCTATTTTGCATCTATCCTTTTTGTTCTGCGTTCTGCATATTACTGTTCACAGGAATAAGCTTTTCTATTTGTTCTATATTGCATCCATCCTTTCTGTTCTACGTTTTGCATAACATTGTTAACATGAAGTAGCTTTTCTGTTTGTTCTGTTTTGCATCCATCATTTACATCTGCATCATTCTGTGTGTTATTTCTTTTTCTTTTGCATTAGCACCTGCATGTAGGGCATCTTGGCTTGGGAGACCTCCTCTCTCTACACTCTTAGGAGATCTTACCCCCCCCCCTTGGTGAAGGAAAGACCCTCCATTGATGATGGGGTCATCACCATCCGTCTCGGCACTCATGGCCCGTCTCCTCACCCCAGAGGCGTTCGGAATGATCTAGTCATTTATTTTGAGTCATATGTAATTTTTATTTGAGTCAAACCGTTGTAATTTTCCTTTTATTTGAGTGTAGTACCTAGGTTAAGCAGACATTTACCTAAGTTATGTGTCATTAGGTTGTTTAAGTTGGTTAATGGGCCCATTTCAGTGGGCCAGGCCCAGGGGCGCCCCCTTTCCCCCTTGGTTATTTGTCATTGGTCCAAAAGCCAGGGACTTGTTGTAAATTATGGGATCCCTATAAATAGGACCCCATTCTCTCCATTTGAGGTTAATGCAGAATGAGTATTTGAAAATTTTAGATCCCAGTTTAAATCCTTTTCTTTTGGTGAGAAGCCATTAGAGTGGAGTGAGAAGCTCCCCCCTATCCCCCCTCTCTCGCTCTCTCTACCACCTGCGCCCTTCTCTCTCTCTCCTCTCTCTTGGCCGCCCCTTTCTCTCTCCTCCCCACTATCCACCTCATCCTCCACCTCAGCCCTAGTTGGCCACCTCATCCACGCACCTCTTGCCACATTACCTAGCCTCTTCACCTCCCTAGGTCCCATTACTCCTCCCATTAATTCCCTTCCCCTTCCTAGGTGACCCTTGGCACTCCCCATACACCCTTTCACTCTCCCAAGGCTAAACACCCCTCCTCAAGCACCCCTTCTCTTCCCCAACACACCCTTTCCCCTCCCCTAGGCTAGCATTAAACCCTCTCCATTAAGGAGAATTCAAGTCATCTCCCTCCACCCCTTGCCAATCTGCCCCCCTCCCTCTCTCCCTCTCACTCTGGCCGCAACCCTCTTTCCCCTCCCCGAGCTGCGGCTCCAGCAGCCCCCACCCCTCCCTCCATCACCCCTAGACCCCTCCATCCACGTTCCACCATCTCCAGCCCCATCCCCCTGCCATCTGGTCACCCCCTCCCACCACCAAAACTTCCTCCCTCAAACTACAGCTCGCAGTTCGCAGGTACCAGACGAGGTACCTGTTTGCAGAACCTGCCACATCATCTCGACAAAGTTCCTGGTGGCAAACCTTACATTGCTGGAAAGCTCTTCGAAGCAGCTTTCCAAGCGTGGTGGTCTCGTCATCGTCCGACTTCGGGGCTGTCCGGAGGAGTCCTCTTCACCAGACTAAGCAATCTCTCCCAGGCAGACTTTCAGCTACGGCTTGCAGAGGCTTCCCCGGCCAGAACCCTAAGCTTCTTGAGGCGCCATTTGGCTGAGGGCTTCTCCTTCAAGTCCCCTGCCCTCTCCAAGAAGCAAAGCAATTTTTGGACCCCGGAGTCAAGAGTTTCAGATTTTCTCCCCATGGTGGGCAAGGTCAGTTCCTCTAGAGCGTAGTCCGACACCCTTCCACTGTTCCTATCTTCGCGGTCAGCTCCGACCTCCGACGATAGCCCTATTGGTCTTTGTTCGAAGAAGACTCGACCACAATCACAGAAGTTCTGGTCCCGCATCAATCAGATCCTGGGAGTGCTCGTGGCGCCCTCGTCTTCCTGCAATAGCACTCTGGGAATAGTCAGAGCCAGAGCAGTTCGGTCCTGTTCCAGACCATGCCCCAGCCACCGTCGACGTTAGGAAATTCCCGAAAAATTCAGACGTCCTCCTGGGCCAACCCAGGAAGTTTCGGCACCAGTTTCAGCCTCATCTGAGCTTGGCGGAGACCATGGCGGTGCCATCATCGACTATCTGTCAGTCTATTTCAGAAGCTGGCAGAGCCGACGGAGATCGGCAATTCAGCTCCTAACTGAGCTCCCCCCACCCCGCCTGGCCGGCTTAAACCCCTCCCTGCGGGAGGTCGTATTTTCATGTAATTCAACATTCCCCCATCCCTAGTCCAACCCCCTTGCACGGGGTGTGGTGATTATAAGTTAATTTTTATGTGGAAGCTTCATCGGCGCGGCGTGCGGGTAAGCCCACGCTTCCTCGCTCGCCCACGTCTCCGACCGGAGTCGATTTCTTCAAACCGGCTAGGTAATCTCTCAGCCCTTTCTCCCGTTTTTGCTTGTTCATTTAATATTCCTCAATTGCGCTGTCGGTTAAGGGAGAGAGCACCCAGTCCCAAGGCTCCACCGCCTTTGTGCGACCACCGTGGGTGTGAGTGAGTGAACCCGCACCCTTCGGCCATTGCCGACTCATTGATTTGGGCATCCGTACCTAAGGGGAGGTTAGCCTTGAACCCTACTGGCCCTCTACCAGCAAGGGCCTTGTCCCACACCCTCGACTCGGCATCCCCGAGTCACCCTCGGGTTGAGTGTGCGCGCCAACGAGGTTCCGCTTCCGTAGGCATCTTGGCCTTGTTGTTGTGCTTGCATTCCTAGGTCCAAGGTTCATTGGCCTAGAGTCGGTCTAGTCGCTGCATTCCCTTAGTGTATGTCATCCCATTGTGGTGCCCCTTCATCAAAGTGGTTTATCAAAAGACGTCGTGGGAAGGTCCGGTTACGCCGGTCCAGATCACGGCCTTTCTAGCGTCGAGGAAGCCTTCAGGCTCATCCTTCACCTCGTACCACTCGGTGCTCAGGTCTCCACCACCCTCCTAAGTCGTGTCACATCAAGTGGTATCAGAGCAAGTTCTAGACTTGTCTCTACTAAATCTTGTCCTAGGACCATTGCATTTGTCACCCGTGCATCAACCACTAGCATGGCTACCTCTCTTTGGTCATATTCATATCACTTGACCCTCCACAAGGGTCCGATCAACCCCCCCTTGACATATTCACTTTTAAGGATCTCCTCTTCGATGGAACATGCCCTAGTGCCTACCTAAAGTGGGAGGCTACCATGGAAAAAGACTTTGAGAGGACTATGGTTTATGGACCCGCGAGAGTCCGCGTTGCCAAGGGGTGACTTCGGGGTCAAGCCAAGAGTAAGTGGGAACACATAGTGAGGTTAAGGAGGGTTAGGAGCCCATTTCCTCATGGGAGGAGATGAAGGTAGAACTTAGGAAGATCTACGCCCCCAAACGTTCCCCTCCCTACTCGGAGAGCCATAGTCCGAGGAGCACTACCAGTCCTCCCTTCTCTCCCAGTCAATTCAAGGTCGCCATAAAGGCCCTCTACATCTCCCAACCGCCACAACACCCACCACTTCCAACCCCAATCAACACCTCTACACTTTTCCACCCAACCTCCCCCATTCAAACCAAATTGACCCCCACCCTCACTCCTCTACAGCCGGCCGATCCCAAGGGCAAGAGACCCTTAACCAACCTGGTCCCCCCCGGAAAGACCACCACCAACCAACCAACACTCCCTTTTCCAACCCACACCCAAACCCAATTGGCCTCCACCTCCCGACCTTCCCCATAAGGGACACTTCCCCCAAGAATAACCAACCCAAGCTACCTCAACCAACCCATCTCCCCCACCCAACTCCAATCCTACCCCAACCTAGGCCTCCACTACTTCCTCTACCAATCCCAAACCAAGTGCACCGAACACCAACCCTCATCACCCCACCCTCAAAAGACCCTCTCACCTCCTTGGTAGAGGAACCCATATCCGACCCCATAGTGGTGAATACTCCGGACCCTATTCCCCCCATGGAGACCGCCCATGTCCAAGATGAAGGAAAGGCCTCGCACGGTGGTCTTCACCTTACCCACCCTCCCTAGTTGGGGCCAAGCTCATCATAGGAGAACCCCTTGCTAGTTGGCTAAGGGAGTACCCAATTAAAGAGATCACGACCCATGTTTGCCCTCCCATGGAGAAAAACCTTCCCATAGTGCCCTTCTTCTCCTATCACACCACTATCCAATCATCTTACCAAGTGGAAACCTTAGGGGACCTTCTCAAGGGCTTAACATGGCAATTGGAGTTGATCAGCATGTTGACCCCCATGGCCGACCAACCTAGAAGCCTTGACCTCTTACACCTATGTGTCGGGTCAATCACCTCGGTTTGCACCATTGGGTGCTACACTAGCGACCTCCTTTTCTTCCTCCCCGTGGATGAGGAACCCATCTTGGTCCACTCCCCTCCCATTGAGATCCCAAGTGCTTTGATCGGCCAACCCACTAACGACCTTGGCCCAATTATCTTGGAGGAGGATGACCCACCTTTTATGGACCTTGAGGACGTGGAATCCCTCTCTCTAGATTGCCCTTACTATGATCCCTTTGACCCCTTCCTATACCCATGTGACCCAACCACCTTACCCACCACCCACCTTTCCCTACCCCAACCCACCATGATGGATCAAATCCACCCCTTCCTAGACACGGGTTACACCATGGGAGCCATGACTTTGGGCAATATACACATAGGGATTAAGGAAGTGCCTCTCTCTATGATGTCCACCTTCTTAGATCCCTTGGATCTTCTCAAATGGAAGTTCAAGGGTCATCCCACAACCCCTCAAATATAAATCATCTTTGGAGTAGGAATGCCTATGTCTTGGCACCTCCCACCTCTTGACAAGATTAGAAAGTAGGGTCCTTTCATTCATGACACCCACATGTCAAGTCGGAGACATGAGTGGTTCATATTCAAGTATAAAGGTCCTCCCCTTTTCATCATCCCCAACACCATTAACCTTGTGCATGATAGGAGCATTCATGGATGTCCGGGTACCCAGCATTCGCCACACCCATGCACGATAGGTCCATATGTGGATGCCCCGGTCCTCCAACCTTAAGTAGGGAACTTATACATGATAGGGCCAAGTTTGGATGCCCCGGTCCCCCAGTCTTCATCCACCTTGATAGAGTGCATAAGCTTGCCAGGTCCACTTTTGGTTGTCCAAGTCCACCCATAACCACTAGAAGGTCAGCATTTACAAGATTGCATGATAATCTTTGCAAGCACATCAACAAGAGCCAAGAAGTTTACAAAAGGCAGGCCGGCTCACATCGGCGCCACCAAGAAATCCAAATGGGTGATTCTAGGATGGTGAGGAATGAGAGGCTCTCACATAGAGCCAACTCAAGATTGAGGTTTCGTGGGGTTAGCCCCTTCCTAGTTTTGAGGTGCATTGGCACCAATGCTCATGAGTTAGGCCTCCTCGAGGGATACTGAGTTAGCTCCTGTTTCAATGTGGAAGGCCTTGTGCCACTCAAGGGTCCCACGGTGGCACCTAGTGAGGATATCAAGCCCCCTTCCTCCCTTAAGAGAGCACCCTCCCCATGAGAGCACCGTCAGCCCGGAGAGCCCAACGTAAGCAACTTGAGAGAATATTGGATGAACAGGTTAACATCACTCGGAGCAAGGTGCGCGGGCGCAACCTCGCTAGGTGGAAGGATCGGCTTCTTTCGGATGACTTGTGGGCGGCACCACTTCTACACCCTCCGAAGAGGGAAGGACTCTTACTCGACGGAGTCAAGTTCCCCACACCCCGGGTGTATGATGGGGTCATCACCATCCGTCTCGGCACTCACGGGCCATCTTCTCACCCCGTAGGCGTCCGACATGATCTAGTCATTTATTTTGAGTCATATGTAATTTTTATTTGAGTCAAACCATTGTAATTTTCCTTTTATTTGAGTCTAGTACCTAGGTTAAGCAGACATTTACCTAAGTTATGTGTCATTAGGTTGTTTAAGTTGGTTAATGGGCCCATTTCAGTGGGCTAGGCCCAGGGGCGCCCCCTTTCCCCCTTGGTTATTTGTCATTGGTCTAAAAGCCAGGGACATGTTGTAAATTGTGGGATCCCTATAAATAGGACCCCATTCTCTCCATTTGAGGTTAATGAAGAATGAGTATTTAAAAATTTCAGATCCTAGTTTAAATCCTTTTCTTTTAGTGAGAAGCCATTAGAGTGGAGTGAGAAGCTCCCCCCTATCCCCCCCTCTCTCTACCACCTGTGCCCTTCTCTCTCTCTTCTCTCTCCTGGCCACCCATTTCTTTCTTCTCCCCACTGTCCACCTCATCCTCCACCTCAGCCCTAGTTGGCCACCTCATCCACTCACCTCTTGCCACATCACCCAGCCTCTTCACCTCCCTAGGTCCCATTACTCCTCCCATTAATTCCCTCACCCTTCCTAGGTGACCCTTGGCACTCCCCATACACCCTTTCACTCTCCCAAGGCAGAACACCCCTCCCCAAGCACCCCTTCTCTTCCCCAACACACTCTTTCCCCTCCCCTAGGCCAGCATTAAACCCTCTCCATTAAGGAGAATTCAAGTCATCTCCCTCCACCCCTTTCCAATCTACCCCCCTCCCTCTCTCCCTCTCACTCTGGCCGTAACCCTCTTTCCCCTCCCCTAGCTGCGGCTCCAGCAGCCCCACCCCTCCCTCCATCACCCCTTGACACCTCCAGACACGTTGCACCATCTCCTGCCCCATCCCCCTGCCATCTGGTCGCCCCCTCCCACCACCACAACTTCCTCCCTCACCTGGCAGCTCGTAGTTTGCAGGTAGCAGACCATGTACCTGTTTGCAGAACCTGCCACATCATCTCCATGAAGTTCCTGGTGGCAAGCCTTACATTGCTGGAAAGCTCTTCGATGCAGCTTTCCAATCGTGGTGGTCTCGCCTTCGTCCGACTTCGGGGCTGTTCGGAGGAGTCTTCTTCGCCAAACTGCACAATATCTCCCAAGCAGACTTTCAACAGCGGCTTGCAGAGGCTTCCCCGTCTAAAACCCTAAGCTTCTTGAGGCGCCGTTTGGCTGAGGGATTCTCCTTCAAGTCCCCTGCCCTCTCCAAGAAGCAGAGCAATTTTTGGACCCTGGAGTCAAGAGTTTCAGATTTTCTCCCCAAGGTGCGCAAGGGTTGGTCCTCTAGAGCCTGGTCCGACACCCTTCCACTGTTCCTATCTACGCGGTCAACTCTGACCTCCAACGATGGCCCTGTTGGTCTCCGTTCGAAGTAGACTTGACCACGATCACAGCAGTTCTAGTCCCGCATCAATCAGACCCTGGATGTGCTTGTGGCACCCTCATCTTCCTGCAACAGCACTCTAGGAACAGTCAGAGCCAGAGCTGTTCGGTCCTGTTCCAGACCAGCCACCACCGACGTTAGGAAATTCCTTAAAAATTCAGACATCCTCCTAGGCCAACCCAAGATGTTTTGGCACCAGTTTCGGCCTCATCTGTGCTTAGCAAAGCCCATGGCGGTGCCCTCATCGACTGTCTATCAGTCTGTTTCAGAAGCTGGCAGAGCCGGCGGAGATCGACAATTCGGCTCCTAACTGAGCTCCCCCCACCCCGCCTGGCCGGCTTAAAGCCCCTCCCTACGGGAGGTAGTATAGTATTTTCATGTAATTCAACATTCCCCCACCCCTAGTCCAACCTGTTGTGCCCCTGTGGTTTTGATGATAGCAAACACTATCAGTCACCATATGCATGTGTGCATGAAATGTTGTGCCCCTTGTGCTTTGATGATTATGTGGTGTTTTAATGATAGCAACATAAATGAGTCACCATATTGTTTTGATAAGAACATCACATTGAATGATAGCAACATGAATGCATATGACTGATTTATTCTGTGGAGAATGCATGAGTGTGCTAGCTCTGTGGGTCGACCCCCTTCTTAGATGGGTCGACCCCCCTCAAGTCTTTACATCAGATTCTCATGTCTATACATCTCGTAAGTAGTTCAGATGGCGTCAACCCATTGAGTCCACGAGGTTGACGCAGCCTTGAAATGCCTCAGATGGCTTTGAAGATAAATGCATTGACGCATGGGGTCACTGCGTCGACCCACTGAACTGACCCAGATCTAACTTCACATCAGGGTGAACTGATGCGTCGACGCTGTCACGCTGTAGCGTCTCTATGCATTTTTGAAGTCTACACACTGCCCTGTAGCTTGCATGAGTCATTGAAGTCTGTACATCACCTTGGAGCTTTCCAAAGTCTATACATTAGCCAACAGTGCATCGTCTCATGCATCATCTCTCGCTAAGTCCACACAGCCTTTGCATTGCACTAAGTCTATACATTGCACTGTAGCATGCATCTCTCAAAGACTGTACATCGTCACATTGTTCATGCATTGCTTAGCCCAAGTCTATACATCAGCCCTGTAGCTTGCTTAGCTGAAGTCTGTACATCCACCGCTGAACCTTCCAAGTCTATACTTCGCTGCATTGGCCAAGTCCATACATTGGACTGTTCATTCATCACTCCATTTGGCTAAGTGTGTACATCATCCATCGTCTCAACTTGCGTCTCATGCCAAGTCTGTACAGCCTAGACATTGTTCAAAACATACTAGCCTATACAGTGTCAAGTATATTCATGCACCGTCTCAGTTGAACTTAAAGTATGTACATCCACCGTCTCCTTTAATTTGAAGTCTATACATCGTGCATTATTAAGTCTGCACATTGTGGTAAGCAAGTATACACAACGCCTTGTTAGGAAGTCTATACATCGCCATAGCTCGCATGCAGAGTCTAGACAGTCTTAATTAAGTCTATACATCGTGTCTGCATGTAAGCATTCAATGTCTGTACATCTTCAAGGGGTAAGTCTATACATTGGATATGGGTGAGCATCGTGAAGTCTATACACTGCTTGTGTAACTCAAGTCTTTACATCAGAGTCTATACATCGGCACACTGTTCATGCATCAGTTCTCTAAGTATATACATCGGCGCACTATTCATGCATCGGTTAAGTCTATACACTGGATATGGCTTGTCCATGCATCTTACCCACGCAAGTCTGTACACTGAGGTCGCTTGAAGGGCTTGAAGTCTACACACTTCAATGCACGTCTGCATCTCCTTCAAGATGAAGTCTACACACTCGTTTCCAAGGCTTCAACTCTATACACTCGTTATCACCCTTCAAGTCTATACACTCAAGCTGAATCATGCCTGTACACACTTTGTTAACAGCCTGAACCAAGTCTGTACATCCATCTGATATCTTCTTATGACTGCTTGACAGGTACATCCTTCGAGAAGCTGATGAGTGGCATGTGATCCGAGGTTGGCACCTGGCACGTGATCCGAGGACAATGCCCTAATTGGTGCTACTATAAATATGAAGCCTCCTCCATCTGGTGAAGATAGATCAAGATCGAAAAAGGAGAGAGTGAACGTGAAGAAGTGATCAAGAGAGCAAGAGAGTGATCGAGATAGAAGGAAAGAGCTGCAGAGAGGCAAAGAGGCAGAGAGGCAGTGAGCAGAAGAAGAAGAAAGAAGAAAGAAGAAGAGTTAGCCAGAGAGCAGAAGAGAGATCGAGAGAGCCTGCGAAACAGAAGAAAAAGAAGAGTGAGAAGAAGAGAGAGCTAGAGTAAAAGAAGCTTCAACTGAAGATCAGTTTCTGCTGGACCGTGGATCAAATCCAGGCCTGCCAGCTCCTGCGAGAGCTATTGTGCATATCATTTTTCCAGCTTTCAGTTGCTGCGGTTTTTGTTTTCGCCTTTTAACTGTTTACTAGTTGTTCTTCCGTTCCACTAGTGTGAGGTCGGGTGCCCTCCGGTTTGGAGGAAGAGAGACTTGCGTCTCTGGTTGCCTGTGACTGGATGTCACTGGTTGTTTCCCTCCGGTTGGGAGGAAGGGAGGTCCGAAACCTCTAGGTTGCAAGTGGCTGGGAGTCACTTGTGGGTTCCCTCCTAGTTTGGAGGAAGGGAGATTCGTCTCTGGTTCTGGTCTTGTGGGTTGCAAGACTAGGTGTTCCCTCCTGGTCTGGAGGAAGAGAGACTTGCGTCTCTGGTTTGCTAGTGACTGGGTGTCACTAGTGGTTCCCTCTGGTTGGGAGGAAGAGGGGAGGTTGTTCCCCTGGTCAAGCTGTTTGGCAGCATTTGTTACAGACTGAGTCTGTTGTTCTAGCCCTGCTAGTGGAAGCCTCACTCCGGTTTGAAGTGAGGGGTGGACTTAGGTCTGTGGACCGAACCACCTAAAAAATCCTGGTGTTCACTTGTGGTTTGCTTTTGTACTTGTGTTCTTTTCATTGCTGCGCATTAGATGCTTGCTTAGGATCGTGTGAGGGCTAATTCAATTGTGTTATCTTGCCGAGATCCGTCTTAGTATATTCAGTATATTTCATCAACTGTTCTTATTCCGCATATTAGAGCATTAGAGTATTAATTGGGTGATATTTGAAGAGGGATACATTCACCCCCCCTCTGTATCCGGGCCTTGCACCCTATCAATTTGTATCAGAGCAGGTTCTCTGACTGATCAGATCCAACGATCTGCAGAGGATCCTGTTGTCTGTGGTGCATTTCTGTATTTACTCTCTGCTGCATTAATCTGCTTGCCGATTTAATAAATGGGTTCTCCACCGGTTTTCAATGGCTCTAATTTTAACTCATGGGTTAGCCGTCTACATAACTATGTGAATTTGATGGATCCGGATCTGTGGAAGTTAATCTCGCATGGTCCTCACAGACTACCAAAGAAAGAGTCCAAATGGACTAACAGTCATAGATCAAGAAATGGAGAGAATCAGAAAGTTTTGAAATTAATGAAAGAATCTACTGACAAGGCTCTACATTCTTGTTTTTATGACTGCAGGTCCGCTAAGGACATTCTGGATAAGCTGAAGCTAGCTCAGAGGAGAAATGAGGGCAGCTGCCTGATGGCTGACAAGAGCAACCATGGCAGTGATCAAGATGAATCCGAAGATGCTGAAGAGGTAACCAATCCTATCTTTAGTTACACTTTAGACGACTGGGAAGATGCCTATGCCATTCTGTGAGAATCCTATGAAAGACTAAAGAAGAAGAATAAAAAATTGATAAAGAAGCTAAAGAATCATGAGGATGCTAAATCTCGAGGTGAAAGCCCTGAAATTCTGAAAATTGAAAATGACATATTTAGAAGACAGTTAACAGATTTTGATTCTATTAGTTCAGATTTAGATCATTTGAAATCTGAAAAACAAACTCTTATGAAACAAATTGATTTACACAAAAAGGAGATTCAAGAGCTTGTTTGCGAAATTGCTGAACTAAAGGAGAGGCATAGTTTAATTGATGATGATCAGGCTCATAACAATGATGTTCAAAATGAAGAACTGGTGAGAAACTTAGAGCTTGTCAACTCTGAATTGGAAAACATGAAATCTGAAATTGACATACTCAAAAACCAGCTCAAAGAATCTGAACACAAATCAAATAATCTTGAAAAAGTAAATATTTTGATTTCTGAGAAACTGGAGGCTGAGAGAGTAATAAACTTAGAGCTTCAGAAAAATTTCAACAAACTTCAATCTGAAAAATAACAAGAAATGTTTTATGAATGTCAGTTTTCATCGGATGATTGGGTGCTTGATGATGAACTAACCGAGCAAAACAATAAGTTGAAAGAAGAAATCAACAAACTGAAACATCTAAACACCCAGCTGACAAATAGGTTATTGACAATGGAAAAAGGCAAGTGTGTGAGCATAGATAATTCTGATAGGTTGGTGAATGCTGAACAAGAAATTGAGAGTCTAAAAACCATCAACTTAATGTTGAGTGGAAATGTCAATTGCTGTGAAGAGAAGATAGCTAACTATGAGCTCACTATCACATCCCTTCAACAAGAAATTGATGATCTTAATAAGTCTCTATCTGAAGCTGACAATGAAATAAAATTAAAACAGGAAGTAGAAAAACTCAAAAGTCTGAATGATGCCTTGCATCAACAAGTCATTTCCTGTGAAACAGATCTGTCCAAATATGAAGCTAATATTGCTGTCTTAAACTCCGAGATTCAAGATTTGAAAAATTCTATATCAAAATTTGTCAAAGGAAAGGACAATCTGAATAAGCTTCTTGGAAATAATGTTAGCTTTCAGAGAGAGGGACTGGGTTACAGTCCGACAAACAAAAGGAGTAATGGGAATAAAACGTCTACGATTTTTGTCAAAGCTTCTAATCAGAACACAACCTCTGCTCCTTCTGTTTTTCAATTCACTGCACAAAAGTCCACTGTCAATTCTAAATCTGCAGAACAAATTCAAAAACTGAAAAAGAATGAAAATTCACAGAAAAAGGACAAAGACACTCCTGTTTCTATAAAGAAGGCTGCACACAATTCACATGATCTCTCACACACTCATATTAAAAAGGGGTCATGTTATTATTGTGGGAAAGGAGGTCACATAATGAAAGATTGCAGATTGATGTTAAAGGATGAGCATGCTAGTGGAACATTACATTCTAGAAAATTTTCTGATAGAAACCATGCTACTAGGAGGCCTGATGCTTCATGTTATTATTGTGGGAAGCATGGTTATCTCATGAGTGAATGTTTTATCATGAAAGAAGACAATAAACTGCATGCCAGGTCTTCCATTCATTTTCATGGTCCATATGGAACTAAACACAAGTCTAATCAGCACATTGTGTGCTTTAACTGCAATAAGCCTGGGCACAAGGCTGCTGAGTGCTGGTTTGGATCCACTTGGGGTAAAAAAGGCTTTCATAGAAGAAATTCTTCTGCTGGCTCTCCCTGTGGGAAGAATGGACATACAGTCAAGAACTGTTGGCATGTTCAGAAGAACTCGGTTAACCCCTATGTTGCCAAATTCCCTGCAAAACCATTTGCAAGATTCTCATGCTATAACTCTGGGAAGCCAGGCCATAGATCTGCTGAATGTTGGCTGGTTAGGAATAAGAAACAAACTGTTCATGCATACAACAGAAAATCTTATGATCATGTTTATAAACCTCATACTGCTGTTACTATGCATCATAAGAACCAGAAACCAGTCACATCATGTAGATATTGTGGAAAGTATGGTCACTCTATGGAAAATTGTTATTTGATGGATCATAATGACCATGTTGCTAAGAAATTGTATAGAACACCTGTCAGGGCTAACGCAGGACCCAAAGCTGCTTGGGTCCCTGTAGGATCAAAATGATCAAAAACTTTGTAGGTGTGCCTTGGGGGCTGAAGAACAAGGAGGGGTTAATAAACCAAGGCACTCAAAAAGGAAAACCCCAATATTCTACTCTTCAGGTCAGTTTTGAACAATCTGTTTAAATTCCATCATCTGAAAATTGACTGTTTGAGATGGTTAAGCATCTTGTTAATTTGATCTATGCTTAGTTGGGAATTTTCTGAAATGGAATTGCTCAATCATGTTCATGGTAGCTCACTTATGTCTGAAGTGCATGGATTATATTTGAATGTCAAATTTGAAATCATGTGATGTACTTTCACAGCACATCATGCACTTAGTCAGGAGGAGCTCAATCATTCTTAATTAACCATACTGCTGCTCATGCTTTGTTGTATATATGTAGCATCTAGTCAGGGGGAGCTTTCCTGTTCCATCTCTTCATCTCTTGAACTCTCACTGTCTAGCTATCTGATCCATTCTTGGCAAATGTGTGGTTCACTTGAATTCTCTGCTGTCTACACTTATGTAGCTATTCTGTCTGAAATCTAAACTCAGCTATTGATTTCAAAATTGCACTGTTCTAATGATTCACTCCTTGTCTCATCATGATTGCTCTCTGCTAATCTCTCAATAAAAATGCTTTGTTGACTCCACTGATTTCCTGGCAATGTCATTGATTCATCTGAATGAGGAAAGATTTTAGTCAGTGCACCCTAGACATAAATCAGACATATTCTGAAAAGAAGAATCTTCTATTATACTGGCTTAAGAATGTTTTGATAAATCAAATTGATTTAAGTCTAATGTATTTCCTAAGTTTTGATGTAAAGGACTTGAAAATATCTGAATCATCATGCCTAATAGATCTTAACCAATTGTCTCATGAACTTCATGCAAAACCTTCTAAATCTGAAATTTAAAAGACATGGCTTTCTTTGGTTAAGATACATGTCGAAGGTATTGTTCTTAAACATTTCAGTGTTCTGAGTATGGTTTGAAAAATCTGAAAACTTTTAAATCAAGAGCAATGACTTTGGTCACAGAGAAACTGGGTTCTCTATCAAAGAAATGGAGTAAGCCCATGTCATGAAGTGCCATAGTTACCTCTCTTATAAAAATGATTAAAATCTAGCAGAGCAATAGCATGGTTGTGTTGAGTAACTGGGGATTCTGGCCTCTGATCAAGGTGTCTCCTCATGTAAAAAGACACTCCATTGCTAACTATGTTCTCTTGAGAGGTAATATGGTTGTCACACTGAGTAACTGGGTCACTTCACCTAAGAAGTGTTGTGCCTCACGTAAAAGGGTGTTGACTGAACCAAACTTGCTCAGGAAAATGAGTACTGATCAATAGAAAATTCTGAAAAATCTAAAGACATGTTCAGACACAATTTTTTTGTTAATCTCAATACTATCTTGTGTAACTTCCATAGGAGTCATTGAATTTAAATGAGTAAGATGGAAGGAGGTTAAACATGAATATCAGATGAGTTGTTGGTTCATTTCTATTAAAAGGTGTTTCAGATATGAGTATTGAATTTTCTTGACAAACTTTGAATACATCACTCTTAAATCATGATGGTAAGTTTAAACTCATTCATAATCTATTATAATTGAAGAATCTGAAATTCGTTTACAAAGATTTATGAATTTGGTGTGCTAATGAAAATCTGTCTTCCTTAATTCATTCATTGTGCTTACAGATTGTGGTAATCCTTGAGTGCCTATGTGCTTTTGCTGATAGATGCTTATCTCCTCTTGACATACCTCCACTCCTTTCTGGCTTTAAGGGGGAGATTTACCTGCTTGTCATTTCTTGGCTATCCTTCACATGTTGTGCATGATTTTATCTGGCTGGTATAGGAGAGCATGCATCTGAAACATTGTCTTGATTTGAGCTTCATTGTTTAACTGCCTCTGTGTCTTTCATGTCTAAATGACTGAGTCAAAGGGGGAGTATTTTGATTATGGCCCTGTGGCATGTCCTTATAATGGAAGACTTTGAAAACATATGTTTTGGATTTATGAGATTGATATCTCCTTAAAAATCTTGTTGAATCTCACTGTCCTTTATTCATCAAGACATGAACTTATCCTTGATTGCCCTTGTGGTTTCCTTCTCATTCATTTCGTAAGGTTCCATTTATTGAGGGGGATTTTCCTTGTCATATGAATCATGCTGCATAGAAATTCCATGATTTAGGGGGAGAATTGTCTCGCATTCATACCTCTTCCATGATTTTTAAAAAAAACAAAGGGGGAGAAACTGGTATGAGTCATATTGCTATTTGGGGAATAATGTGCCTTATCTGCTTAATTTTTCTCTCTCTAACTAATGTCTTTTTGCTGTAGTCAAAGGGGGAGAATGTTTTTGACTTGAGTCAGTGTGACTCATAGTGTTGCCATCATCAAAAAGGGGGAGATTGTTGTGCCCCTGTGGTTTTGATGATAGCAAACACTATCAGTCACCATATGCATGTGTGCATGAAATGTTGTGCCCCTTGTGCTTTGATGATTATGTGGTGTTTTAATGATAGCAACATAAATGAGTCACCATATTATTTTGCTAAGAACATCACATTGAATGATAGTAACATGAATGCATATGACTGATTTATTCTGTGGAGAATGTATGAGTGTGCTAGCTCTGTGGGTCGACCCCCTTCTTAGATGGGTCGACTCCCCTCAAGTCTTTACATCAGATTCGCATGTCTATACATCTCGTAAGTAGTTCAGATGGCGTCAACCCATTGAGTCCACGAGGTTGACGCAGCCTTGAAATGCCTCAGATGGCTTTGAAGATAAATGCGTTGACGCATGGGGTCACTGCGTCGACCCACTGAACTGACCCAGATCTAACTTCACATCAGGGTGAACTACTGCGACGACGCTGTCACGCTGTAGCGTCTCTATGCATTTCTGAAGTCTATACACTACCCTGTAGCTTGCATGAGTCATTGAAGTCAGTACATCACCTTGGAGCTTTCCAAAGTCTATACATTAGCCAACAGTGCATCGTCTCATGCATCATCTCTCGCTAAGTGCACACAGCCTTTGCATTGCACTAAGTCTATACATTGCACTATAGCATGCATCTCTCCAAGACTGTACATCGTCACATTGTTCATGCATTGCTTAGCCCAAGTCTATACATCGGCCCTGTAGCTTGTTTAGCTGAAGTCTGTACATCCACCGCTGAACCTTCCAAGTCTATACTTCGCTGCATTGGCCAAGTCCATACATTGGACTGTTCATGCATCACTCCATTTGGCAAGTCTGTACATTGGACTGTTCATGCATCACTCCATTTGGCTAAGTCTATACATCATCCATCGTCTCAACTTGCATCTCATGCCAAGTCTGTACAGCCTAGACATTGTTCAGAACATACTAGCCTATACAGTGTCAAGTATATTCATGCATTGTCTCAGTTAAACTTAAAGTATGTACATCCACCGTCTCCTTTAATTTGAAGTCTATACATCGTGCATTGTTAAGTCTGCACATTGTGGTAAGCAAGTCTGCACAACGCCTTGTTAGGAAGTCTATACATCGCCATAGCTCGCATGCAGAGTCTAGACAGTCTTAACTAAGTCTATACATCGTGTCTGCATGTAAGCATTCAATGTCTGTACATCTTCAAGGGGTAAGTCTATACATTGGATATGGGTGAGCATCGTGAAGTCTATACACTGCTTGTGTAACTCAAGTCTTTACATCAGAGTCTATACATCGGCGCACTATTCATGCATCAGTTCTCCAAGTATATACATCGGCGCACTATTCATGCATCGGTTAAGTCTATACACTGGCTATGGCTTGTCCATGCATCTTACCCACGCAAGTCTATACACTGAGGTCGCTTGAAGGGCTTCAAGTCTACACACTTCAGTGCACGTTTGCATCTCCTTTAAGACGAAGTCTACACACTCGTTTCCAAGGCTTCAACTCTATACACTCGTTATCACCCTTCAAGTCTATACACTCAAGCTGCATCATGCCTGTACACACTTTGTTAACAGCCTGAACCAAGTCTGTACATCCATCTGATATCTTCTTATGACTGCTTGACAGGTACATCCTTTGAGAAGCTGATGAGTGGCACGTGATCCGAGGTTGGCACTTGACACGTGATCCGAGGACAACGCCCTAATTGGTGCTGCTATAAATATGAAGCCTCCTCCATCTGGTGAAGATAGATCAAGATCGAAAAAGGAGAGAGTGAACGTGCAGAAGTGATCAAGAGAGCAAGAGAGTGATCGAGATAGAAGGAAAGAGCTGCAGAGAGGCAGAGAGGCAGTGAGCAGAAGAAGAAGAAAGAAGAAAGAAGAAGAGTGAGCCAGAGAGCAGAAGAGAGATCGAGAGAGCCTGCGAAAGAGAAGAAAAAGAAGAGTGAGAAGAAGAGATAGCTAGAGTAAAAGAAGCTTCAACTGAAGATCAGTTTTTGCTGGACCGTGGATCAAATCCAGGCCAGCCAACTCCTGCGAGAGCTATTGTGCATTTCATTTTTCTAGCTTTCAGTTGCTGTAGTTTTTGTTTTCTCCTTTTAACTATTTACTAGTTGTTCTTCTGTTCCTCTAGTGTGAGGTCGGGTGCCCTCCGGTTTGGAGGAAGAGAGACTTGCGTCTCTGGTTGCCTGTGACTGGATGTCACTGGTTGTTTCCCTCCGATTGGGAGGAAGGGAGGTCCGAGACCTCTGGGTTGTAAGTGGCTGGGAGTCACTTGTGGGTTCCCTCCTAGTTTGGAGGAAGGGAGATTCGTCTCCGGTTCTGGTCGTATGGGTTGCAAGACTAGGTGTTCCCTCCTGATCTAGAGGAAGAGAGACTTGCGTCTCTGGTTTGCTAGTGACTGGGTGTCACTAGTGGTTCCCTCCGGTTGGGAGGAAGAGGGGAGGTTGTTCCCCTGGTCAAGCTGTTTGGCAGCATTTGTTGCAGACTGAGTCTGCTGTTCTAGCCCTGCTAGTGGAAGCCTCACTCCGGTTTGGAGTGAGGGGTGGACGTAGGTCTGTGGACCGAACCACCTAAAAAATCCTGGTGTTCACTTGTGGTTTACTTTTGTACTTGTGTTCTTTTCATTGCTGCGCATTAGATGCTTGCTTAGGATCGTGTGAGGGCTAATTTAATTGTGTTGTCTTACCGAGATCTGTCTTAGTATTTTCAGTATATTTCATCAACTGTTCTTATTCCGCATATTAGAGCATTAGAGTATTAATTGGGTGATATTTGAAGAGGGATACATTCACCCCCCCTCTGTATCTGGGCCTTTCACCCTATCACAACCCCCTTGCACGGGGTGTGGTGATTGTAAGTTAATTTTTATGTGGAAGCTTCATCGGCGCGGCATGCGGTTAAGCCCACGCTTCCTCGCTCGTCCACGTCACCGACCGGAGTCGATTTCTTCAAACCGGCTAGGTAATCTCTCAGCCCTTGCTCCCATTTTTGCTTATTCATTTAATATTCCTCATTTGCGCCGTCGATTAAGGGAGAGAGCGCCCGCTCCCAAGGCTCCACCGCCTTTGTGCGACCACCGTGGGTGTGAGTGAGTGAACCCGCGCCCTTCGGCCATTGCCGACTCATTGATTTGGGCATCCGTACCTAAGGGGAGGTTAGCCTTGAAACCTTCTGGCCCTCTACCAGCAAGGGCCTTGTCCCACACCCTCGACTCGGCATCCCCTAGTCACCCCCGGGTTGAGTGTGCGCGCCAACGAGTGTCCGCTTCCGTAGGCATCTTGGCCTTGTGGTTGTGCTTGCATTCCTAGGTCCAAGGTTCATTGACCTAGAGTCGTTCTAGTCGCTGCATTCCCTTAGTGTGTGTCATCCCATTGTGGTGCCCCTTCATCAAAGTGGTATATCAAAAGACGTCGTGGGAAGGTCCGGTCACGCCGGTCCGGATCACGGCCTTTCTAGCTTCAAGGAAGCCTTCGGGCTCGTCCTTCGCCTCGTACCACTCGGTGCTCGGGTCTCCACCACCCTCCTAGGTCGTGTCACATCAATTGAGCATTCTGTCTCTTTGGAGAAGAAATTCCTAAACAAAGCCTCCATAAGTCCCCATACCTGTGGATTCCCTGACAGACGTCAGGCCGGTTGTACCTTTGAAGTTCCCCAGGTTTAGTTGGCCTATATGTGGTGAGAATCAACCTAGTTGGCATTGAAGCAAAACCTTATTGAAACTAGGTTCCTACCTTGAGTGAATTATATAGACTTTGTCAAAATCATCTCATTCACTAAGGTTCAACTTAAAAATCAAGCGTAAACATCCAACTTGTTTGATAATCTTTGCAAATTATTTTGATTGAACCATTGTTTGATTTGCACGATGTTTCACCTTGATGACAAGATTAACATCTCTAATAATTTTTACACTTATGAGGATGGACAACCTAGCACATCATATGGTCCTCAATTTCATAATTCTGACCATAATTTTTCTAAGGGACCACGTCCTCATTCTTATGGTCTTGCCCGACCCATGGGTAATTTTCAATCTCATGGTCCTTTGCATTCATTACGAGCCATTGTTCCTCTAGAACCATCTCCTCCACATGATTAGAAGGTTTCTCAAGTCTTGCATGCACTAGATCATCTCACCCCTCAATAAATTCAAACCCTTAAGGCTATTGTTGAGGGTGCATCTTCATCACATTCTCCTTCCCATCCCATACGGGTGGCCCATCACCCACCTTCTTCTATTCACCTTCCCGCTCGGGTGGCCCATCACCTATCTCCTCCTTCTATTCACACTCCTTCTCGGGTAGTCCATCACCTGCCTCCTTCTGTTCCTCCTTCTAACCGCCTTCCTTCTCCACGGCCCCAAGGCCCTTACGTCTCTTGCAACCCGATCCGTCTAGGTCCTTTTATGGTCCGGCCCATTAACCCTTCTACACGGCCTTCATGTCAAGCCGCCCCTCCAAGGCCATCATGCCAACCCTTCATTTCGCATGCCACACCCCTCCAACAAACCCTTCTTGATAAAATCACCAAGATGGAGGAACAACTAAAGAGGGTCACAAGCCCGCGGCCCGCTCCTCCTCCTCCTCCTCAAATCAATCCCCTTCATGCATTCATGAACAACATCACTAAGATGGAAAAAGATTGGAAGGAGAGGAGAGATGATAATGGCATCATCGATTCAAGTGAGCAAGATGAGCCAACAATTTTCAACGATCAAGTGGACGCCATCCGCCCTCCACCCACTCACATTCATTCATGTGGCCCTCCGCCTTCACATCCATCTCTATATCCGCAAGAACCTCCATGTCAATATACGCCTCCTCCACTCATTCATCACACACATTCATGTGGCCCTCTGCCTCCACGCTCACCTCCACAAAATCCTCCACCTTGTACGTCTTAATCACCCATTATTACGCCTCCATCATGACATCCACTCAAGTCTGACTATGAAGAACACGAGTCGGCATGTGAAGAATTGAAGACGGCACAACATGTTGAAGATTTCTAAGTTATACCCACTCCGAGTTTCCTTCGTTTTCTACTCCCTCCATTACCCGAAGAACTCCCTGCTCAGCATGACACCACCGTCCCCAACCCCATCTATGAAACCAATTAGTGTTACGATGATGGGTCGATACTTCAATCACCTACGTCGGCGTGCCATGACCCTTCTCCTACTCTTCAAACCTCTCGCACCACCAAAATCTGACGCTTCTTGTGCACCAAACCTCCCTCTTCCACATCTCCAATTACCACACCATCGGCCTCCGCCAAACCTCCCGCCAAATCTTTTTCTAAACAAAGTAATCCTCCATTTTCGCCACCTAAGGCCTCCACCGTCTTTATAACCCCAAAGCCAATTACACCAAACCCACTTTGTCTATCCCTCCACTTAAACCTTTACCTAAACCCATGGTTAATCCTGAGTAGGGTCCACTCCTTGTTGCACTTGAGCCAACCCCATCCGCTTCCGAGCAAGGGGAGAAGCCCGACGTGTTTGAATCTCCATTTCCACTTACACTTCCTTCCACACCATCCACTAAACCTTCATTATGCATTAAGCCTACCACCTCCATCTCGCCTTCCATCCCCCCTCAGAGTGGGTGTATTTATACAAGTATTTATGCCGAAAACAATCAAGAGTCGGGCAAGAAGGGTTTGACCATGGCCAGGCTATTCAAGATGCAAGGCTTTATTTGTCGTATGTCGTTCCATGTTCTTGTGCATGGCATATTAGAAAGGTCTCCAACGAAGGTCACCATGAAAAATTCTCAAAAGTTGATGCCATGTCGGCCCAATACCATTGTCAAAATCACTTTACTCATTGGTCGACATTCTTTTGACGCTCTTATTACCCCTCGCTCCATTATTATACAAGTTCCTACCAAAGAAAAGGAGTTCTCCTCTTACATTTCCATAACACATTCTGTTGCCAATGAGAGCAATTGCACATAATTTCCATCCATTGGGCCATCTGGCTAGGCACATTCTTCGCCATGGAGGGGCGGACCCACTTTTGCTAAGGGGCATTCCGCCAATCCACCCATTTCTTATTCTATTCTATCCACCACAACTTCCTCTACATGGGTCACTCATGGGTTGAGAAGAAGGATCTCGTTCTCTCATTCCATATGTTCTTTGCATCCTTTGCATTCCATGCATCCACCACATTCATTGCATTGCATCTCTTTGCATTCCTTCTTTTCGGGGTTTCCGAACCCGTATCCTCCTCATCCTCCGGAACTTCCAGATTTTCTATCTCTTCTTTTCGGGCATCGCGCCCCCTCCTGTTTTCTCCTTCCAGAACCTCCGAACTTATCTCTTTCCCTAGGGCATCACGCCCTCTCCAATTTTCTTCCTCCGAAACCTCTGAATTTCTCGTTGATTCTCCTTGGGCAACGCGCCCCATGGTGTCTTCCTCCTCCGGAACCTCCGGACTTATCTCTTTCCCTGGGGCATCGTGCCCTCTCCAATTTTCTCCCTCCGGGACCTCCAGATTTCTCATTGATTCTCCTGGGACATCACATCCCTCCCCACTCTATTCCTCCGGAACCCCTGGATCTTATCATTGCCTTCGATTTACCATCTTTTCTCCTAGGGCATCGTGCCCTCCCTTTTCACATCCCTCCGGAACCTCCAGATTTATCGCTTCACCTGGGGCATCGCGCCCCCTTCTATTCTATTCCTCCGGAACCTCCGGACCCCTTATGCCATTCCTCCAATATCCTTTCGGGGCATCTCACCCCCTTCTATTTTCTTCCTCTGGAACCTCCGGATCTCCTCATCTCTTTCTTTCGATTTATCTTCCTACTCTTCCAGGACATCGCGTTCTTTGTTCTTTTTTTTCTTTTAAATCATCTTTATCCATACTTCCTCCTATGACATTGCATCCCTCCATATTTTCTTCCTCCGGAGCCTCCAGATTTTCTCTATTCTAATTCTTATCCTCTTCTTCCGGGCTCTCCAGATCCTCCACCTCTCTCTAGCTACCAATTCCTTCTCCTGATTCCATTCGATTCCGGGTCTGACCTGACTTCTCCCGCATCAACTGCTTGGGTATCTGCCCTTTCTCCTACTATTTTCGAGGCTTTAGTCCTTACTCCTCCACTTGATTTCCCTTTCCTTCTGTAGACCTGTCTTGTGATCATGGTCTTTGTACCTTAGTGAGGGAGTTCGAGCCCTCACCTCTTTTCCTTTTCTCCTTATTCGTCTGAGTCTGGTCTGGGCACCGCTCATTCTTGTTAAGCCACTTTCAAAACTTTGCTTCCTTCTCTCTTTGAGGACCACAAATCTCATGTTAATCAACGTCGCCTCCGATAGCTGCTTCCACGATCAAGGTTGCAAGGTAATGTATGTGTGTAAGTATACATGCTCATGATTTCAATACTTCATTCATCCTTCACGCATGATTTTCAAAACAAAGTACTTCTTAACTTGATTAAGAGTGGTATTTTAGGCCTTTATCATAGAATCAATGTCAAAAAAAAAAAGAGTCTTTAGGCTTTCTATGATGCACAGTTTGGCTATAAGAACCCCACACTGGGAGTTCGGCATTCTCTCCCCGCTTGTTGAGGGCAACCCTTAGCTGGGCACCGCACACACTTCACGGCTTCCTTAGCCATCTCCTTGGTAAACACCATTGCTACTTGGGCCATGCTCGAGGACACGAAGTCATTTTCTCTTCTCTACTGGGTTGAAATATGAGGGTAGAGATAGTCTATGCAAAACAACCAACATAAGTACACCCCGAGAAGAGGAAGTCTCAAATAGGGGCAGTCTATTATGACCTTATTCTTAATTTCAAGCTCAATTGCAATATCTGTCAAGTCTAAAGGACAAAAGTACAAAGTGCAAAAATAATCAAAAAAAAAAAAGAAAAAGAAAGAGAAATAAATCAAATTTATGGCATGGCAAGAGGGCAGTACAGTTTCCCCGTGGGACGCTATGAGACCGGTCGTATGCGTGCCTAAAAGAGAATTAAGGTTCGATGATATGACACAAAGCCTCAGCGAAACAGACCAAATCTCTAGGGGTTGTGCTATGGACGGAAGTCAAAACTCGATGTCTTCTTAACTCGTATCAAGCTTATCCCCAAATTTTTCTTCTCTTCTCCCTCTAAGATCGAGTGTTTCTCAGGTATGGCTTTAGTAGGGGCACCGTTAACCAAGCGCAACCGGTTATAGGGCGCCACCCTCAATCCATGCCCTACTTTGGGCGGTTTTTAGCGAAAGGGGAAGGAGTAAGGACCCCTAGCCAGTGGTTTAAACATCCTTTGATGCTGCATTAGCAATGTCTAAACTAAAAATTTAAAAAAAGATAAACATTTTTTTCAAAATCTCAAAAAAAATTCAAATATTTTTCCAAAAATCCAAAAAAATCAAATATCTAAAAAAACTCATAAAAAATTGAATACCTTTTTAAAACCCATAAAAATTTGCATATTTCAAAAATCTAAAAAATTGTATTGTATTTTCTGATGATGTTATTGCAGGGACAACCTTTGCAAGGACCAAGAACACGGGATGAGTCCTCTCTTTCCATTTTTCATCAATATGTTGATTCTTCCCTATGTTCTCAACATCAACATCTTCATGATTCGTCACTCTGGGCAGCATTGATTGTCATCTCCAAGTCTTGTTGACTTCATTGGATTATTCTTGCCGCTCTGGGCATCATTCTAATCATTCAAGAGCAAATCTTTCTATCTTATTCACCTGATTATTCATGCCATTGGGCATTACTTGATCTTGATCATTCAACTTCAAACTTATGGTTAGCCAAGTTGTCATCCTCATGACAAACAACAAACAATGATGCTATGATATTCAATGCAATGCTATGCTTCAAATGATGCTATTCATGCTAGACATGCTTGACCTTGCTTTGCTATTGATGCTTGAAACATGCTTGAATGCTATTCATGCTATGGTTGCTATGCTCTATTGCTATTCATTGCTTGTTACCCTTTATATCTTGGCTAATCAACTTTTGAGCGCAAGAAGAAGCTCTTTGGTCTCACCGTCTGGACAACATCATCCAGGTCTCACGGTGATTGATCGCATTTCATGTCTCAGTTCCCGCATGCTTATTGCTCCACCATCTTCCCTGTATGCATTTTTACTATACATTATTTACGCTATTAGATTATATCAAGGACCTTGTGACTTTGGTAAATCTGGAATTTGAGTTCCCCTTCATCAAAAGTAATGATAATTTTAGAGGAATCTTTGTCATAAGGATAGGCTGTTGAGCCGTCCAAAACTGGGGACGATGGTTCCCCTTTTGCGAGTTGGTGCACGGATAAACGGGCTTCGACTTAGTATCGGCTCACACAATTAGTTTCTTGAGTCAATCTGGGTAGCTTAACAATATTATCCTTGATTATCTTACATTTTTATTTGTTTTAATTTTTCCCTTTAAACCCAACATGCATTCATGTAGGACTTTGAATTAACTTTGGAAAACCCTCATAATAACTCCATTCTGAGAGTCAATCGATCTTCAATTTCCACGATATGACATATTCAATGCCGAATTGGGTCCTCAGTTCGCCTTGTCACTATTTTTGACTATTTCCATCGAAAACTCCATTGTTTGGATTTCTATCCTCTTATTTCAATTTCTTCTCCTTTGATCCACCTTGGCTTCAGCACGTCCACATCGGCGAGTAACCGCTCATCAATGGTGAAACCCACAGGTTTGTGACCTGGGGTACTTCCACCGCGCTAGAAGTTGATCACTTTCTTTTTTAACTCCATCGTGCCCGCGTGCACACTCACTCCTTTATCCAAACAACTGTTGCTTTCATTGAATCTCCCCACGATTGCCTCATTTCAGGTTTTTAGATTCAATTCTTAGCAGCTGGTGTTGATTGTATATCTCATCATACCTTGGCATCCACTTTTCAGTTCACTCCACGCTATTACACTCCATTCCACTCCGTGTCACTCTCTTGCAAAGCAGAGGTCAAGGCGGGGCAACTGTAGATACGACAAAATTGACATCATTTTGAGTATACCTCATATTGCTTTATAACACCCCAATTTGACCCTTAAATTGACTTATTTGAGTATTTTTTCTCAATTTTCTTAGATTTTTGGCTTTTCAATGCTTTCCCTCATATTTTCCTATTTTTATAAATTTTTTTGGGTTTTTCTCCTTTTTTCCATTTTTAAAAGAATGGGAGTCAGACCACAGGACGCCATTTAATGGGCGACGCACATATCAGACGCAAATTCTTTTAATTAAAAAATATTTTTTGTTCCTCCTGGACGCGGTCGCCCAGCCGACCGCGTTTAGAAGAGAGCCCCAGGCAGTCCAGTTTTCAGTCAGAAATGGGCGACTGGCCCCTGTGCACCCATTTTTTAATGGGCGTCTGCCTGGATGGACGCGAATTCTTTGTTTTATACTTTTAATCGAACCGATTTTATGTGATTTTGAATTGGTGACACTGTGGAAGTTCGGCAATTCTTTAATTGGCGACCGTATAGCATGACACCAATTCTTTTCTTCATATTTTGACTCAAAATCGGATTATTTTGGAACCTGCGTCCGTCCGGATGGTCGCTAATTCAAGAATTAGCGTCCAGACGCTAAGATGCCAATTTACTTGCTATTTTATGAGCTTTTAACTCCCTCCAAAACTCATATTCATTTATAATTGGCGACGGAACACCCAGATGCCAATTCTTTTCTGATTTTGGAAATTTTTGAACTTTCCATATTTTATTCCAAATTTGTGTCTCTTCTATCTGTCGCTCATTTAATGTGCGCATGTGTTATATGACGTCATTTGTCTGAGTTTTTCGAACTCCACTGTGGCTCCTTCTTTCTACGTTTCAGAGTCCTTTTCAACTAAGGAAAGGATCCCTGTGACTTTCCAAGATTAGGAGGTCTCTTGGCCAATGTTTATCTCATTCCAAATCCGATCATAATCAGTCTTCCTAATTTTTCATGGAATTAAATCCCCGAGACGTTTCCCTATAAATAGGACCCTCAGCCCCTTTGTTCAAAAGGTTGGATCGAATTGTCACAGGGGAGGTTTTGGTCGTCCGAAGGCTTCAGGAGGAAGTTTTATTTTTTTTCTAAAGCCTCATCACGTTAGAATTCTTCCTCCCAATTGAGCATCTAAAGCCGTTGCATGGAGAAAAATCCATAAGCTTCCTCTTCTCTCATCTTTTATCACTTATTTATGTTACATTGCATGCATCATAGTTATTAATTATTTCTCTATTCATCTCAACCACGTTGAGGGCTTCCCTTAGTGCAACACTTGCACATCTACTCTTTATTTCCATACATCATACTTTTATCCCACCCTTTACATAGGGGTTTAAAACCAAAACACCAACAAGGTGTGTCACTTTCCATGATTTACATATTTGTTCATATACTTGGGGATTTGATACTACACAATTGATTTCTAGTCCATATTTTCTTTGTTGGTTGTTGTTTGTGTTTTGCAAGGGTAATTTTAAAGAGAAACTCTCTTCATCGGCCAACCGATTGAAAGAGAAGGTGAACACTCACATCTCCCCGCTTTTAAGGTATTTATATAACGATCTCTCCTTTATTTATTGTTTATATTCATTGAGGCCCGCATCTCTCTAACGATCACGTTCCTTCCTAGCATCCGCGCATGCTCCCCCTTATCCTTTATCATCCCCTTTTCCTTTTAGTTCTTTAATAGTGGATTTTTCATAGATCTACAGGAGGTCACTAAACGTGAACATGGAAAGTCACACACGCACCCATTGCGAGTAACACAGAGTACCAGGTGGCTCAGGGCCACCAACTCGGGATAGCCTTCTAAACCTACTAACCCAACGGTCCTTGAGTCACACGACTCGGGTCATGACCATCGTATAGGGACAGCTCCACGCTGTCAATCTGCCCTAACCCTAGGGTCAGAAACCACGGTGTGATGATTCACGAGGCGACATGCGATCGCCGAACCTAGTCCCTTCCAAAGGGAAGCTTAGAAAGCCTCCAGCCCTAGGCTGGGTGACTGAACTTACAGTCCAAGGCCATACACACGGCCCACTTAGAAACCACTTTCCGAAAAGCCAACGACATGTGGGAATAGCCCTCCACACTCATTCCGACTCGTGGTGACTCGATCTAGCGAAAGCACGGGAACCCGGAACACGAGAGGGTCACCTGGACTTTTGAACCCATGGGCATGCTAATAGAGGTAACTCGGCACCTCCGAACATCCAAAAGCACGGTCACAGAACCCATGAGGTGTCTGGGACATCCACGGGGCCATAGGTCGGTCATAGGGTTTCAACCGAACCGACCGGGGCCCAAAATAATATGAACGGAACACATCCCTCACAAAACCCAGGTGGCGGCCTCCCCCGGACCGTCACGTCGGGTGGCGGTCTACTCTGGACCGCTACCCTCAAATAGCCATCCTCTTAGGACCGCAACTTGCCAGAAACACCAAGCAACATGCGGTCATCCCCAGACCACAACCTGGAGAATGCGGCCATGGGACGACCACATCCCCAGGGGTTTGGTGAAAAGCGCCCACCAGGTGGCGGTCCTGGCCTGACCGCTATCAGTAAGTAGCGGTCAGTCGCGAGGCCGCTACCTGGAACCGACATACCGGGTCAAGAAGCGGTCTCCAATAGACCATTTTCTCAGGTAGCGGTTTCTGGTTGGACTGCTACCTGCTTTCGAGACCGAAAAATGGCGAACACCGCAGAAAACCCCATTCCACGCCCCATTCACACCCATGTGAAGGGGAAAACAAAGGGAAATCATTCCCCAACCTCTCTAGCACCGAGAGGACCCATTTAAATCCCAAAAATGCAACCAAGATGGGAGATCCTGTGCTCACCCCAAATCACGATTTTGAACCCCGGCGTGAAAATAAATCCTCTCGACTGACCACGGGCTACCAAACTCTTGATAAATGAAGCACAGGGGTTAAGGATCCATCCCCCTACCTCCACCGAAGATTACCCATGCCGAGGACACCGATCTGCCATGAAAACGCCTTTTAAACCACCGCCGGGTCGCGATCTCACGAACCTCCTCCACCATCGCGATCCTCATCCCGTCCACACTGCTCCTTGCCCCACGAGCCTCGCCGCCTCGCCCTCGCCGCCTCTGTCAGCTGCTGGAGAAGATAGGGGAGAGGGGAGAACGTGAGAGAAGAGAGAGGGAGGGGGAGAGAAAGAGAATTGGGTTATATATATATAGAAAATCCAGAATTTTTAAAAAATATGAAAAATAGGGAAAAATACTCCACATGATCCATGGGAAATGCACAACGCGCTTATAACGTCCCGAAGTCAGAGAACCCAACGGTTCACTCTTGTTGACACCCAAAATGTGATCGATGGCAATCACACCGAACAGCAAAAAGAACACGGCCGACTAAAGAGCAAAAGCCGAAGGAAATTAATGCACAAGTGTCCCCTCAGACAGCTGAAGCCCCAGGTCATCTGGCAAGAGTGTCAGGGACTCCACCTCAGGATGGTCAGAAGAAATCCGCCACAAATCGGCAGTGTCGTTCGGCCTGCCCAATGAACCGGTACCGACTCAGTCATGCCGAACAAGCCCCGTCTATCACCCGATCAGGACGAGAATGTACCTGGTGGTTCGCCACCTAACAAGAAACCCTCCTGAGGTGAAGAAATGCCTCTGGCCCCTCGGAATAAGATGTCGAAGGCCATATCTGCAGATAACCCGAGAGTCCGAACTAAGTACATGGCCGGCGTTGGAATTGGCCAGTCAGCGGCCCAAATGCTTCCCCGATACTTCTCATGCTGGTCTCACAGGGCCACGATGAGATGAAAGCTCAAGTTGACTTTCGGAGCCAATATGAGGTCCACAAGCCGAGGCCCAGCTTAACAAACACGTTAAGGGGATAAACCGGCGTGCCCCTTGAACCGGCGTGCACATGGCCATATGCTAATCCGGTGCGCTCTTTGAGCCCCCGCACCGGATTAGATTGGCAGCCCTGCTTGGCCTATAAGAAGGCCCATTGGTGAACGAAAAAAGGAGAGTGAAAAAAAAAGAGAAAGCAGAAGAGAGGCACGTGAAAAAGGTGCGAAAGGAAGAGAGAGAAGAGGCTTGGAAAAGAAGAAAGGAGTTGAGAGGGACTTCTGGCGAAGGGGATCCACCATTCGCCACCAGAGAGAAGAGCCTCAGAGCGAGAGAAAGGAGTGATATTCTGATACTCTATTTCTGTAAAATAGATTGGAGGTGGGTGTGTGGAATGCCATCTCCATTCATCTTCTAACCCCACCCCTCTATCAGTATTTCTCCCGTGCCTTGTAATGAAACGGGTGATGATATGAGCCCGCATTTTCTTTTATTTCCTCTTAGTTTGAGCCTTTGGCTATTTTCTTTCCCCTTCATCTTCCGATGTAACGGGACGGTCTCGTGAGGCAACACCGGGCCGAATGCAATATATATATATATATATATTCCTTCGTTTGAGCAAGTCTTAATCGGTATCTGAATACCTCTCTGGCATTGTTGTGTTTATTTCCGTGTCTAATATTTGGTTTCTTCGATTGATACCAAGCATGCCCTGGGGTAACCCAGGGCTACATTAACGATCATCCCCCTCCCCGGGGTTCTCTTCCAGTGTGGTAGTGATGTTGAATGCAGCATGTGCTCGTCGTCGGTTTCACCACAAGAGACATACATGTGTGTGCATCTCCGTCTTTTTTTGGGAGTGGCTTCCCTATCATCTCTCCGCTCACAGTCATGAGTTGTAGAGAACAGGGTCATCCCCCCAATTTGGGTGTGAGGCCTATGGTTGTGACCATTCTCCCATACGGCACCCGCCAATCGTTCAAGCGTTTGTGTCTCACATCCTCTGTGGCTACCTGGCTCATATTAACTTTCTTCCATGACCAGCCTACTATTGGCGGTGTCGTGGATGAATGGTATCGTGCTATGACTTCTTTGCCCCAAGTTGGGTGGGGGAAGGTTCAGTTAATACGATATGTTCCCCATCTCATTTCATGGGCGAAATTGGAGGTTTAATGTGAAGGTTTGCTCCGTCTCGACCGTCAAGACTTACTGACTGGGGAGGGGGAACATCCCCATCGAGCGTTCATGTCGTTTCTTTCTGAATCACCATCAGGCTACAGGGTCCCCTCTATAAGAAAAATGGAAAATTCCGACATCCATTTGCCGTCGTAAATACGTCAGAAATACGGCGCAAGGTAAATTTTTGACGTATTTACGACGGAATATGGACGTCGGAAATCTTACGTTGTAAATTTCCGACGTATTACAATATCGTCACTAATTCGTCCGAAATTACCGACGAAACTACATCGTCGAAGTTATGGTGGCTATTTATGTCGGTAATTAATAATACGAGAATTAATTAATCATTACGATGGAATATAATTTAGTTAAAAATACGTCTAAAGTTTTCGACGTATTTCCAACTAACACTTATTCTGTCGGAAAACAATAGGCCATAATATTTCTGACGAGCCAGAAATTATCGACGTATTTGCGACAAAAATATTCTGTTGTCGCAAACCTTTGGGTTAAATTAGTTCCGACGAAAGTTATTTTGGTCGGAAATACATCGTTAATTTTTGACGTATTTCAGTCGGATAAGTAATACGTTGGAAACCTATGGGTCAAATTAGTTTCGACGAACTGTTATTGTGTCGAAAATACGTCGTTATATTTAGACGTATTTGAGACGGATAATTAATACGTCGAAACTAATGTGGATCAAATTAGTTCTGACGAACCTACCTTGGGTCGAAAATACGTCATTAATGTTCTACGTATTTGAGACGGATAATTAATACGTCGGAACTTGTGTGGCTCAAATTAGATCTGATGAACATTTAGTTGGTCACTAAACCTTTCGATCGATTTACGCTGAAAAATAAATACGTCAGGAAATAAGTGCGTGAAATTGGTTCCGACGAATTGTTAGTTGGTCGAAATTCCGTTGAAAACTTTCTACACATTTTTTTATATATTTTGAAATTTTAAAAACCTGTTTAAAGCTACAATTATACACCACAATCGACACAACTCAACATAAAACACGCAATGAACAACATATACAACACACAATAGGATAAAGTCCTATTGTAAATTACAATAAGGAACGTCCACAACACATAAATCTTTGAATAAAAAAAGTTACAGTAATTGAAATGTATCATTTTTTCATAATATCATTAAAAAATCAAGATATATCCGCTACATCATCCTCATTCGTCATTCGTAGCATCTCCACCATCACCGGCTGTAGGAGGATCCTACATCACAAAAAATTAATAATAAAAAGATTTAAATAAATATAATTATTAATAAATCTAGTTAAATATCTTTTTGATTTTCTAAATTCGAAAGTAGATAACATGAAGATGATTTCTTTCACTCTCAAAGCTGAATTCTTTGAACTAAGCAGTAATGTTATTGTTGTGCCCTGTGGTTTTGATGATGTCTAACACGATGAATCATATTATGATAATGATTTTTTATATCATGAATTTGATGTGTGCTAGCTAATGTCAATATGTTTTCTAATGCCTTGAACAACATTTTTGTTGAGTCCCAAACGGTGACAATCAAGAGGGGAGGGGTGAATTGATTGGCGAATTAAAATTTCTTCCAAGGAAAACAATGATAAGTTAAACATATAAGCACTAGACCTTACTCGATCATGATCTCACTTGAATGCTTGTAGATAAAGGTGGGTGTTTGATAAAAGAAATGGTGTACGCTCAACTCACCGTGAAGCCCACTCGATGAAAAACAAACTACAAGTAACACACGAAGTTTTTAAGGTGGTTCGGGTACACTGCCGTGTCCCCTACGTCCACCCCTCACACGTGAGGATTAAGACTCTACTATGAAGTGAGCCACACACACACGCTGTGTAGAACATCAAACATACACACACGCGGCACCCGATCTGGGCTACCAAACATACATACACACACACACGTTCGTGTTTCCGATCACGAACACCACACACAAGAATCTGATTTAAGATATACAACAAATGCACAAGCTCAAGCAAAGGATTCAGAAAATGGAGAGTGAAGAATTGTTTATCGTGGTTGAGGCTCCCCCTTTCACTTCTTTGAAAGTAATTGAATGCTTCTGCAGGAGGAAGATCGATCCTTGAGGAAGAATGAAGCTATCTCGCACAAGCAAGGTTGCAGCACTTGATATCCCACACAGCTTGCTGTTGGGGATGATGTAGAGGCTTGATTCAAGCTTCCTCCCTTCACTTTCGGGGTCAAAACAAGGTGGAAGAAGCCCCTGGAGCTGCTGCTGCGAACCTGCACTCACAAGGGTTGGAAAAATAACACACTCTAGATGCCTCTTGCTACCTTGGGTTTCATACCCCAATAAGAAGTATATATATAGATTTTGGAACGTTCAAAGACACCCTAGAGACCAGATCCACAATACCTGGAACGATTTAGGGAGGTTAGGTTCGATTGGTATGACTTTCGGTGCATGTGCACGTAAGTCAAAAATCACGGCTCGGGTTCGAGACTGAAAGGGTCGACCCTTGGGGTCGACCCTCGTGAGGGTTTTAAGGTTTCTGGGCCAATGGGTCGACCCTCGGGGGTTGTCCGTGCAGGTTTGGAAAAGAGTTTTCAGGGGTCGACCCTTGGGGTCGACCCTCGAGTGAATGGGTCGACCCTTGGGGTCGACCCTTGCAGGTATGGTGATGGAGCCCGTCGGGTTCTAAAAAGAATCACCAGGGGTCGACCCTTGCGGCTGGGGGTCGACCCAATGGGTCGACCCTTTCAGGTGGAGATCAAAAACCCACGTTAACAGAACCAGGGGACCTAGGGGTCGACCCTTATTCCAGAACATCCAAAAGGTTGATTGAAAGACCCACTAAGTCCAAGAACAAGTCTAGGGGTTTCAAGATGATTTTTAAATCATGAGAGGGAATGAAACTCAAACCATTTAAACTTAGATAAGTTCTAAACCAATTTAATCCTTGAGATCAAAATAATGAACTTCAAACCACACAGTCAAAAGTCAATATGTTGAAGTCGATCTCACCAACCGTCCTCGAGTTCCTTAAGCACGTTTCTTGCCCTGTAAAGACATACATTCTGAATTAGATTTAGCATTGTAATTTACGTTCAAAAGCCTTACCAGATGAAGTTACTCTTGTACCTCCAAAAGCTCCAAGTCTACATCAAGGATGTGCATTTCCAAAACTTTTCATGTTGGAACAACTCAATTTCAATTCACACAAAAATATAGTGTTTGGTCATCATCAAAATCTATTTAGTATACCCACAAGGAGGGGGTTCAACAATCTCCCCCTTTTTGATGATGACAAAATACTACATGCCTTACATAAACATATGACTTTAAAAAGATTTAGCATTTACATTGAATTCCACCTTAAACCTTCATATTAAGAGTAAAACACAAGAAGCATTGTTCGACTCTTCATGCATCACATGAATTGCTCAAGAAGCGTTATAATAGTGAAATATAAGACCAGCCAACGATGTGAGATTGATGAACAAAAACACGTTCCAAAGTACTTTGTCGACAACAGAGGTTAAATGTAAACAAGGTCTGAGTTCAAGGGCAAATTACAAGATGCAATGCATGAGATGCAACTGAACACAACTTAAATGCAAACTGAAATGCAACAAAACTTAAATGCAACATTGCTAATGAATAGAAATATGATGAAATCACACATGCATGCAAGCACACAACACACACATAAAATATAAGTAGCCGATTGCCTAGGCACACATATAGTACAAGATTTCTCCCCCTTTGGCATCATCAAAAAGGAGGGGGTGACAAGGGATAGGAAGTGTGCCATTCTGTAAGAGCATATCCGTCTAATCATCATCCGGAGTCGGTGAGCTTGGCAGACGCCTAATATACTCCAAGACTTCTTCAAGCATGTGGGATTGATTAGCCAAAGTATCAGTAACATACTGAGAGTGCTCTTGATGAGATAGCTTCAGATCAGCGAGAGCATGTTGCATAGCCTCCATAGTCTCCCCATAATTGTCTAAACGATCATCAATAGTATCCAAACGGTCCATGATCAGCTGAACTGCCTCAGAAGGCATGTCCTCAACAGGAATATGTGGTTGTTGCACACCGGCCTGTGCATCATCGTCATCCTCCTCCTCAGAACTGATTTCATGTGCAGCACTTTTCAATGTCGGGACCAAGTTACCATCTCGCAAGTCATAGCCCATATTATGACAAATAGAATGAACAGTAAATATATCAGCCTCTCTAATGGTTTGAGAAGATTCGTTGGAGAGGTTTATGTCTATGTGTGCAAATATAGCAGAAAGTGAGGCGGCATATGGAAGAGTTCTATTCTTGTGCTTCATGCTGTTACACATATGTGCTAAAAACATAGCTGGGAAATTAACTGGAATACCACCCAAGAGACAGTAAAATAAGAACATATGGATCTCTGTCACTTTGTCATGGCCTCCTCCTCTTGGGAGCAGGATAGTAGTGATCATCCTGTGTAATATATGCTGCAGGGGAGGAAAGTGATTGGCGTTTAACCCAGCAAGAGAATTTTCACCTTTTTCTTTAGATGTCATCATTTGATAAACAGTTTCTTCAGGAACCACAATATCTCCAAATGTAAAGCCTTCATGAGGGAGATTAAATGCCACTCCTAAAAATTCTGTGGAGAGTATAACCCGTTTGCCATTTACCACAGTAATCGGATGTTCCCCAGACATGGTTAAGTTGCTATAAAATTGATGCACCAAATTCGGATAAATGCGCCGATGTTCAGACATGAAGAAGTCCAAATTTGGCTGACTGCAAAGAACATCCACTAAACTCGGAAGATGGCGGTTAAGGTTGGAAAATGATACCGCTCGAGGTCGAAGTACCTTTCTGTCCAAGACCTTGCTCGAAGGCCCAGATCCTCTGCCGTATGCGGCCTCCCTACCACGACGTGCCATGGCCGAACTAGACTCCCCTCCGCTGCGAGAAGAACGCCTCTTTGGGGCCATCTAAACATAGACCGAAGGAACCGGTTGATGAGGGTGTAGATCTAGATGGTTCAATGAGAGAGGAAGGCTATCCACATAGATTTATGATCCTCGACACATCAAGAACATACCTCAGTGGGAGTGAAGCTCAAGGAAGACGCATTGGAATCGCTCGGAAGGATTTGTGCGCGGGACACCACCGAGAGAGCCGCGGCTAGGGCTTGAGCATGTGGGTGCCAAGAGGGGATTTGAGGGCATGAAAGGAGTGGTGGCTAGGGATAGAAGGGGGCTCTGGGCGTTTTAGGAGATGGGAAGGGGGAAACATAGGGTTTCCACCCCTTTTTAGGGCGGTTCGGATGCGGCGGATGCCGCCCGACCATAACGGGTCAACCCAATGGGTCGACCCCTTTCACCCCGGCCCCAGACAGGAATCGCTATCGCGAGGGTTGACCCTTGGGGTCGACCCTTCCACTGTTTTTCACCAAAAAATATTTAAGGGAGAGGGAAGGTAAAAAAAATGATGTGGCTCGAATCCCCAATGATAATATCATGTTGGAATCAAGGAATTGGAGTTGTTTTATGGGTGAATGCATTGGGGAACTTGTTTCAAGAAGATCTAGGATCATAGTAGACATTCATATTCTAACGTCTCCAAATTTTAGATTTCGAGGGATTATGCTCTCTTGCTGGCATTTAAGGAACTCAAGGAAATATCGGCCATAGAAGTTGCAAAGACATGGTTGTATTCTATAAATAAAAGACATGCAAGACATGCAATCATGATTTTTCATACATTTTTTTTTCAAGCAATCATAATGCACATGCATGACAAGGGGAAATTCAACTATACACTATACTAATGCAAATGCATGCTATGCTGACGTATATACATAGATATGCAACTGATCAAGACTCAGACACGTCTATCCTACAAACCCCTAATTCTCTCTTAAATGTTGTGAATTTATCTTCACTTAGAGGTTTGGTGAAAATGTCGGCAATTTGTTGGTCTGTTTCAATGAACATGATTTCTACATCACCCTTGCTCACATGATCCCTGAGAAAATGATGTCTAATCTCAATATGCTTTGTGCGAGAGTGATGGACTGGATTCTTTGACAAGCTTATGGCTGAAGTGTTGTCACACAAGATGGAAGTGTTTTTGAAAGAAATGCCATAATCAATCATCTGTTGTTGGATCCATAGCACCTGGGCAACGTAACTCCCGACAGCCACATATTCGGCTTCGGCGGTTGATAGAGCCACTGAGTTTTGTTTCTTGGAGGCCCATGAGACCACGCATCCTCCAAGAAATTGGCAATACCCGCTAGTGCTTTTTCGATCCACTTTACAACCCGCATAATCGGCATCGGAATAAGCAATTAAATCAAAGCTCGAATTACGCGGAAACCACAATCCTAAATTACTTGAACCAACAATATATCTGAAAATTCGTTTAACAGCCGACATGTGTGATTCTTTTGGATTGGACTGAAATCGTGCACACAAACACACAGCAAATTGAATGTCGGGCCTGCTGGCAGTTAAATACAACAGGAACCAATCATGCTTCTGAAGAGTTTTTGATCTACGGATTTACCTGATTCATCTTGATCAATTTTTATTGAGGTGGACATGGGAGTTGGTTGTGGTTTAGTAGAGGTCAAGTTGAACTTTTTCAGCAGCTCCAATGCATACTTCTTCTGATGTATGAACATACCATGATCCGTCTGTATGACCTGCAATCCCAAGAAGAATGTCAGCTCTCCCATAAGACTCATTTCAAACTCACTTTGCATCAATTTGGTAAAGTCTGTGCTGAGAGCATCTTTGGTGGAGCCAAAAATAATATCATCCACGTAAACTTGAACAATTAAGATTTCCTTACCGTTCAACTTTATGAAAAGAGTTTGATCAATATTACCTCGTTTGAATCCATTTTGAATGAGGAAATCACTTAACCGTTCATACCATGCCCGGGGTGCTTGTTTCAGACCGTAGAGTGCCTTATCTAGCTTGTACACATGGTTTGGATGCTTCGTGTCCTCAAACCCCGGTGGTTGCTCCACATACACGTCCTCCTGGATATAGCCATTCAAAAATGCACTCTTAACATCCATTTGAAATAGTTTAATGCTGTTGCAACATGCAAATGCTAATAACACTCTCACTGCCTCGAGTCTTGCTACGGGAGCAAAAGACTCATCAAAGTCAATCCCAAGCTCTTGGCTATAGCCTTTAGCTACTAGCCTGGCCTTATTCCTAGTTACCACTCCTTGATCGTTTATTTTGTTTCGAAAAACCCACTTTGTTCCGATCATTGAGTGGTTTCTAGGACATGGCACGAGGAACCATACTTTGTTCCTTTGGAACTGGTGTAGTTCTTCTTGCATAGCGATGATCCAAGACTCATCCTTCAAGGCCTCTTCAATAGAGTGAGGTTCAAAATGGGAAAGTAAGGTAAGTCCTGATTTTCAACTTCCCTGAAAGAGGCTCGTGTTCTTGTTCCGTCTTCAACATTGCCGATCACATTCTCCGGCGGATGGTCCTTTTCGAAAGTCCATTGCCTTGGAAGCTGCTGTTCCAACTGATCTTTCGGATTTGCATCATCTTCTTGTGGTTCTTTTTCTTCTTGTTTTTCAGTTTTTCCTTCCATCATCTTGATATTACCGTCATTCAATTCATCGTCCTGCAAAATAGATTTTTCATTAGTGCTTTTAAAAGATGATTCATCAATGATGACATGGGGGCTTTCCTCAACTACAAGAGTTCTCAAGTTATACACTCGATAACCTCTTGAGCTAAGAGAGTATCCAAGAAATATACCTCTGTCACTTTTGGGGTCAAATTTAGCCAGGTCCACCTTACCATTATTGTGAATGTAACAAACTAAGCCGAACGGTCTAAGATAGGAAATGTTTTGCTTCTTACCTTGGTACAACTCATAAGGGGTTTTCTTTAATAGTGGTCTTACCATGGCACGATTGACAATGTAGCAAGCAGTGTTCACTGCTTCTGCCCAAAAGTACCTCGGCAAATTGTTCTCGTTTAGCATGGTTCTTGTCATCTCAATTAATGTCCTGTTCTTCCTTTCAACAACACTATTCTATTCGGGGGTTCTTGGTGCGGAGAAGTCATGCGTATAGCCTTGAGCCCTGCAAAAGTTGCTGAACTCATGGTTATCAAATTCCTTACCGTGATCGCTCCGCACGGCCTTGATGCAACACCCCTTTTCATTTTGGACTACCCTACAAAATACTTCAAATTCTGTCAGGGCATCATTTTTATGTGAAGGGAAGTAAACCCAACAAAATCTTGAGTAATCATCCACAATGACAAAGCCATACAATTTACCACCCAAGCTATGTGTTCTGCTTGGTCCAAATAGGTCAATGTGGATTAACTCAAGGGGCCTTGATGTAGTTACATCATTCTTGCACTTGAATGATGTCCTTGTTTGCTTACCCATGCTGCACGTCCCACAGACTCCTTCATCAGTAACCTTCAGCTTAGGCAATCCAACAACCAAATCATTTCGAGACAGTTTTAGCAAAACATTAAAACTAGCATGCCCAAGTCGGCGATGCCAAAGCCAAACATCATCATTGTTTCTTGCAACGAAACACAGATTTTTATGAGAGGGTTCATCCAAATCAATCATATATACATTGTTATGTCTAAGACCAATGAACTTTATCTCATGAGTATTTTTATTCACAACGGTGCAGTAGTTAGAATCAAAAATCACGTTGCATCCTTTATCACAAAGTTGACTTATACTCAAAAGATTATGATGCAACCCTTTCACAAGCAAGACATTCTCAATGGCATGATTTTGATTCTTACCTATCTTACCTTCTCCGATAATTTTGCCTTTGTCCTTACCACCAAATGCCACTATTCCACCATCCTTTTCATGCAGGTCCGCAAATAATTCTTTATTTCCCGTCATGTGCCGAGAGCATCCACTGTCCAAATATCACCTATTCCTTTGAGCTCTCAAGCAGACCTGCGATCACAACAAATGTACTTATGCAGATTTTGGTACCCAAGCAAGCTTGGGTCCACTATGGTTAGAAACATGAAATGTGTATGATCTATTTCTCATTCTAGCAAAGCTTTCATCATCAAATTTCAGAATTCTGCAATCATACATGTCATGGCCTAATCTTCCACAATAAAAGCATGTAATGGCTCTATCCCTGTTTCTTTTCCTTCTTTTATTCAGGAATGAATTATGCACATGAGTTTTTGACATGGATGAAGATGAACTTTTGGGAGGCATATGAGTTGAATGTTTTTCAGATTGTAAAGTTTTCCCTTTTTCAAAAATGGCAATAGCATCCTTCAACTCATGATTTTCATGTATTAGAGAATGGACTTGATTTTCGACCTTTTCTTTTGCTTGATTGCATGCCATGCTTTCAAGCTTTTCTTGTTCCAGATTATTTTTCAAATCATCATGCATTTTACTTAGAGTGAATTGCTTCTCTCTCATGCATGAAATTTCTTCTTCAAGTAATTCATTTTTGGACACAAGAATTTCTTTCTCATTTATCAACTTCTCAGTTTCAGATTTCAACACATGACAATTTTCACAAGACTTTGCAGCATGCACAAAATGATCAATTTTCTTTTTCAGATTTCTATTTTCAGATCTGAATTTTTTGCATTTTTCATACACAGACTCATAAGCAATCTGCCATTGTTCACATGTAAGAGATTCGGTTTCAGAATTTACCTCATTAGCGTCATCTTCATTTGCCATGAAACATAAATTCTGAACCAGCTCATCCAGTTCATCTTCATTAGCCAACTCTTCCTCATCTTCATCACTCCATGTGACCACCATGGCCTTTGGCTTCTTGAACCTTCCTTTCTTGAACTTTTTCATCAGATCGGGGCACTCACCCCACATATGACCGGGTTTCTTGCATTCGTAGCAAATAACTTCTTCCTTCTTGCTACTTTCACCTCTATTAGGACCTTGCTTCCTTGGTCCTTTTCTGAATTGGCTGCCAAACTTTCTTGTTCCTTTGACGAATCTTCTTGCTCTTTTTGTGATCATGGCAACCAGCTCCTCATCTTCGGTGTTACCGGTGGAATCATTATCACTGCCCTCTGATTCTTGTGGATTCACTTTTAGAGCCAAAGGTGTGACTACCTTCTTCTTTTTATGGTCCTCCTCGCTCCTCTTGATGTTGATTTCGTAAGTCATCAAGGAGCTAATTAGCTCGTCCAATTTCAAAGTGCTGAGATCCTTTGAGTCCTCGATTATAGTGGCCTTTGTGTGCCATTGTGATGACAAGGATCTCAATACCTTTCTGACGAGTTCCTTGTCGGAATACTCTTTACCAAGTCCCTTTAATCCATTCGTGATTTCTGTCAATCTTGCAAACATATCAGAAATGGACTCTTCTGGTTTCATCATAAATAACTCATAATCCCGGACTAGCAGATTTGCCTTGGTTTCCTTTACTTCTGATGTTCCTTCATAGATCAACCGCAGCTTGTTCCACATCTCCTACGCAGAAGAACACATGGAAATACATGAGTATTCATTAGGATGAATGGCACATTGTATTATATTCATGGCTTTAAACTTTGTTGAACACTTCTTTATATCCTCATCATCCCACTCATCCTCATTTTGAGACAGAGTATACGGACCCTTGCTTATGACGTGCCACACGTCATAGTCTTGGGCTCGTAGAAAAATATACATTCTGTTCTTCCAATAAGGGTAGTTTGATCCATCAAAGAACGGGGGTCTTTGGATCGAATGCCCTTAGGGCATCATCCCCTTGGGGCATCATCCCCTTGTTTGCCATAAAGAGGGATCTACTCTACAACCGTGTGGTCGAGTGAAACAGAGACCAAAGCTCCGATACCAATTGTTGAGTCCCAAATGGTGACAATCAAGAGGGGAGAGGTGAATTGATTGGCCAATTAAAATTTCTTCCAAGGAAAACAATGATAAGTTAAACATATAAGCACTAGACCTTACTCGATCATGATCTCACTTGAATGCTTGTAGATAAAGGTGGGTGTTTGATAAAATAAATGGTGTACGCTCAACTCACTGTGAAGCCCACTCGATAATGAATCTGGAAAAACAAACCACAAGTAACACACGGAGTTTTTTAGGTGGTTCAGGTACACTACCGTGTCCCCTACGTCCACCCCTCACACGTGAGGATTAAGACTCCACTATGAAGTGAGTCACACACACACGCTGTGTAGAACATCAAACATACACACACGCGGCACCCGATCTGGGCTACCAAACATACATACACACACACGTTCGTGTTTCCGATCACAAACCCCACACGCAAGAATCTGATTTAAGATATACAACAAATGCACAAGCTCAAGCAAAGGATTCAAAAAATGGAGAGTGAAGAATTATTTATCGTGGTTGAGGCTCCCCCTTTCACTTCTTTGAAGGTAATTGAATGCTTCTGCAGGAGGAAGATCGATCCTTGAGGAAGAATGAAGCTATCTCGCACAAGCAAGGTTGCAGCACTTGATATCCCACACAGCTTGCTGTTGGGGATGATGTAGAGGCTTGATTCAAGCTTCCTCCCTTCACTTTCGGGGTCAAAACAAGGTGGAAGAAGCCCCTGGAGCTGCTGCTGCGAACCTGCACTCACAAGGGTTGGAAAAATAACACACTCTAGATGCCTCTTGCTACCTTGGGTTTCATACCCCAATAAGAAGTATATATATAGAGTTTGGAACGTTCAAAGACACCCTAGAGACCAGATCCACAATACCTGGAACAATTTAGGGAGGTTAGGTTCGATTGGTATGACTTTTGGTGCATGTGCACGTAAGTCAAAAATCACGGCTCGGGTTCGAGACTGAAAGGGTCGACCCTTGGGGTCGACCCTCGTGAGGGTTTTAAGGTTTCTGGGCCAATGGGTCGACCCTCGGGGGTTGTCCGTGCAGGTTTGGAAAAGAGTTTTCAGGGGTCGACCCTTGGGGTCGACCCTCGAGTGAATGGGTCGACCCTTGGGGTCGACCCTTGCAGGTATGGTGAAGGAGCCCGCCGGGTTCTAAAAAGAATCACCAGGGGTCGACCCTTGCGGCTGGGGGTCGACCCAATGGGTCGACCCTTTCAGGTGGAGATCAAAAACCCACGTTAACAGAACCAGGGGACCTAGGGGTCGACCCTTATTCCAGAACATCCAAAAGGTTGATTGAAAGACCCACTAAGTCCAAGAACAAGTCTAGGGGTTTCAAGATGGTTTTTAAAGCATGAGAGGGAATGAAACTCAAACCATTTAAACTTAGATAAGTTCTAAACCAATTTAATCCTTGAGATCAAAATAATGAACTTCAAACCACACAGTCAAAAGTCAATATGTTGAAGTCGATCTCACCAACCGTCCTCGAGTTCCTTAAGCACGTTTCTTGCCCTGTAAAGACATACATTCTGAATTAGATTTAGCATTGTAATTTACGTTCAAAAGCCTTACCAGATGAAGTTACTCTTGTACCTCCAAAAGCTCCAAGTCTACATCAAGGATGTGCATTTCCAAAACTTTTCATGTTGGAACAACTCAATTTCAATTCACACAAAAATATAGTGTTTGGTCATCATCAAAATCTATTTAGTATACCCACAAGGAGGGGGTTCAACAATCTCCCCCTTTTTGATGATGACAAAATACTACATGCCTTACATAAACATATGACTTTAAAAAGATTTAGCATTTACATTGAATTCCACCTTAAACCTTCATATTAAGAGTAAAACACAAGAAGCATTGTTCGACTCTTCATGCATCACATGAATTGCTCAAGAAGCGTTATAATAGTGAAATATAAGACCAGCCAACGATGTGAGATTGATGAACAAAAACACGTTCCAAAGTACTTTGCCGACAACAGAGGTTAAATGTAAACAAGGTCTGAGTTCAAGGGCAAATTACAAGATGCAATGCATGAGATGCAACTGAACACAACTTAAATGCAAACTGAAATGCAACAAAACTTAAATGCAACATTGCTAATGAACAAAAATATGATTTAATTGCTCATCCCCTTGTTTGCCATAAAGAGGGATCTACTCTACAACCGTGTGGTCGAGTGAAACAGAGACCAAAGCTCCGATACCAATTGTTGAGTCCCAAATGGTGACAATCAAGAGGGGAGAGGTGAATTGATTGGCCAATTAAAATTTCTTCCAAGGAAAACAATGATAAGTTAAACATATAAGCACTAGACCTTACTCGATCATGATCTCACTTGAATGCTTGTAGATAAAGGTGGGTGTTTGATAAAAGAAATGGTGTACGCTCAACTCACTGTGAAGCCCACTCGATAATGAATCTGGAAAAACAAACCACAAGTAACACACGAGTTTTTTAGGTGGTTCAGGTACACTACCGTGTCCCCTACGTCCACCCCTCACACGTGAGGATTAAGACTCCACTATGAAGTGAGTCACACACACACGCTGTGTAGAACAGCAAATATACACACACGCGGCACCCGATCTGGGCTACCAAACATACATACACACACACGTTCGTGTTTCCGATCACAAACCCCACACGCAAGAATCTGATTTAAGATATACAACAAATGCACAAGCTCAAGCAAAGGATTCAAAAAATGGAGAGTGAAGAATTATTTATCGTGGTTGAGGCTCCCCCTTTCACTTCTTTGAAGGTAATTGAATGCTTCTGCAGGAGGAAGATCGATCCTTGAGGAAGAATGAAGCTATCTCGCACAAGCAAGGTTGCAGCACTTGATATCCCACGCAGCTTGCTGTTGGGGATGATGTAGAGACTTGATTCAAGCTTCCTCCTTTCACTTTCGGGGTCAGAACAAGGTGGTAGAAGCCCCTGGAGCTGCTGCTGCGAACCTGCACTCACAAGGGTTGGAAAAATAACACACTCTAGATGCCTCTTGCTACCTTGGGTTTCATACCCCAATAAGATGTATATATATAGAGTTTGGAACGTTCAAAGACACCCTAGAGACCAGATCCTCAATGCTTGGAACGATTTAGGGAGGTTAGGTTCGATTGGTATGACTTTTGGTGCATGAGCACGCAAGTCAAAAATCACAGCTCAGGTTCGAGACTGAAAGGGTCGACCCTCGTGAGGGTTTTAAGGTTTCTGGGCCAATGGGTCGACCCTTGGGGTCGACCCTCGGGGGTTGTCCGTGCGGGTTTGGAAAAGAGTTTTCAGGGGTCGACCCTTGGGGTCGACCCTCGAGTGAATGGGTCGACCCTTGCAGGTATGGTGAAGGAGCCCGCCGGGTTCTAAAAAAAATCACCAGGGGTCCTTGGGGTCGACCCTTGCGGCTGGGGGTCGACCCAATGGGTCGACCCTTTCAGCTGGAGATCAAAAACCCACGTTAACAGAACCAGGGGACCTAGGGGTTGACCCAATGGGTCGACCCTTATTCCAGAACATCCAAAAGGTTGATTGAAAGACCCACTAAGTCCAAGAACAAGTCTAGGGGTTTCAAGATGGTTTTTAAAGCATGTGAGGGAATGAAACTCAAACCATTTAAACTTAGATAAGTTATAAACCAATTTAATCCTTGAGATCAAAATAATGAACTTCAAACCACACAGTCAAAAGTCAATATGTTGAAGTTGATCTCACCAACCGTCCTCGAGTTCCTTAAGCACGTTCCTTGCCCTATAAAGACATACATTCTGAATTAGATTTAGCATTGTAATTTATGTTCAAAAGCCTTACCAGACGAAGTTACTCTTGTACCTCCAAAAGCTCCAAGTCTACATCAAGGATGTGCATTTCCAAAGCTTTTCATGTTGGAACAACTCAATTTCAATTCACACAAAAATATAGTGTTTGGTCATCATCAAAATCTATTTAGTATACCCACAAGGAGGGGGTTCAACAATTTTCATATGAAGGCTTGAAGAGTTGTAATGTCGATGCTATGAATGCTTGAACTGTTATGTCTGTATGCTTGAAGAATGTATGTTTGAAGAACTGTAATATTTGAAGAATTCATGTAAGCATAAGCATGGCAGTGTCACAGTAGCCCTAGAAGCAACTCTGCAGAAGAAGCTTCCAATCGCTGAAGAAACAAGCTGATATATCACCTTAAGATAGACTTTGTATCCGCTGAAGAATAAGGGTGAAAAATATCCCTTAAGGCTGACAAATGTGCATTACGGGTGATAGATACTACCTTAAGGGTAACAAATAGATGGACTAGGTGAATAATAGGCAACAGTGGTGACAAATAGCAGTGCAAAGGTGAATAATAGGCAGCCGGTGTGAAACAGCTAAAAACAAAGAACCTCAAGTCGACATGGAAGGGCTTACAAGTCGACTTCTGATAGAAGAATTCACAGAATGAAAGAAGACTTTTTAGCTGCGGACTAAGGGTGAAAATGGGTGGACAAAGTAGACAAATGGCTGTATAGCAGTGTGAAATGGCTGTTCAGTGGTGTAAAGTGGCTCATGGCTATGACATTTAAAGAATGATCAAAATGGTTGAAGAGAATGATTGTCCATGAGGTTCCCAGCTTCCCCATGATGATTCTGGAGAATCATTCAGCATCAAACGACCTTGATGATCCTTGTTTAAAGTCAAGAAAGTGACTTGGACTTCAGTTCTCCTGGCCTTCAACGGTGAAATCATTGAACATGGCTCTGTGTTCTTGTTGGGTTTAGTTGAAGCTGCACTCCAGTCATACAGCATTCTGCTATGGCTGTTTGGATGACTTATGGAGCCATGGCTTGCATACAGATCTATGACCACTGTGTCGATTGTGCTTGACATTTTACATTTTGTTTTGTTCTTTCTCGTTTTAGTTCGGTTTGCGTTCATTGCCTTGCAGTGCCCGGCGCACTCAAGGTGTTTGCTCACAGGTACTATCAGTGTGTTGCTCTGGGTAACCAGAGTGTAGTGGACGTGTTTCCTCCGTCCTCCCCTCTGGTATCAGAGGAAGGAGGAAGGGAGATCTTGATCTTCAGGTTGTGGGTAACTTGGTGTTGCTCACGGGGTTCCCTCTGTACTTCAGAGGAAGAGAGGACTGGTCCTCTAGTTGTGGGTAACTGGGTGTTACTCACGGTTTCTTCTAATTTGATCAGAAGAAGAGAGGAGAGTGTTCTTCTAGGTCAAGCTATAAGTTAGCGTTTGTTTGCAGACTGAGTCTACGGTTATTACTGTTGCAAGGGGAAGCCACACTCAGGTTTGAGTGTGGGGTGGACGTAGATCTGTGTGGCAGATCGAATCACCTAAAAACTATGTGTGCCATGATTTGCATTGGTGCAATTGGCCCTTATCATCTTCCTCCATTCACAGGTTTGCGTATGAACAGATCTTCCCTATATGCTAAGTGGTTGTATTGCAGTCTGTTAGATTTTTCTGATCTAAGTAGATTCTATGAGATAGCATTCTCTTAGTTAGTGCATTCTTGTCACTTTCATTTATATTGTTCTCACATATATCATTTGAGCTCGTGGTTTGATAGCTGAGTGTTAAATTGTCATAGGCTTAAAAATTGAGGTTAAAATTTTTATAGGATCTATTCACCCCCCCTCTAGATCCTGTTGCGCACACATATTCACATACTTGCTTCTGACTTTGCCTATAGAGCAGATAACATTGGTATCACAGATACTCCTCTATTATAACTCTAAAGTCTACGAAATTAAAAAATAAATTAAATACTCACATGAGAGGGCTGTGGTGTGCTCGAGGGTGCTCCCTGAGACAAAATCCCCGCCTGTGCCAGGAGGGTAGCAACCACCCGAGTAAAACACGCCTCTATGCATTCCTCGACTAGGTCTACCGCATGTTCGACGATGGATGTAATCTAGCTCGTAGAAGTGCTGATGGAGGGAGTAGAGAAGGAACTACTACCGGGGTAGGACGAAGCTGAGCCCTGAGAAGATGCTAGAATCGGGCTGGTGTCCAAGCTCTGCCCAAAATCGTATACTTGTCCTTTCTTCGGTGGGTTGGCTACTGCTACCCATGCCTCAGGATCTAGTTGCGGCCGCTGCGTCTCCTCGTACCGATACTTTTCAATCGTATGCCTGTCATATGACTCCTGCAAATTGAATAAAAAATATTGTAAATGTCATATTAATCAATCATATTTAAAAATAGAAATAGAAAAGAAATGTGTATGTATATAATCTTACCACTATCGAGCGAGCTCTCTCGCTCACATACTGATCCATCCCCTTCTTTTGGTGAACCGTAGCAAATAAATCACGGTACGAGACCGTACCACCCCTCTTCTTTTCCTGTTATACATGTTATAGAGAATAAGTAGGGACATATAAGAAATAAATTATAATAAAATTAAGATGATTACTTACCAATATCTCCTTCTGGGTCGCGAAGGAAACATATCCAGAAGTATGAAGATGCACGTCTGGATGTAACGCACGTGCGGCTTTGGATTTTATGGATTTGGCCATCCAATTAGGCTCGGTCCATCTATCACAGAGGTCCTCCCAGTGCTCCCTCCTCATCTATGCGGGGCCGTGTGCCTTCCAAAGGCCACGGTTCTCGCTCCCCCCTGCTAGAGCCTTGGCACGTTCCCGACAGCCGTGTAAATGATGCTTATAATTTACCATTCTTGTGGCCTCCCATGCACGTCGAGCTCGTTCGGCGTCAGCTCGCCTCACAAACTGATATCCTTGCTGTCAAGAATTCAAATTTTATAAGTTAGTCGATTGAAATTGTGGAGTTGGGAAATATGTAACTTAAAAGATTAAATCGTATACCAGGAACTCGTCATACAATCGATCGCGGATATCCTGAGGAAACTTTTGAAATGACTTATATGGGCCGGTCACATGTCGCTTAATAATGTTAGTAATAAAACGAGAAGCCTCACTAGGCTCTACCTTATCCCTGCAATTACAAATGTTAAAATGATAGTCAACAATTATATATATAGTTGATGGATAGATAACGAACATAATTCATGAGTTTAAATATTTACCTAGAGACCCAACATGGCTTGCGTCCCTCTTGCAACACCACCTGCTCGCCCTCATGATGGCTAACAACATCGTCTGCCTATTATGTGCCCGGGTTGGCAGACGAGCCAACTATTGGAGGTGGTGTGCCCGACGTACCTGTTACAAGTAAAATAGAAGTAGTTAATCAGAATTTAGCTCATTATTAAATAAAAAATTTCAACAAGTAAACATATAGAATTCTTATCATTTAACTAAGAATTTAAATAAACATAGCAGTAGAATGTGATGGAAGTGGTGTACTCTGTAGTCCTGATGTAGAGGCACTCGAACCTGTAAACATAAAATATCGTGAGAAAAACAAAGTGCATATTCACTACTCATTAATCTATAAATTTAAATAAACATACCCGCAGTTGTTGGCGTGGGCGGTGCACTCTGTGTACCTGGTGCGGAGACATAAAATATTATGAGCAAAACAAAGTACATATTCACTACTCATTTATCTAAGTGATGTGTGGAAGGATAGGATATAGAGGGGTGGTGAATATATCTCCCGATTAAAAACTATGCCCAAATTAAAATAAAAAATCTGGCGCTACCCAATTTTAAAACATAATGAACACTGGCCAACATGAGTAAGTCGCCACTGAACCTCCAAATGGGTTGAAGCCGTCTATGCATAAACCTAACCTAACATTGCGTAGATCGTGAGCAAAAGCAGTATACGTACGATTGAAATGAGCCCAGGTTTCACCGTCGGCAGGATGACTGATTATATCATCTACATGACCAACTCTCTCCGTGTGCCATATCATATGTCGAGCTATCTTTGACGACATATATATCCGCTGCAATCTGGGCGTAAGAGGGAAGTATCGCAGTGACCTGTAAGGCACATCCTTCTGCTTTGAATTATCCCCTCTCTTAGGTTTAAATCTATCATGCTGAAAAATATCACATGATCTTTTATATATATTATCTTCATAATATAGCATACAGTGATTAGGGCATGCATCTATTTTTTGGTATTCAAGCCCTAACTCATTGACCATCTTCTTTGCACAGTAAAAATTTTTAGGTAGCTTCTCATCTCGAGGCAGCATACTCTTGAGAAGGAGGAGCATATGGTCAAAACAACTCTCACTAAGGTGAAATTTGGATATCAAATTCAACAACTGTGAGACAGCAGACAACCGAGTGTGATTTTCATAACTATCCCATAGCGGCTCATCAGCATTCTGAAGTAACTGATAAAATCTTTCAGCCGACTTGTTTGGTGGTTCTACGTTGTACACGTGTTCCCCTTGTACATTAAAGTTAGGGCCAGTAGCATCAATTATCATGTCTGCATAGGTACTTGTGCTTGCAACATTGTCGGGCTCATATGACCAGAAGTCCTCGCCATGACACACCCAATTCATATAACCTTTCGTGAACCCTTTCCTGTATAAATGAGCTTGCACATCCCATAGCGAATGAAATCTCTTATTTTTACAACGTAAACAAGGACATCGGATGTTACCACACTGGTCCACAACTGTTGGATGCCCTAATACAAACTGAATAAAACTATCAACTCCATCCTTAAACTCCTCTGACACCACTCCGTCAACTATTCTGTGATTCATCCATGAACGATCAATTCTAGCCATATTTACCTAACATATTAAAAAATTCATATCAATATCTCTTATCACTACATCTAAGAAAATATCGTGTACATCTCCCCTAAATATTGACTATTTTTCACACTTGTACATCCTGTTTGGTCACATATACATCCATATCCACATCCACTTTCTCTTCCATATTCACACACCGTGGTTGACATCGACATCATCTTCTGGAAAAAATCATTAACATACTCGCATTCACATACACATTTTCTTACATATCGGCATCCACACCTGTCTACCAATTTAATTCACATCCAAGCATACTAATCACATATATCATAACAAAAGTCTTGAAGGGGCAAAAATGAAAAAAGGGTCATATCCACATTTACGCACACACATTTATACCCACATCCCTCTTCCCACCCTCCCAATAAAAACAGGGGCTTGGAATTTCATATGATGTTGTAAGAGTACATCATGTGATAAGGCGAAAAGATTTGTCTTATAGATCAAGCATGAAGGTTAAAATTCTCAAAGGAGCAGTTGGTTTACTTAAAAGTAATCTCTATGCAACTCTTGAGCACATATTACTTGGGGGATAATATGTACTCAAGAGGGGGGCCAACGGGAGAGGGAGAGAGGAGAATACCTGCGGTGGGGGGGTGTCAACCGGAAAGAATTTGACCGCCGCCACTATCGGAGCTCACCTCCGCCCACCCTCGCCACTCCGCCGCCCGCCGGTGAGAGATTGTGAGGTGGGTGCAATCGTGAGAGAGGAAAGGGATGCAGTGGTTGAAGGAGGGGGAAGGGGGAAGGACTAAGGAGGTCAGGAGAGGGGTCATCTGCCTGTTCTTGTCTCCTTTTATTTGGCACCATGTTTTCTTTCATTCATTCATTTCTTCTAATAGGATAAAATCTCCCTCAGTAAAAATGTCATTAGATCTAAAAAATTTATTATTTAATATTTTGAGATCTATAATTTTGAAATTTTCAACTTTTTTATGGTCGATAAGTCAATTCCTATAAAAAAAAGAGAGTGCGTGTTGAAAAGTCTAGCTACCTTGAAAGCAAGGTTTGTGGTCTCGACAGATCTGCCCGTCCCGGTCATGGCCAGGGACGTGTCGGGTCGGTGCATATTCGCTCCGTGTTGGTCCATCTCGTAAAATGTTAAAATAAAAAAAGACTCTATATATATATAATATATATAAAATAATACAACAAAGTAAAAAAAGACTCTTTATATATAATATATATATAATAAAATATTAAAATAATGAAGCGTCCCGGTCACAACCCACGACCCGGGCGTCCCGCCCACCACTTGGGTGGGGTCGGGACATGCGGGTCGAGGCATCCCGGAGCGGGACGTCAAACCCTGCTTGACCGATAAGTTGATTCATATAAAAGGAAGAGACAACGTGTTGAAAATCCTAGCTACCTTGAAAGGCCCACATCGGGGTGCGAAAAAGTACTCAGAGACGTATCGATCACATGTTGACCATTTCCTTATTGTTCCATGCCCCCGCCAAACTCATGTGTTTTAAATTTACCGTCACGTCTATAATGAATTTTTGGGAGCTAGGGCTCCTCGCGGGGAATGCTACGTGGAAGCACTCAGGATAATAATCAAATATCATTGTATCTTTTATCAGTTTTACTCACGATAGGGCGTGCCAATCACTTGTGTGTGACAATGTGTTCAGGTTCCAAGACTGGAATGGTCTGGACTAACCGAAGGTGCACTCCTTCTGATCACTAAGCAGACGATGGTGGGCATCAGGTCGGGACTGGCGACCCGCCGTGCCATAAAGGTCGATCACGGCGATAAGAGGGGAAAATGTTTGATTAATCACCAAGCAATGGGGCTGCATGGCCGATAAGTCGATTCTTATAAAAGGAGGAGACAGTGTGTTGAAAAGCCTAGCTACCTTGAAAGGCCCACATCGGGGTGCGAAAAGGTACTCAGAGGCGTATCAGTCACATGTTGACCATTTCCTTATTGTTCCGTGCCCCCATCAAACTCATGTGTTTTGAATTTACCGTCACGTCTATAATGAATTTTCGGGAGCTAGGGCTCCTCTCGAGGAATGCCACGTGGAAGCACTCAGGATAATAATCAACGTCGCCCTTGAGTCACGTGCACATCATTCGGGGCAGGTGTGGCCGTCCCTGTCGAACCGGTCGTCCCGGCCACGGCTCGAGACTGGATTGGACATTACGTACCGATACAGAAAACTATAATATATATATATATATATATATATATATATATATATATATATATATAATGGAATAAACAAATTGAAATGATATGTTGTATCATTTGGTTTATTGTTCTGCCATTTGAACGGGTTTCTCCGGGTTCGAATCTTAGCTCCAGCTTAAGGTTTCCTTAAGTTTTTTTAATATGACTTATTTAAAAATGTAAATGAAAATGCGGTAGAACTTTGTTTCGAACCCGACTATTGACACTCGTTTTATGACCAATGAGTTGGGTCATCTCCTTATCTCTATTTTATGATGTCCCGAGTTATTCGCCAGATTATTGGGTCATTTTTGATCAGTTTTTGGGCTTATTTTATGGGTTACTCTCCCTGGTTGGGCCTATCTCCTCTGATTTCTCATCATTTAAGCTTATTGGGCCTAGATAAGGGCTAATAAGGATTTTATTGTGGATTAACTTGGAGATTTGTCGGTCTTTATCTCTTTTGCCACGTCTACTAGCCTAGCGGTCTATCGTACGATCGTTTGGCGGGCGTTGGCAGTCCTTTGCTAGACCGCTAGGAGGCAGAGAGTCATGTTAAGTTTCTTTGGTCTTATCTTTTTCTGGACGAATGAGCCATGCGGTCTATCGCTAGACCGTTTTCTTGTGCCTTGCAGTCTATCGCAAGACCGTTTGGGGAGACATAGAGTCCTGCTCTATCTGTTCTTCCTCTGCTTCGCCGTGGTCGAGCTAGAGTCCTTGGTTTGTTGATTTATCTTTAGATAGAGGCTTTTAGAAGCTTCTGTTTGTTTCTATGGACTCTTGGGAGTATTATCTTCGAGATTTATCTAGTTTCAGGTCGATTTTCATGTCATTATCCCTCCAGCTCGAACCTAGGGTTTGAGGGTCTGGTCTATAAATAAGACCCTTGGCTTCATGGCTTGAGGAGGAGATTTCTGGAGTTTGTCTCGAAGTGCTGCTACATTCTGGAGTGAGTACCAACCAGGGAGAAGTCATCTCTACGTCCATAAGGCTTCTGGTTCAGGGAGTATCAAGTTCCAATAGTTGTTTTTGAGTCTTTTCTTTCTTAGTTTTCCCTCCTTCTCTTTGCATCATCATAGCATATTCCCTCTTCCTCTTCCACGTTCTCTGCACTCACACCACGTTTTAAAACATCCTCTTATCTTTTCCACTCCCCACAGGGGTTAAAAAACCACCAACCCCTAGGTATTCACCCTTCTTTTTATGCACTTTCGTTTAGTTGCATTATAGATACTACACTAGTCGAAGGGGTTATTGGGTCATTTTTCTTGGTGTCTACATTCTTCTGCAAGTTTACAGGACTCATTGCACGAGGCCCAGCTCTTCTGGTCTGCCAGGAGGGGTTGAGATTCAAAGTTCCACGTTGCTGTTCTGGGTGCCCTTGTGATCGTATGGAAGACCGTTTGCAGATCTCAGGCGGTCTATCGTAAGACCGTTTGTGCTCTATTAGCGGTCGTCTGAAAGACCGTTTCCTTTCCGCAGCACCTGGTTTTCTTCTCTCTCCCGCAGGCGGGTGACTTCACTCGACTCTTTCCTAGTGTATTTCTGTTGTGTTATTTACCTTGGTGGCTATCACATCATTCTTTATTTGGGCATTATTCATCATCTTGCTTGTCTTCTCTTTATTTTAGTTGCTCCATGCCTCGGCGTGTGTTTTTATTCCTCCTTGCTTTTATTCTTGTGATATTTGAGATGACATGCCCACATGCTTCAATTTCATGTTGATTGCTTGAGCTAGTGCACCACTTGTTCATTTCACATATTCACATCGTTCACCACACATTCACACCATCACACTCTCATAAGTAAAAACTATCAACACTCCTAGTTTTTTGGCGATCACGGTGGGGCATCTAGTGTTAATCGTGCGGAGTTTCTATCTGACCTGCTGTTCTTAGTTGTTCTCAGTTGCCCTTGTGTTTTCCTCGGTTTTCCCATTTATTCCCTGTTGTTTTCTGCTCTCTGGTTCCCTGGTGGTCTCCTCCCTGGCCGTTTTTGGCTTAAAAGTGGTTTAGCGATAGACCGTCTTATCTCTTAGCGGTCTCTTATACGACCGTTTCTTGAGTGATGGGTACGCATCCCGAGGTTACTATTATTTCTATAGTTTTTTTCCTGTGTTTATTATTCCTGGGTGCTATCTGGTCTCCTCCTCTGTTGTGGCACAGATATATATCATTGTTTGCATATTGTTTTCTAGTTATTAGGCTAGAAATTGCATGCACTCCGGTGCACATAGGGTCATTCATCTCTCATATCATAGTTGCATTCTCACCTTGGTGTGTGATCCTCTCGCCTCCATATTCCTTGGGGTCGACTAGGTGACCACATCAGGGACCTCCATAAGTCCCCGCGAGCCATGGATTCTCACACGGACGCCGGGCCGGTTGTACCTACACCACCCCGTGTCTAGGTTGCATAAGTGAGGAAGAATTTACATCTAGAGTTAACCAAGTTCCCAAATATCTTTCCTATCAGGAACCTATTTTTGGAGAGAACATTTTAATTGAAATCATTATGGTTCCAAAGGAAGAAACAAATAAAATTTGTGCATCATTATAACTTGATTAACTTTGGTTGTCTCATCTCTCTCTTATTTGCATAAGTTTGGAGTCATCTTGTCTAGTTACTTATTTGTGGTTGTTTGTGTTGTTTGCTTTGTTTTAAGGTGCTTCGTTGCATGTGGAGTTACTTTCATTCCCTAGATTCATCTCCTAGGGGCAATTCCTCTTTCATGTCTTATTCCAATCCCTTGTTTGAGTCCAACATGTCTGTAGACAAGTCATTTTCGGCATTGCCATGAGTAAATCCCGTATTACACTATAATGCCCCAAAGTGGTTCGCACAGTTAAGTTACTCGAGTGATCTCCAATTTTTATCTGATAATCTCGCCTCACGAAGAGTAAATCATTTTTTCTTGTCATGAATGAGACTCTTGTTAATGGGCTTGTGGCCATTCTTTTCTTACATAAAAAAATGTTAATGGGCTTGGACCATCTTTTAATCTAAAAAAAGAGATAGAAATAAGCAAAGATATGTTAATAGGCTTGGCCCATTCTTTTCTACATGAAAACTTCTTGTGTTAATGGGCTTGGAATCATATGCTAATGGGCTTGGCCCATTCTTGTTCAAATAAATAAATAAATAAATTAATAAATCAATAAAATAAATAAATCAATTTTAAGGGGCATGGCCCCATATTTTATTGCCTAAATTATTAACTCACTCTCCTCCGTGTCTCTAGGATCTTGCCCCCCATTTAACACACACCTCTTCCATCTCTCTCCATTCACGTGACCCCACTGCCAACTCATCTTTCCATCATTTCATAACTCATCCCATTATTCTCTCCACTCACAACTCCCTCATTTGATTCCCTTATGGTCCCCCTCTCATTCTGTCGACATCTCCGACTCTCCATTTTCTCTCAGCACTCATCTCTCTTCTCTCTGGAACCCAAGCCTACACCGTAGATCAGCCACGTGGGATCCCATTCCTTTACCCACCCTCTGCTAACAACCCAACACCGACGGTAGCCTGATACTCTCCACAACATTTTCATTCTCTCTTGGCACTCCCCATCCCACTCTCTTTCTCTCCCATCAACCCATCGCACTCTGACTCTCCTCACACTTCCCTTCTCCAGTAGATCCCAACTCCCTCTTTCTCTGACTCCCTTCTACTCTCTCGTCTCTCTCCTGGCCACTCTCCTCACCACACCCGCAAACCTCCGGCCACCTTCCTCCTAACCCACAGACGCACACCTCCTATCCCATTCTCTCCCTCGCCGTAGCCGCACCGCACCCCCTCTCCTTCTTCTTTGTTCCAACGTCGCTCCTCCACCTAGCAACACCCTACGGCCGAGCTCTTCCGACTGCACCTTCATCGCCGCCCCTGCTCTGTGAGCCCCGTCTCCATCTCTCCCACTCCCCACCTCCTTGCAACCTCCACACAGTCGGCCACCCTCCAACCTCTGGCCAACCCACCACAGCACCCCCTTCGCATGCGCCGGCACCACAAGCCTCACCGACGCCCTCACCGAGCCGCTGTGGTCCCTTTCTCTCTCTAGCCCATACTTATACATACCTCCCGTCCGCCCCTCACTCTTTCTCTCTAACCCTCTCGTATCCCCTTCGCTCTCTCTCTAGCTACACATATCACAATCTCCCATTGTTGCACTCGCAGCACCACCGTTTCTCAACCTGCATGCTCACCCCGCCGGAGCTCTCCTTCACCGTTTCACCGCCTGCATGCTCATCCCGCCGGAGCTCTCCTTCCCTCTCTAAACCATCACCACCGACCACACCCTCTCTCCCTCTAACTCTCACGCACACAACTTCCATGCATACCACCCTCCCCGCTCCCTACTGACAACATTTTTCCCTCTCACCCCCTCTCCCTCTCACTTCTCATCTCTCATACCATCCCTCTCCTTCACTCTCACACCCATACCCTCCACCATCTCCTGGGATCATTCTCCCTTCTCATCTCCATTCTCACCACCACCCTCTCCCCCTCTCTACTGTCTCTTCCTCACCCCATGCACGTCGACCTCCCTCCACCCTCCTCATCTTCACCACTCCCTCTCACCTAGCCGCGAACCACCCAGCACCCTCTGTCTTCACCCACACCATCGCAGCCCCCTCTCCCTCACCGTCCTCTCCCCACCGTCACACCGTAGCCCCCCCAACCTCGCCGTTACCACCTCCTCTCTCACACCCCCTCGATGCCGCCGATGACCCCTCCCCCCCGCCTCCAACCACCTACGCAGCCCTGCCTACACACCGCCGGTGAAGCCGGCCGACCACCTCCGGGCAGCCCCACGCCGCCGCTGCCATCCGAGCATCCACCACCTCCGCCGTCGGGCACCTTCCACCGTCGACGTTGTTTGCTCCCCCCGTCGCCTCTCTCCTCCTCTCTCTTTCTCACGGTCTCTCTCTCATCTCGATATCTTTCATCTTTTTCTCTTTTTTTTATTCTCTCTCTCACTCTCTCTGGCTTTCTCTCTCTCCCTCTCTCGTATTCTCTCTCTCTCTTTTACTCTCTCTCCCTCCCCCTCTCGATCACTCTCTCTCCTCCCTATTTCTCTCTCTTCCCTCACCCTCTTTCTCTCTCGATCTCTCCCTCTCGATCTCTCTCTCAACTTCCTTTTTTTTGTTTTTATCTTCTCTCTCTGTGTGTGTCTCTCTCTCTCTCCCTCTCTCGATCTCTCTCGCGCCCTCTATCTGTTCTTTCTCTTCTCTCTCACTTTCTCACTTTTTCTCTTTTTCTTTTTTCTCTCTCCCTCTCTCGATCTCTCTCTTCCTCCTCTCCATCTTTCTCTGCCTCCCTCTCTCTAGCGTTCTCTCTCCCCATCTCTCTCTTTTCCACCTCTTTCACAACTCATGCACACAGACACACGTAAGTGGGGATTTTAGTTTTCTTTTCTCTTCCTCTTTTATCTTACGTACCTTAAAACCCTCCTTTTCATATATATATATATATATATATATATATATATATATCGCTTCTCTACTCCAGTCACATATGTGGGCTTTACCATGTATATACACATATACATTTTTATTTTAATGACTAGTCTTTTATCCCTACCCCTCTCTACTTTTACTATTTATTTTTAAATCCTTTTACCCCTCTCCACCATCTATCTTCATATATATCATCTTCTCTAAACATCTTTCTAAAAAAAGATAAAAAAGAAAAGAGAGCTCTCTCTCTCTCTCCCTCTCCCATAGTAGCATCGACGCCGGGAGGGTCCTGCAAAGTTTCCAGACGTCCGAGCGCATACGAGAGAAGCTGTTCCATTCCACCATATGCTTGCGCCATCCTCATCTTGGAGAAGCTCGTCCAAAGCCCGTCAACAACATCCCCAATAAGCTTTCTCATCTCCCTTGTCCTGTTTGATTTTTAAATGCATTGCATGCATCATTTGTCATCTCTATTGTGTCTCTCCCTGAGAGAGCCCTGGTTGTTCATTCATCATGTCATGTGTCTACCCTTTGTGTCCAAAAGGGGTTTCAAACCACACCAACCAGGTGCGTGTTTGAATACGATTGCATCGCTTTCATTTCAAGGGACTGATACTATGCTCTTCCCACTCTAATCCATTTGTCATTTGTTTTGTCTTCTTTTGTTTTCCAATTGTAACCATCAAAGGAAAGCCCTCTTCATTGGCCGGTCGAAGGAAGAGGAAGAAGAAACCCACGTAATCTCTCAGCTCGGAGACGAGATGCGATCATTCCCTTCTATTTCGAGGTACACAAGCTCTGGCGATACACACACACACACCCCTACGTTCATTTTTAGTTCTTTGTCCTTATCCTTACCCGCGCGGAGGATCATTCACCGCGGTGGTTCCCCTCCCCATTTAATTTCTATTCAAACCCCGTGAACGGAACAAGTTCCTCACCGAGGTTTTATTTTGTAATCTTCATTCAAACCCCGCTGAATGGAATAAGTTCCTCGTGGAGGTTTTATTTTGTAATCTTCATTCAAACCCCGCTGAATGGAACAAGTTCCTCGCAGAGGTTTTATTTTGTAATCTTCATTCAGACCCCACTGAATGGAACAAGTTCCTCGCGGAGGTTTCCTTCCGTAATTTTCGTTCTGTTATTTCATTCCCGTTATTTTATTTTTGCTAAAATCCCACAAAGACCAACGTCTAGTGGTGGTTTACTATATATATATATATATATTATATATATTTACTACTACTATATATATATGTCTAAAAATCCCACAAAGGCCAATGTCTAGTGGTGGTTTACTGTATATATATATATTCTTACTACTATATATATATTTCTATAAAAATCCCGCAAAGACCAATGTCTCGCAGTGGTTCGCTTTTCTCTATAATACTGTCATGATTTCCTAGTGTGTGATATTCTTCTATAATTTCGTGTCTTCACTTCATTTGTCCCATTGTTCTCGAACCCGGCAGAGACAACCCTCGCTGGGTATTTTCGCAGCATATTCTATCCCAATACCCAGTATCTTCAAAGCTGCTCCCGAAACAACAGGCCACGCCTGTTGAGGAGGTAGTTAGTTTACGTGAGTCGGTCTTCGGATCCCTATCTCCGCCTTGTACCAGAAATTGGATAAGTATAGTTTCTCCGTGTTCCACTAGAGTGTTTACTTCAACTCGTATTTTCCACCATCTTTCCTATATCACCCAGTAACTCATCCTCCTCCTCCTCCTTCTCTCTCCTTGCCACGATCTCGTCGTCCACATCTCTTGGTGATCACGTTGGGACTTCTTTTGTTTCCTTTGATTACCCGGATACTTTCGGCACCCACGTGTGCCCCTCCAGATTGCGTATGTGCGTGCTCCATTCGTGCTCTCAGTAGCACTCTTGTCATTCTAGTTTCATCCCTCGTGCACTACGTGCATTACTCCACGGTCCCTAGTGAGATCTAAAGAGGTTCGCGCCGTTACGGAAAAGGAGTGTTGTGATGTTTGTTCAATCTCTTTTGTTGTATATATTTGTTGTCTGTTTACATATCTCTTGTTAAATTCAGCACTGCATTGCGTATCATCTCCCCTTTATTTTATTTTTCTAAGGATCACCCTTTCTTGGTGAAGGAAGGACTCTCCGTCGGGAATTCCTCTTGACGGACTAGGATCTCCTCCATTGGGACCTCCGTAAGTCCCCGACATCGATGGATTCCCTCTTCATTCACTAGGCTGGTTGTACCATTGAAGTTCCCTGAAGATAGTCAACCCATTCGTGGTGAGGCGAGTACCCTTAGATGACACGGCGAAAATTGATATTGTAACTAAGGTCTCTCCTATTGTGTGGACATCATATTGAAAAAAGAAAACAAAAGAAAACAAAAAAAGGTGTAAAGCATCAACTTGTTTGTTAATCTTTGATTATTGTTTGAGTGTGTACGTTATTGCGTTCCGGCAAAGTCTCGCGTTCTGAAAAAGATCAAGAAATGTCCGGGAACAGTCAGAATCTGACCCCGAGTCACCAGGGGACACATGTCCTTGCTGAGGACGCAGGTTCCTCCCGTGAGCCCTCATATGAGGTGCAAACCACTGTTGGGGAAACATCCCGCCGCAAGACATCTCCTCCCTGCTAGGTGTCCTCGCGAACACACAGCTCAATCCCGAGCAGGTCCGAGCCTTTCAGGTCATCCTAAAAGGGAAATCTGTTGCCTCTACTCCCCAACACCCAACACCAGCTGCTCTCCCTACTCAAGAGCCTGCACAGGCGATGCCTTCCTCTTTCCCTCTCGGGCAGACAAGTCTGCAACCTCCTCTTTCCAATTACCTCCCCAGTCTCAAGCTCCACCAATTCCTCATACAACATTTCAGCCAGTTCCATTTGCTAACAGGCCACAACATCCCTCTCATCTGGGATTCCCTACTTAGGCTTCCGTGAGGCCTCAGTGGCCAGCACAACCTGCTCCTTATGATGAGGTCACCCAATCCCTCCTTCATAGGCTGAACAAGATAGATGAAAAATTCCGAGATTTCAAAAAGATTGTGGATGTCAAGTCTGTGCCTGAGATTTCTTTACCAATCCTTTCGGTATTCCATCTCCCTCCTTCTGAAATGCCAACGTATCGACGGTACACTGGCACAGGCAACCCCTTCATTCATCTAAAGGACTTTATGTATGAGTTTTCGTTTTGGCAGAACGATCAAAGATCCCTGGCATACCTCTTCAGGAGATCAATGGATGGCCCCACCTTACAATGGTTCTATTCCCTAGAGCCGAGTGAGGCTGAGAACTTTGACGTGGTCCAAAAGAAGTTCCTACAGAAATACCGGGATCGGGTCGGCCCGTCCCTTTCTATCACCGACCTGGTGGCTGAGAAAATGAAGTCGGACGAAGATTTCATCCAATTTGCCGATAGATGGAGATCCTTGGTAGAGAAAGTGAGAGACCCCATTTCGGAATCGTAACAAGTAAAGATGACCGTGTTGAATGTCACTCCGCAATTTAGACACGTCTTAGCCATGAACAAACTCACCACCATGGAGGAGCTATACGAGAGGGCCCGATATATCCAAACACAGCTGAAAGATTCCCCCCTCATGGATATGTTCGAGCCACCAAAGCCAAGGGTGTTTAGAAAGCCAAGCACTGGTGTCCAAGGTGGGGTGACAGAAGGGGTCGTAACGAATGAGCAGGTGAGTGCGGTTGCCAATCCCAACCAGCGAGCCAAGCTTAGGCCTCCACAAGCCCCACAACTCCCCTTCCATCAGGACCAACAAGGTCCCTATCATCCTCCCCCACAAAATAACCTCCTCCAGAACAATATGCCTCAACCCCTCCATCTCCAACAACAACAACAACGACCTGCTCAATATCAACAGGTTCTACCACCCGGAGACTATGGCCCCCAACAATAGAGGAGGCCAATTGGCCCTAGGAGAACTTACTAACCACCTTTGCCGGAGTCATTGCCGGACATCTTTAATGCTCTCATGGCTGCTAATGCACTCACCTTGCCTAAAGAAAGAGTCATATGGCCCCCGAACGTCGACACTTCCAGATATTGTGTCTTCCATAGACAGCCGGGTCATACAGTGGAAAATTGTTTCCATTTCAGAGATTATATCTATGATATGAATGATGAACATCAAATAGATTTGTATGAAATGAGGCGATATGTCGCCATGATGAAGGCCAGGAGACCTCCCCCTAGACAATAGCAACAGCAGCAACAACAACAACAGCCTCAGCAGGCACCACAGCAATAGCCAAACATGGGCATCCTTCAAAATCCATTACCGGCGCACCAACAACCCAACCACCAAGTCAACCCCATCTCTTCCTTCATGGAAGTTGGAAGGGGGCAAGATTGGGATACGGAAGGCAGTTCTGTTCTTGCTGCCACTAACATTTCTAACAAATCCCATTGCCTCGCCCGGCCAGCACCTGTCTCTCCCCGACCCATATTACAACCTATAACAAGGCCTCCCTTATTCCCACAGCCGTCACGCCCTCTCATCCGCAGCCCTACTGCTAACCTCCCACTGAGTCCCCAGCAAACACCATCTACCCCCACCATAACCCCGTTACCCTCAAAGCCTCTCATCCTCTCTCATCCCCCCACTTCATCATCCACTTCCACTCCGCCTCCACCAAACAAACCCCTCATTATCCAACGCCCTTCCGAGGCACCATCCACCTCCACCATAACCCCTTTACCCACGAAACCTCTCATTACCCACCGCCCATCTGGGGCCCCATCAAGCTCTAATACGCCTCCACTTTCCAAACCCCTTATCATCCACCATCCATCTGAGACCTCATCCACTTCCACCATGCCTCCACCTAACAAACCACTCATCAGAGCCCCTACACCTATCATCGCCCCTGCTTCATCAACTATTCCTCCATCACTACCCCTCAAACCCTTACTAGACCCCATACCTAACTCCATAGAGGTGCCGCCAAGCCCACAGGCCAAGGTGCTCCGTAGTGGAAGGATGTTCCATCGGGTTTTTCCCCAAAATAGTCAGGTCCCCGAGGTGTCTCAGCCAGAGAAAAGCACCGAAGAGCAGTTTGAAGAGCCCATCCCTGGGACACAATATGACCTATTGAAACACTTGGATAAGACACCAGCCCGAATCTCCATTCTCGAGCTAATCAAGAGGTCAAAAACCCATCAGGACGTCTTGACGGAGTATCTTCAGAAAGTTATGGTAAATGAGGACCTCCCAGTTGAGAAGATCTCGTCAGTACTAACGCCGGCTGATACACAACCAGCTATTATATTTCACCACCATGAGCTCGCCCCCAAGGAGGCTCGAAAATATGCTTTGTGTATTGCAGTAAAGATCAATGGGGTGTCTATAGACCCATGTTTGGTGGACACTGGTGCGTCTATAAACGTGATCTCTATGAGCACCCTCCAATCATGTGGGGTTGACACGGAGCAGATAAGGCCTCCATCAATCACGGTTACGGCCTATGACAATAGTAAAAGGCCACCAAAGTGGATGGTTATCTTGAATATAGAATTGGGCCCTGCATCGGTCTCTACGGAATTCCATATCCTCGATATGGATCCCACATTCAAGGCCATACTAGGCCGCCCTTACATTGAAGTTATGAATGCTGTGCCTTCCACCAATCATCAGTGCTTAAAGTTTCCATACAAGACTTGGATTATCAAGGTAAATAGCATGCCCATCTTCTCTATAGTGGATTATCAGTGCTTAAAGTTTGGCCGACTCACCGGCCAATCCTTTCATTACTAGATGTGTGCGACCCTCGCCGCGCCCCTTTAATACAAAAGCCGTTTCCAGCACCAAAGTCATGTCACCCTTCCCATTCTAAGGGATGGGAGATCATGAGAAACATTGGCTACCAACATGGCAAAGGCTTGGGTGCACAATTACGAGGGAGACTGAGGCTGCCAAAGAAGACAAGGTTAACCCTTAGAGCCGGCCTAGGCTTTGAAGGGCCACTTGAAGCATATGAAGAACCTCTCACATGGACCTTGTACTCTCATTTCAAAAAGGGGCCGATTATACAGTTGGGGGATCACCTACAAGAATCACATGAGAAATTGCAGATTGCCTACTTAGCTGAAAGACGCTCGAGGGCTACCAAGAAGGGGAAGCACGATGACCCGGACTGCGAGTGGAACAAGTGGTTCGATATACATGATATTTCCATTGCACTATAGTAGATGTTCTCACCTCCGGACTTAGAGGGGCCACTTTTGATCTCTGAGATGCCAAAAGGTGTCATTGACATTGCCAAAACTCCAAGTTTTCCTCGCCAAGAGGACGTTGCCACTGACGGATCACTTTCCGTCATTCTATCCAATCATTCTCTTCAGCCGTTGCTGCTGACTCTTTCCTGGGCCAGACGTTTGTTTGATGATATTCCTAGGTCCCTTTCTCTACTTACATTCTTGCGCGGGTTTCTCAGCCCGCGCCAAATTTTCAACCATGATTTGCTCAATGAGCCTTACAACCCCTTAGCTATAGTCCCCTTCTCTCATTCCCTAATTTATTTTAATTATTTTGTAATTGAAAATGAAAATGAAAAAAAACGTCAATTTCCAAACTCCTCAACAGTGCATTTCCTTTGAGGAGACCTCCTACATCTCCCACGAGTGCGCCCCGACCTACGGGCCACTCATTCAAGGTTCCTTGAGCGACCTTCTTTACCCCTCCACTGAGGGGTCTTTTCCTGTACATTCTTCAGTTTCCCCTTCGTCTGTAGGATAGGTAGCTCAATCTAACAATAGTGGGGCAAGGGTAGTGCCTAGAAGAAAATCCAAGGGTAGGCAAATTCCTCGTCGATTTCTTCTAGATTTAGCCAATAGGTGCCAAGCATGCCTCGCCATTCCTCAACTGCTAGAAAACCCCATCCAATAGCCGGAGTTAGAATGTGAGGAGGGTTGCACAATTGATGAAGGGTATGGAGTATATGAGATTATAGACGAGGAGTACCCTATCGAGGAAGGGGATGAAGAATATGAGGACACGGCTGGCGTATATGCTAGTGGAATGAGGAGGTTTGACGAACCATCGGCCGCTATAGAAGAACCCACCAAAGAAATCAACCTGGGAACCGAGGAAGACCCTAGGATCGTCCTCATAAGTGATAATTTGCCGCCATCTGAAGAAGAGGAATTGATCGAGGTTCTCAAGGAGTATAGGGGCACGTTCGCATGGAACTATGAGGATATGTCGGGATTGATTTCCACCCTAGTCGAACACTGTTTAACGCTAAAACCAGGGTCCGTCTCGGTAAAGCAAAGGTTAAGACCTTTCCACCCTCAGATGGCTTCAAAAATGAAGGAAGAAGTCGATAAGCTCCACAAATCCAGGTTTATTAGAGTCGTCCTATATCCTCAATGGGTGGCAAACATTGTCCCGATCATGAAAAAGGACAGAAAGGTGAGAATATGTATCGATTTTCAGGATCTTAACCGCGCGTGTCCAAAAGATGATTTCCCCTTGCCTCAAATCGATGTGTTGGTTGACAACATAGCAGGCTATAAAACTCTCTCATTTATGGATGGATTTTCGGGGTATAATTAGATCTGTTTGGCAGAAGAGGATCAGGAGAAAACATCATTCACCACACCTTGGGGAACTTATTGCTATTTGGTCATGCCATTTGGTTTGAAGAATGCTGGAGCTACTTATCAAAGAGCTATGATGGCAATATTTCATGACATGATGCATGTGTATTTAGAGGTGTATGTGGATGATTTACTGGTGAAATCCAGAACTAGGGTAGAACACTCGAGAGTTCTAGCTAAGGTGTTGCAAAGATCAAGGGAGTTCAATTTGAAAATGAATCTAAAAAAGTGCGTATTTGGTGTTTCGTCAGGCAAATTGCTTGGTTTCATTGTGAGTAAGAGGGGTATTGAAATAGATCCCAACAAAGCTAAAGTAATTAGGGATATGCCACCTCTGAGAAATCTGAGAGAAGTTTGAGGGTTAATCGGAAGGTTGCAATTCATTCGTCGATTTGTGTCCCAGCACTCGCAAAGGTGCAAACCTTTCTATGAGTTGACTAAGTCAGGAGTAGAATTCCTTTGGGATTCTAAATGCCAAAAAGCTTTTGAAGGATTGAAGGAATATTTGGCCAACCCACCCATCCTAATTCCACCCACGCCAAATAAACATTTAATCCTTTACATCTCAGTCCTGGATGACTCCGTGGGAGCTATCCTAGCACAAGCCGATGAAGCGGGCAAGGAAAGGGAGACCTATTACTTGTCCAAACTCCTCAACCCCTGTGAGCAGAAGTACACGGCTATGGAGAAAACCTGTGCCTCCCTTGTCTGGGTAGTGCAGAAGTTGAAACATTACTTTCTAGCTCTTGAAGTCCATCTGATTGCCCGAATGAACCCTATCAAGTTCCTTCTAGAAAAATCTATCCTTACAGATAGATTAGCACGCTGGCAAAGCTTTCTTTCTCAGTTTGACATCACCTACATTCAGCAAAAGGTGATTAAGGGTTATGCCATAGCAGAGCATCTCGCTCACCATCCTCTCCCCAAATTCGATCCTGTCCAATTAGAGTTTCCAGATGAGAAACTAATGTCCATCAACCAATCAGATGATTACATGTGGACGTTACATTTTGATGGAGCTCTGAATTCCCAAGGGAAAGGAATCGGCATTGCCCTCCTGTCGCCTGAAGGCCTTACCTTCCCACTAGCATACCAGCTTAAATTCCCAGTTACCAACAATATAGCCAAATATGAAGCTCTTCTAGCTGGCCTAGAACTCGCTCATTCTTTTCGTATCACCGAATTACAAGTCGTAGGTGATAGTCTACTCATTCTTCACCAGGTGCTCACCAAGTATCGGACTCGCGATCCCAAGCTCAAGCCATACCAAGAACTCACTACTGCCTTTGCCAAACTGTTCACCAAATTGATCTTTGTCCATGTCCCTCGTCATCAGAATATTCTGGCCGATGCCCTCGCCTCGTTGGCATCATCTTTAAGATTCCCTCTAGGAAGATGGTTTGATTCCATTTCAATCTACAAGCGTCACGCCCGTGCTGTCGATGATGCTTCCTATGTAGATATCAAGGACAGGATAGCAAGGAAGGCCCTATAGGAAGAAATCTTTGAGAAGAGGGAAATCATGCTGGCAGAATTAGAAGAAGAATTGGCTGATGAGGAGAAGCCATGGTTTTACGAAATTGCCAAGTATTGCAAAGATCAATCCTACCCTGGAGAAGCCACATCAGAAGATAAGAGAGCCATAAGGAGAGTGGCTTAGAAATATGTGCTGGTCGGAGGAGTGTTGTACAAGAGAAGCCTTACTGGTGTTCTTCTAAGATGTCTCCACGATGAGGAGGTCTGGAAATGTGTTGAGGAAGCACACTCTGGTGTGTGCGGTGGCCATATGAATAGCCAAATGTTTGCTAAGAAAATCCTTTGGCAAGGCTTTTACTGGCCCACCATGGAAGAGGATTGTGCCGTCTATGTCTGTAGGTGTGTCAAGTGTCAACTTCACGTCGACAAGATTCACTCCCCGTCTTCTTCACTTCATCTGATATCCTCCCCATGGCCTTTTTCCATGTGGGCTTTTGATATCATTAGTCCTCTCGGTGATCCTAACTCCCTTACTAAACAAAAATCTTTCATCCTTACTGCAACGGAGTACTTCACCAAATGGGCCGAAGCTGAAGCTTACGCAGAAATCAAGGCGTCAACAGTCTCCAAATTCATCATGAAGAACGTCATCGCCAGGTTCGGCATCCCAAGAACTATCATCACCGACAATGGGCCGCAATTCATTTCTCAGGACCTTTAGGACCTCTGCAAATGGTATAAAATTACATTACATCATTCATCACCTTATTATCCACAAGGAAATGGCCAAGCAGAGGCCACTAAAAAAATATTGATTAAAATCATAAAGAAGACATGTTAGTCTAACATGTTCTCGGATTGGCCAGAAAAGCTGATTGAAACTCTATGGGCCTATCACACTTCAATCCATACTCCCACTGGGTAAACTCCTTTCGCCCTTACTTATGGGATGGAGGCGGTAGTTCCGTACGAGATCTTGGTTCCTTCTCTCAGCGTACAGTTGGACAAGGAGCTTCACCTCGACGAACGTTGTTATTCACTCCTTGCCCAATTAGAACTCTTAGATGAGAAACGGCTGGCCGCTGCCGAGCATGCACGTGTATATCAGAATAGACTTACACGTTTTTATCAAAAGAAGGTCATTGAAAAGAAATTTCAAGTCGATGAAATGGTAGTTAAAAGAATTTTTGTAAAACCTGGTGGGCCGCGTTCTAAACTCCAACCCAATTGGGAAGGACCATACGTGATTCAAGCTGTATATCCTGGCAATGCCTACAAGTTAGTCAACGCCAAGGGGGCCGAGCTCTCCCACCCTTGGGATGGGCTTTATCTTAAGAAATACTACCCTTAGATAGGTATAAAAACCGATATGGTACGAGGACCATCGAGTTGGAAATTCACTATCTGATCTTTTTTTACCTCGACATGAGGGCCCTCCTAAAACATAAAAAATGATAATAAAAAAATTTAATTAAAAAAAATTAAAAAAAACACTAATGCATGATGATCATCATGGAGTCGAGTCATTGCATCCACCCTTCATGTTATGATAGGGCCCATCAAGGTTTGGCAGGTCTCGGGTATTGGTTTGCCAGAACTGTGGAGATCTCTGTTCGGTCATGTCGGCCTATGCTCATTAAAAGTGGCAACATGTACATACGCGTATGTTTTAGCCAAAATTTTTTTGATAGCATTGCCTGTAGTGGGGCCTCATCTCGAAGGTCTCCAGGGAAGCTGTAATCTTTGTTCTTTCCTTTCTCGACCCAATGAGGCAGCCGCCACCCTTAAAACTCTGAGCCTACGGGAGCGGAAGTACAACACCCTGAAGGTGAAAGTAGGATCCACCGCCTCAAACTTGAGTCAGAGCACGAGAAGAGGGCAGTGTCCCCACAGGCATATAAGAGGGATTCCAATATATCTCCCTCGAAAAACAAAAGAAATAAAAGCCTGGTCGTGACCGTGCCTGATTCTAATAAACGAACCCCTCAAAGCAAAAGTCAAAATCTACAAAAAGAAAATGGGGCAATGAGACGTAAACACTTGAGGTTTGGTCCGAAATTGCCCGAAAGGGGAGAGTCGAGTAGGCCCCTAATGGCTCGCCGGGTTAACGGCTTTGCTGGTCCTCTCAGAAGGTTTATCTCCTACACTCCTCTTTCTCCCCTCGAAGATGAAAGCACAATGGAGATTCTGAAAGATGCATCCTGCCAAGGCATGCAACCTCCTTTTTAGCCAAAAAAAAAGGAAAAGAAAGAAAATTTAAAAAAGAGAGAGAGAATGGTTGTCCACTTTGAAAGGCAAAAGCCATTGCCGTGAAGGAGTTTCGTTATTTCTGGCTGGTCAAGACCTCTATTTACCACCTTGATGTCTTCTTATTGTAATCTCGGGCTTAGGTCAATGCAAGCGCGTCACCTATTGGTGCGACGGCATCTGATTCCGGGTCAATGTCGCGTGGTTGGCCGTAAGGGTTGCAGAGTGTTCCACTATATACCATCTAGAGTTGTGAGGAAATAGATCCGGGTCGGGTAAATCATTTACCTCGAACACTTTTTGGGTGTATCCCTGTGGTCGGAAGCAACTGGGAGCGGCATGACGGTATTGTCATCAGGGTAAGTCTTAACCGGCGAGATTGTCATTCGAGGAGTCTAGAGGTCCAAATCAACTTAGATGTGCGCTCAGGATACCTGGAAGGTTAGTAAGAAACCCCCATCCCCATGGAGGTCCGGTGCCATATGGGTGGTCACCAGGCGTTAGTAACAAAAATACACTGAATCCCAGACTTCAAAAAAATGTGTGATACCTCGGACGTATGTCCCCACGATAAAAAAATCCAAGTCATATTTCCAAAAAAAATGGGAAATTAGATTCTAGGGAGGGATGCGTCAAGCATGTTGATCTTGTGTTGAGCTACTTAAAAAACGATTCGTAAGCAACCTTGATCCGAAAACCATACCGGTTGTTATAATAAGTGTCAAAAAAAGAGAAAATCAAAATAACAAAAAAAAGGAGAAAGTACAAAATCAAAAAAAATCAAAACAAAAAAAATCAATCAAAACATTAAAAAAATTTACATTTCGCATGATTGCATCCGTGTGCTGCATTTCATCTTCTAATTCTTGTTTACATTTTTATGCTTGTGTGTCGCATTCACCATTTCACTTTACCTTGCCTTCATTGATAAAGGCTTGGCCCCTTGACCCGTTATCAAGGACAGCTTAAAATAAACCTCGCTTATCGAGCAAGGGGCCATGTCCGAGCAGATATTCTAACTTGTTTGTTTAAGTAATGTGTGTAGGAATTTGAGAAAGCAAGAAAGATGTAAAAACTAAGAAACAAACATTTTATTCCATTCCAAAATAAAAAATTTACATCAAGTTCCATCCTCTCTCTCTGCATTACTCGTCTCACCCCTCTCCGGGCAAGACGCTCTAGAGGGTGTCATCAAACCATGAGAAGCGGTGTTCCTACCGCTCTGGTGTCCTCTTTCCATCTCCACACCCCGGTGTCGATCTACAAGGGCAGCAAAGAAGCTACTAACACGAAAGCCGCGCTCCCGTGCTCTTCGGTAGCACTCCTCACCGTCTTTCAGCCACTGCTCGGCGAGACCGAGACTGGTCCGTAATTCAAATAATTGGGCCTCCAGGGCCCTCTTCTCTTCTTTCTCGGCCAATCTCTCGGCCCTCTCTCTTTCCCTGTCCCTTTCCCTCTCGACCCGTTCTCTCTCTCTGTCTTCTCTCTCCAGTTGAAGGGTGATCCTCAACTCCACAGTGTCCCTAGAAGAGTCATCATCTGGATGACGTTGTGACTCCTCTAGCTCTGCTACTCTAGCTTCCCCTGTGCGACACGAGCATATGCTCCCTGCAATTCTTTAGCCTGCCATGTACACCATCTAGGTATATGGTAATGCATAAGCAAAGAAAATTCTATGATGATACCCTCACCTGGGTAGAAAGCATTCCTTCTGCCTCCGCGGCACGCTGCGTGGCATGAGCAAGCTGCTCGTGAAGTAGATCCAGTTCTGAGGTAGGAATCTATAGACTGGAAGAGACGCCGTCTGCCCCCATTGCCGATGAAACTGCATCGAGCTGGGCACGCTGCGACACACATGAGGTGACATTAAGTGGTTAGCGCCAGGAATCTCAAACCATGCCAGGAGCATGTACATACACACTTATTGATGAACTCAGAGCCGCACGGGTGTCACTCAATTCTTGCTCCGTGTCCACCAAGCGAGCTCGTAAGTTTGTTATTATAGTGTCACGGGCATCCTGCAGTTATGACTCATGAGTTCACAAAAAATAAATATAAATATAAAATAATAATAATAAATAAAAAATAAATAAAAAATGTAAAAATGGTGTTTTTATTTTACCTCCACAAGCCCCACTGGCTGGAGCCGCTCTGCGTACATGGCCCTGTAGAGGCATAGGTAATCCTCGCTGTCTTGCGCCTGTGATTCCACGAGCGTGCCACCCCGCTGCCAGTCTTCGTACTGTTCGGGGAAGCGCACCCGCCAATCAACGCAGGTTGCCGGCCCGCGTGTCTTCTTTCCGACGCGGGGCGATGTAGTCATGTCTACCCATTCCTGGGCAAGCCCTAGGGTCCTCATGGTTAATCGTAGTCTGAGAGGCTCAATTTCATTCAAGCAATGGAGCCAGAGGTCCCGTCCAAATCGGGCACGACTTCATATTACCCACGGCTGGTCGACGTTGACCATGTTTGAGTAAGGCCTCCAGTTCACCTATGTTAGGTTGCACATATCTTCTTAGTTAGCAAAAAATACAAAAAAATGAAAAAAATAAATAAAAAATATTAGAAAAAGAGAAAAAGAATCCTATCATCGCTGTAGGGAACTCTTGCAGCTCCCTTCTTAACACCATCAGTTGGTAGGATAGAGGTGCTGTGCTCATGATGGATTGCCACCAGCGGGACCGTCACTGGTCGCCAATGCCGAGCTCTCCCCATTGGAAGGTAATAGTAGCTCCATAGCTACGCCATCATGCATTATTGGCATCAACAAACACGAAAAAAAATAGAATAAAACAAAAAAAACAAACAATAAAAAAAATAATAAAAAAAGAAAAAGAGAAAAGAAAATCTATTACCTAGATGAAGGGTGTAAACCCACTTACTGTCACCTCCCGGTCTGTCCTTTGGGACAGACCGGTAAATAGATGTGCCAACACGACAGCTCCCCAGGCGTACTGTCCTACTCTCTCCAAGTCTACTAGCAGCTCTAGGAAACGACAGTGGATGTTGTCTCCCTTAGAGCCGAGTAGCAATTTTCCCAACAGAAAGAGGAGAAACCTCCTCAAATCCATGTTGGTCCTCTCCCAGTTGCTGGCATCCACACAGTATACAGCACGGGCACCTGTTTCAGCTCTTTCCATGAATTCCTCCAGGGACTCGTCATCCCATGGACGAGTGTCAGTAAGCCCTAATGCCTCCATGATGGACGCCCTGACTACTGACCTATTGTTTCGACCATCGAGGTCCAACCCCAGTAGCTTTTGGGCACCTTCTCGGTAGTCCGCATAGGTGACACCAGTCACTGCCTCGTCATCCACTTTGAGGCCCGTGATTCGGACCATATCTTCCAAGTTGGGCACCATGTGCCCCCACGGCATCAGGAATGCCCGACTCACTGGGTCCCATCTTTCACGCAGTGCTTGGATAAGGGCGATATCGAGCTTGATCGGCTCGATTCGTAGAAAGGCTCCGAACCCCATCATGTCTAGTTGAGCCTTTTGGAAGTCCGAGAGACCCCGATATACAGCCACCACCAGCTCCTAGAAGATGTGTGACCTCATCATACTCTACTAAAATGAAAGAAGTTGGAAAGAGGTACAATGCTAAGAAAAGGAGAGGAAGGATGAAGGAAGAAAGGAAAGGATTCACTTACGAGTTGCGATTGGGTCCTCTCATTGAATTGCCCTTCGATCTCTGAAAATCTTCGGGAACTGTCGCCGGATCTACTCCTCTAAAAGGAGCGGGAAGACTCACCTTCTACCCTGAAGCTAGATTCACCCTCCATCCTAAAAATTGAGCAACTCTCACTAACCCCCCCCCCCCCTTCTTACAAATTTTCACTATTCAACTCAGCTCTCACGACTCTGGTGTTCCCAAGTCGAGTGAAAGGGGAGGTATTTATAGGATTGGAAGACGTCTGAGGCGGCAATCGCCATTATCTCTGTTGGTTACCCTCGTGATAGGACATCTTCTTTTTAGTCTCATATGAGCGGCGAAATGACATGTCCACCTACTCCCCGCTCACTGAGGGGCGATCCGATTCTTGGCAGGCACGTGATTGAGTGTATCTAAAAAAAAGAGGAAAGGGATATGTATGTCGGGAGGTTTGAATTGTCACACGAGGATGGAACTAAGAGTCGTCATTGTTGTGCGTCCGTCGGTAGGTTTGAATTGTCGTAAGTAACTGGAGCTAAAAGTCGCCATTGTCGACTCCGATGGATGATTCCCGCAGAAAATAAGGGATGCATCTGTCGGGAGGTTTGAATTGTCGCAAGGGACTAGAGATAAAGTCATCATTGCTGAAGATTCCCGTAGAAAAAGTGATGCATCTATCAGGAGATTTGAATTGTCACAAGGGAATGGAGTTTGAAAGTCATCATTGCCAACTCCGATGGATGATTCCCACAGAAAAAAAGGGATGCATCTGTCGGGAGGTTTGAATTATCGCACGAGAATGGAGCTCAAAGTCGTCATTGTTGAAGATTCACGCAGAAAAAGGGGTGCATCTGTCAGGAGATTTGAAATGCCGCATAGGAATGGAGTTAAAAAGTCATCATTGTAAACTCTGATGCGAGATTCCCATTGAAAAGCATGGCCACGACCAGACAAGATTCCCCCATTTCAGGGTGAAATCTTGTCTAACACACCACATGGGAACAACGTGGAAGAAAAGAGGCGTAAAGGAGAAGGAACGCGCAAAGGGCAGACAAATCACGCGAACACGACCCATTTCATTCGTGAGTCTATATAAGGTGACATGTACACCATACATCAAGGCGGTGGGTGTACAAGCAACTCACATCGCCCTCCTGGTCACCTCTCTTCTCCCTCCTAAGGTGGAGGTCCCTGCAGGGAGGTCTCCTAGAGCTCTGCTACGCGGCAATTGCCTCATCGCACCACGCGCTCCCGCCCTCTCTGGTAGCGCTCCTCGTTGTCCTCCAGCCCCTCTCGTGACTCTGATGGCTGCGAAACTCTCGAACCCGAGGCCGTTGGCTAAGCTGTCCTCAGCTCTACCGGTGGAGACTACACCAGCTCCAGGAGCTCCTCTACCGTGAGCTCTAACTCTCCTCCAATCTGCAACGACTCTAAGGAATTGATGATTTCAATCGCTGTTTCTCCCAAAGTTTCATCGCCTGGGCCTCCAGTGCCCTCCTCTTGCGTGCCGCTCTATCCTCGTCTCTCTCTCCACTCTCTCCCCCCTTGCCTCTCTCCTCGACACCAGGAGAGAAACCTTCAGCTCTAGGACGTCTCAGGACAACTCCTCATGCTATAGTTGCTCCGATCCTTCAGCTCCTATCTTGGACGGCCCGCTATCGCCCGACGTCCTCCATTTCTATACAAAAAGAAAAGGGGAGGGTGGAGACTCAAAGAGTGTGCAATGACACTAAGGCTTCATGTTTAGTTCAAAACAAGATACATTAGGGTTTGGGCACCTCGGGCCTCAATTTCCCGAGCTCAATTACATAAGCCTTCCATAGCTCCCGGTCCTCACTCACAGACACCATCGCCTTTTATGGAATGCTTGCCTTCCACGATGCTTTGATCGTCTTCACGTCCTGGGCATCACCATCCGTGCCTAACTCCCTTTTTTGAATTAAAGGAAAGTCAGAGAACGTCGGAAAAGAATGGCGAGGAAGGCCAATTTGAAAATGACACCGATGCGCGTTATAAAGAACAAATTCGGTTGCACCGATGAGTTGGAGTTCCGCATCAGGAGAAGATCTCGTGAGAAGCTCATATGGGAATAAGCATGTCGGTGCATATGTAAACAGACTTTGCGCCATAGTGCCGAAATGAGCCCGCCAATCTCCACGTGTCTTCAGTTGGGGCACGTGATTAGTTACATTCCCGTCAAAGCTCAATACATTGGTCATGTAAGAGAGGGGGCTTTGTTGGAAAATCCCCGAGGGAGTCTGCACTCCCTTATGATGGTTGAATTTGAAATGAAGATCAATCCAATAGTTGAGAAGAAGCATACACCCATAAGGAGGTTGGCCCATGCTGGAAGCCGTGAGACCACTGTAAAAGTAGGCGAGGACGGCTGGCCCCACTCTTTTGCCCTCCCAAAGTCTGCAAATCGCGCCCAACTGATCTTCCTCCACGATGTCATCGGTACAGGGGAGGAGAAGAGCTCCAGCCAAACAGATCACGAAGCCTTTCATGAGTCCTTCTAAGCATTCATCACCTATCAATCTTTCTAAAGCGCTCATGGTCCAGTTTGCGAGCTTTTGTAAGTTAATTCCCCTCTGGGTCTGAACGCCTTTAATGGCTCCGCAGGGCATGAAGCTTCCTAAAATTTCCTTAGAGGATACCTTCTTCCCCATGGGCATGATTTTTATTTTGCCATCCTTCCTGAACCTTTTCAAGCCAAGCAGAAGTTCTGCTTCCTCTAGAAGGACTGTTGCTTCAAAAGTAGGAAAGACAAAGGTGTGAGTTTGAGGGTGCCAAACCTCTACCAGTGCGCCCATGGCCGCCCAGTCCATACAAATCTTGTTATAATATTTGGCGTGGATGACCAGGCCTTGAAGGTGCCACTTTGAAATGATAGCCCTCATGTCAATAGTTATGTTGGATGATTGCTTCGATAGCTAGGGCAACTTCGAGAATTTCCTCGGGCCCGAAAGAGAGGATACGGCTGGAAGGAAAGAAAAGAAAATAATGAAGGAGTAAGAAAGAACTCATACAGGAAAAGTAGGGGAAAAGAGCCAACTCACCATCCGTGAGCGAATCCTTTCGCTTAGATGACCTTCAATGATGGTCAATTTCTTGAATTCATGACTGAACCTACCCCTCTTGGTAGGGCGGGAAGGTTCACCCTCCATCTCCAAAGGCCAGGATCTCTCCCCTCCCATCTCAACAGAATTCAATTCACTGAAATCACCCTTGATGACATTTGGCTAAGGAGTAGGGGAATACTTATAGGAGAAAAGGAGGTAAAAAGGTAAATGTAAATGGTGAGTTACCGTTATGGACTTTAACCGGAGGAATCTTGTTTGGTTTGCACTGTGTTTCCGTTGGGTTCTGTGAATCACCTTGATGTGCGGATCTCTTTGTATAGTGGAATGCAATTTCTTTTCTTATGCAATAATTGTGTGCTGCCTGTTGAGTGCAGGTATCAAAAAAGAAAAAAAATAAAAAAATAATAACAATAAAAATAAAAAAATAAAAAAATAATATAAAAATATAAAAAATGGGATATCACTATCCCACCCTCCAGTCACCTCGGTGATTGACCCCACTATGTCATGCATCCTAGTATATGATATCTACGTTATTAGAGCATACCAAGGACCTTATATTTTGGATGAATCTGGAGTTTGAGTTCCCCTCTAACAAAAACAATGATAACTTCAAAGGAGTTCAGGACGTACGGATAGGCCGTTAGGTTGTGATAGCTTGGGGATGATGGTTCCGCTCGATGGATCGGTGCGTGGATAAACGGGCCCCGGCTCAGTGCCAACTCATCGAATCGGTATCCTGACCCATCCTTAACAACTTAACAATATTATCCTTGGCCATTTTCTAATTTTAGTTTGTTTTAATTTTTCTTTTAAACCCAGCATGCATTCATGTAGGACGTTGATGTCATTGTGGAAGATCATTCACTTAACTTAATTGTGAGAGCCTCTATGTTGAAATTCTTGAATAGTACGAGATATTCCATTCTGAGTCGAGTACTCAGTTTCCTCGAGACTATCTTGGGTTGGTTCTCCAGGAAGAGACGTTTGTTTGGATCTATCAACTACCTTTTTTTATTCCATTGGACCCACCTTGGCCGTAGCACTTCCACATTGGCTGGTAACCGCTCCCTAAGGTGAAACCTGCAGGTCTACGACCCAGGTACTTCCGCGCAGAGAAGTGAGTCCCCTTATTCTGTTCGTGCCTGAGTGCACATTGTCTCCTTCCCTATTTCCATCCAAATAATCGTTGATTCGGAGGACCCTCTTCAGGGTTGTTTCGTTGAAATCTTGGAAAGATTCCAATCACGTAATGTTGAAAGCATGTTTCATCACACCTTGGCATCCACTTTTCAATCTATTCCACTTCGTTTCATTCCACTACGTGTCCCTCCCCTATAAAGTGGACGCCAAGGCGGGGCAGCTGTAGACACGCCGTTTTTGACATTACCGTGAGTTAATCCCTTATTACACTATAATGCCCCAAAGTGGCTCGCACAGTTAAGTTACTTGAGTGATCTCCAATTTTTATCTGATAATCTCGCCTCACGAAGAGTAAATCATTTTTTCTTGTCATGAATGAGACTCTTATTAATGGGCTTGTGGCCATTCTTTTCTTACATAAAAAAATGTTAATGGACTTGGACCATCTTTTAATTCTAAAAAAAAGAGAGAGAAATAAACAAAGATGTGTTAATGGGCTTGGCCCATTCTTTTCTACATGAAAACTTCATGTGTTAATGGGCTTGGAATCATATGCTAACGGGCTTGGCCCATTCTTGTTCAAAAAAAAATAAATCAATCAATCAATAAAATAAATAAATCAATTTTAAGGGGCATGGCCCATCTTTTATTGCCTAAATTATTAACTCACTCCCCTCCCGTGTCTCTAGGATCTTGCCCCCCCATTTAACACACCTCTTCCATCTCTCTCCATTCACGTGACCCCACTGCCAACTCATCTTTCCATCATTTCATAACTCATCCCATTATTCTCTCCACTCACAACTCCCTCATTTGATTCCCTTATGGTCCCCCTCTCATTCTGTCGACATCTCTGACTCTCCATTTTCACTCAACACTCATCTCTCTTCTCTCTGGAACCCAAGCCCACACCGTAGATCACCCACGTGGGATCCCATTCCTTTACCCATCCTCTGCTAACAACCCAACACCGACGATAGCCTAATACTCTCCACAACATTCTCATTCTCTTTTGGCACTCCCCATCCCACTCTCTTTCTCTCCCATCAACCCATCGCACTCTGACTCTCCTCACACTTCCCTTCTCCAGCCGATCCCAACTCCCTCTTTCTCTGAGTCCCTTCTACTCTCTCGTCTCTCTCCTGGCCACTCTCCTCACCACACCCGCAAACATCCGGCCACCTTCCTCCTAACCCACGGACGCATACCTCCTATCCCATTCTCTCTCTCACCGTAGCCGCACCGAACCCCCTCTCCTTCTCCTTCCTTCCAACGTCACTCCTCCACCTAGCAACACCCTGCGGCCGAGCTCTTCCGACTGCACCTTCGCCACCGCCCCCGCTCTGTGAGCCCCATCTCCATCTCTCCCTCTCCCCACCTCCCTGTAACCTCCACACAGCCGGCCACCCTCCAACCTCCGGCTAACCCACCACAACACCACCTTCGCATGCGCCACCATCACAAGCCTCACCGACGCCCTCGCCGAGCCGCCGTGGTCCCTTTCTCTCTCTAGCCCAACCTCATACATACCTCCCCACTGCCTCTCACTCATTCTCTCTAACCCTCTCGTATCCCATTCACTCTCTCTCTAGATACACATATCGCAATCTCCCGTTGTTGCACTCGCAGCACCACCATTTCCCCACCTACATGCTCACCCCGCCGGAGCTCTGCTTCACCGTTTCTCTGCCTGCATGCTCACCCCGCCGGAGCTCTCCTTCCCTCTCTAAACCATCGCCGCCGACCACACCCTCTCTCCCTCTAACTCTCACGCACACAACTTCCATGCATACCATCCTCCCCTCTCCATGTTGACAGCATTTTTCCCTCTCACCCCCTCTCCCTCTCCTTCACTCTCACACCCATACCCTCCACCATCTCCCCGGATCATTCTCCCTTCTCATCTCCATTCTCACCACCACCCTCTCCCCCTCTCTACTGTCTCTTCCTCACCCCATGCACATCGATGTCCCTCCACCCTCCTCATCTCCACCACTCCCTCTCACCTAGCCGCGAACCACCCTGCACCCTTCGTCTTCACCCACACCATCGCAGCCCCCTCTCCCTCACCGTCCTCTCCCCACCGTCACACCGTATCCCCCCCAACCTCGCCGTTACCACCTCCTCTCTCACACCCCCTAAATGCCGTCGGTGACACCCCCTCCCCCCCCGCCTCCAACCACTTGTGCAGCCCTGCCTGCACACCGCCGGTGAAGCCGGCCGACCACCTTCGGGCAGCCCCACGCCGCCGCTGCCGTCCGAGCATCCACCACCACCGCCGTCGGGCACCTTCCACCGTCGCCGTTGTTTGCTCCCCCCTACCGGCGAGCTCGCCGTGGCAACCCCCCATCGTCTCTCTCCTCCTCTCTCTTTCTCACGCTCTCTCTCTCATCTCGATCTCTCTTTCATCTTTTTCTCTTTTTTTATTCTCTCTCTCACTCTATCTCTCTGGCTTTCTCTCTCTCCCTCTCTCGTATTCTCTCTCTCTCTCTCTCTCTTACTCTCTCTCTCTCCCCCTCCCGATCGCTCTCTCTCTCTCATCCTTGTTTCTCTCTCTTTCCTCACCCTCTTTCTCTCTCGATCTCTCTCTCATCTCTCCCTCTCGATCTCTCTCTCAACTTCCTTTTTTTTATTTTTATCTTCTCTCTCTCCCTCTCTCGCGCCCTCTCTCTCTTCTTTCTCTTCTCTCTCTCTTTCTCACATTTTCTCTTTTTCTTTTTTCTCTCTCCTTCTCTCGATCTCTCTCTTCCTCCTCTCCATCTTTCTCTGCCTCCCTCTCTCTAGCGTTCTCTCTCCCCATCTCTCTCTTTTCCACCTCTTTCACAACTCATGCACACAGACACGTAAGTGGGGATTTTAGTTTTCTTTTCTTTTCCTCTTTTATCTTACGTACCTTAAAACCCTCCTTTTCATATATATATATATACACATATACATATTTGGGCTTTACCATGTATATACACATATACATTTTTATTTTAATGACTAGTCTTTTATCCCTACCCCTCTCTACTTTTACTATTTATTTTTAAATCCTTTTAACCCTCTCCACCATCTATCTTCATATATATCATCTTCTCTAAACATCTTTCTAAAAAAAAGATAAAAAAGAAAAGAGCTCTCTCCCTCTCCCATAGCAGCATCGACGCCGGGAGGGTCCTGCAAAGTTTTCGGACGTTCGAGCACATACGAGAGAAGCTGTTCCGTTCCACCGCACGCTCACGCCATCCTCATCTTGGTGAAGCTCGTCCAAAGCCCGTCAACAGCATCCCCAATAAGCTTTCTCATCTCCCTTGTCCTGCTTGATTTTTAAATGCATTGCATGCATCATTTGTCATCTCTATTGTGTTTCTCTCCCTGAGAGAGCCCTAGTTGTTCATTCATCATATCATTTGTCTACCCTTTGTGTTCAAAAGGGGTTTCAAACCACACCAACCGGGTGCGTGTTTGAATATGATTGCATCGCTTTCATTTCAAGGGACTGATACTATTCTCTTCCCACTCTAATCCGCTTGTCATTTGTTTCGTCGTCTTTTGTTTTGCAAGGGCGACCATCAAAGAAAAGCCCTCTTCGTCGGTCGGCCGAAGGAAGAGGAAGAAGAAACCCACGTAATCCCTCAGCTCGGAGACGAGACATGATCATTCCCTTCTATTTCAAGGTACACAACCTCTGGCGATCACACACACACCACCCTACGTTCATTTTTAGTTTTTTGTCCTTATCCTCACCCGCTCGGAGGATCATTCACCGCGGCGGTTCCCCTCCCAATTTAATTTCTGTTCAAACCCCGAGAATAGAACAAGTTCATCGCAGAGGTTTCATTTTATAATCTTTATGCTGTCATTGTTCAAACCCCGTGAATGGAACAAGTTCCTCGCTGAGGTTTTATTTTGTAATCTTCATTCAAATCCCGCTGAACGGAACAAGTTCCTCGCGAAGGTTTTATTTTGTAATATTTATTCAAACCCCGCTGAATGGAACAAGTTCCTCGTGGAGGTTTTATTTTGTAATCTTCATTCAAACCCCGCTAAACGGAACAAGTTCCTCGCGGAGGTTTTATTTTGTAATCTTATTCAAACCCGCTGAATGGAACAAGTTCCTCGTGGAGGTTTTATTTTATAATCTTCATTCAAACCCCACTGAATGGAACAAGTTCCTCGCGGAGGTTTTATTTTGTAATCTTCATTCAGACCCCGCTGAATGGAACAAGTTCCTCGTGGAGGTTTTATTTTATAATCTTCATTCAAACCCCACTGAATGGAACAAGTTCCTCGCGGAGGTTTTATTTTGTAATCTTCATTCAAACCCCGTTGAATGGAACAAGTTCCTCGCGGAGGTTTCCTTCCGTAATTTTCGTTCTGTTATTTCATTCTCGTTATTTTTATTTTTGCTAAAATCTCACAAAGACCAACGTCTAGTGGTGGTTTACTGTATATATATATTTACTAATATATATATATATGTCTAAAAATCCCACAAAGGCCAATGTCTGGTGGTGGTTTACTGTATATATATATATATATATATATATATATATATATATATACTTAATACTATATATATATTTCTATAAAAATCCCGCAATGACCAATGACCAATGTCTCGCGGTGGTTCGCTTTTCTTTATAATACTTTGATGATTTTCCGGTGAGTGATATTCTGCTATAATTTCGTGTCTTCACTTCGTTTGTCCCTTTGTTCCCGAACCCGGCAGAGACAACCCTCGCTTGGTATTTTCCCAGCATATTCTATCCCAATACCCGGTATCTTCAAAGCTGCTCCCGAAACAACAGGCCACGCCTATTGAGTAGGTAGTTCGTTTGCATGAGAGGGTCTTCGGATCCCTATCTCTGCCCTATACCGGAAATTGGATAAGTCTAGTTTCTCTGTATTCCGCTAGAGTGTTTACTTCAACTCGTATTTTCTACCATCTTTCCCATATCACCCAGTAACTCGTCCTCATCCTTCTCCTTCTCTCTCCTTGCCACGATCTCGTCGTCCACAATGTCTTCCTACGATCTTCCCCGTTCCCAGGAGGAATCTCTTCCTCAGGGACTATTAGTGGACCCGTCCAGGGTCATTCAAATCTCATCTAGAGAAGGGTCCGTCCCTCCTCCATCCTCTATCTCCATGGAGGGTGCGCAGCCCTCCCTCTCCTCTAACAATCCTACTAGTCATATCTTGCAGATGGTGGCCCAGTTAGATCCGGCCCAACTTCAGGCCCTTTATCAGACCTTGCAGGGGTCCAGTGCCCTATCTCCCATGATGTCACATGGTCTGTCCACTACCTCCATCTCTCAGTCTAGGGTTGATGGGCCCGGGGTTCTACCCATTCCAATTGATCTCACCCCAATTCAGCCCAAGGTCCTTCGATTCTCTAGTCTGGAGGCGGGCCAGTCCTCTGGCTCGGCCCATCAAGTTCTCAATAAAGGGAAGTCCAACCTTCCCTCATTTACCCAAACTGATTCTTATAGGCCCATTCCATCAATGCCACAAACCCTTTTCGGCCCAGCTGATTTCGCTCGTCCTCAGAAAGGGGCAGCCTATGTCCAATCCAATTTGGGTCATCCTCCGACCCAATACCCTTCTTATGGGCCCCCACCTCCTTCTGTCTACCCTTCGGCCCCTCGCCTTGAGCTTGCTCCTTTCACTCCACCTACTCCATCTCGGGAGCAGGAACTCCTTGACAAATGGGCCGCCATGCAGCAACAACTCGACTTCCTTCAAAAGTGGGTTGGCCCACAATCTTTGGCAGATGTTCCGGTCCCCAGCTTCCACAACATCCGATTCCCTCCCCAATATGAGCTCCCCACATACCGCAAGTATGACGGGAATAGCAATCCATTCATTCATGTGAGGGACTTTATGTATGAATCGGCACAGTTTCAGTATGATGATCGCCTTATGGCGTATTTGTTCCGCCGGTCATTAGATGGAGTTGCTCTGGAGTGGTTCTATGCTTTGCCACTAGAAGATGCTAAGAGTTTCGAGGTGGTAAAAGAAAAGTTTATTCAACGGTTCTAGGACCGGGTTGGCCCGGAATATTCATTTACAGATCTTGTGGTCGAAAAGATGAAGGCAGATAAAGACTTTGCAACGTATGCCGACAGATGGAGGTAGATGGCCGCCCGGGTGCCGGGTCATATTCCAGAAGAGGAAAAGGTCAAGTTACTCATATCCAATGCTACCCCCACCTTCCGCAACATATTGGCCATGAATGATATTGCCAACATGCACCAACTTTATAGCGGGCGAGATATATTCAAACCCAATTCAAGGACTCCCCTATCCATTCTCTTTTTGAGGCCCAAAAGCCCAAATACAATAAGAAATCTCAGGGGTTCATTACCGAGAGAGTCCAGAACAATGAACAGGTGCAAGCAGTTGCATTCCCCTTCCCCAATCAATTCGCTCCGCTCCGCTTCCCACAAAATCCACGTAATCCCCGATTCTCCACTCCGTAAAACACCCAACCCGTCTTCCCCGCACCACCAAACACCCAGCCTACCTTCCACGCTCCACAAAATGCCTCCCCCACTCCACAACAGCCACCACAACCTCCACAATATCACAATGTACCTCCACCCAATGGCTACACCAACAAACGCCCGGCTCCGAAGAGAGCGCAGTATCCTGCTTTGCCCGAGTCTCTCACGGACATCTTTTTCGCTCTCATGTCAATAAGTGCAATCCAGCTTCCTCCAGAACGGCCCAACTGGAACCCAGCCGTTGATCAGTCCAAATACTGCATGTTCCATAGGCAGCCCGGGCACACTATTGAAGGGTGTTACCAGTTCCGAGATCTGGTATACGATCTACATGAAGGGCAGCGCATTGATTGGGCCGAGATGCATAAGGCCATTGTTGAGATGAAAGAAAAAAGAAGGCAAGTGCTGAGGCAGCAAGTGCAGCAGCAACCAGCACCGCAGCCACAGCAGCATCTACAACCACAGCAGCAACCCGTTCAGGACTTGGGGATCCACTAAAACCCCATGCCGAATCATCCACCCGCTCTACAACCACAACCACCGGCACCGGCTCAGGTCAACCTCGTCCAACCCCCGACTCCTAACGCTGGGTGGTCCTATGACGATGAAGCCTCACTACAGCAGCTCATGGCCCTCCACCATAACTATCGCAGCTCTACTTTACCTTCTACCCCCATCATCCTTCCGCTTAACTATCAAACCCCTCCATCCCCCACAATTGCCAAACCTCTCATCCTACCATCCGCTTCCCCCATTATCCCGCCTATCTCCACTCCACCGCCAGTACCCGTACCCATCATCGCCATCCCTCCATCAACCCCTTCACCCGTCATCCCTCCACAGCCTGTCATCTCCACTACTCCTATAACACCCATTATCACCACTACTGCTCCTATCACCCCTACACCCTCTACCACATCATTCATCCACCCCACCAGGCCTATCAAGCAGCTTATCTTAAGCCCATCTGACGCCGTGCCGGCTCAAAACCTTGCCCTACGAAGTGGGCGATTATTCCATAGGAATTACCCTTCCACTGGTGCACATGCACCTAATCCTCAGTCCTCGCAACAGGTTGCTGATCAAGAGGAGGCAGATCCGTTGCCAGGGACGCAATATGATTTGCTACATCATCGAGATCGGGTGCCCGCTAAGATTTCTGTGTTAGAATTGATTAAAAGGCCCACACTTCACCAAGATTCACTTTGCAATTTCCTTCAAAAGGTGATAGTAAACGAAGACATGGCAGTGGACAGCTTACCAACAGCCCTAGCTACAATCTCCAAAGGGCTGGCAATTACATTCTCTGAGACTGAACTGGCACCCCGTGAGGCATGACAGATGCCACTATGCATTTCTATCACTCTGAACAAAGTCAGCATACACGCGGTATTGGTAGACACCGGGGCCTCTATTAATGTCCGCCCTCTCAGCACTTTAAGGGCCTGCAACCTTTCAGAAGATCTACTAAGGCCGACCCCGACCACCATTGCAGCATATGCCAATTCCAGAAGGGCGTGTCACGGGGTAGTCACTATTCAGGCTGAGCTTGGGCCTCTTACTATGCCGATCGAATTCTATGTGATGGACATCGACCCTATGTTCAAGGCTATATTGGGTCGTCCGTGGATTGATAACCTTAATGCCGTACCATCCACTGCTCACCAGTGCCTTAAATTTCCTTTCCAAGGGAGGGTGGTCAAGGTGAAGAGCATGTCCACGGTCCAGTCTATCAAGGCCATCTCCGAGAAGATCTTGCCAACATTATGGCCCAGCAATCGATCTGTCATTTCAGTGTTGGATCTAGACTTTCCATGGGCCTATGCACCACGCAAGCCCACCACCACGCCAGTGAACGTCAGAGTGAAGCCCCAGATACGAGATTCTAAGGGCTGGAATATGATATTAAAGTTGGGCTATCAGCCGGGGAGAGGTCTTGGCACACAGTTACAGGGGCGGACTAAACCGGTCCCCAAAAGTAGAAAAATGAACAGGAGGGGTCTCGGTTACCGATAATCCTCACTCTCAATTTTGGGCGACTCTGGGCCATTAACTTGGGACTACCGCCAGCATTTTGTCAGGAGCCCTCTCCAGCCAGGCACATTGAAGGCATCACCAAGTCAGCCCAAGGAAGAAAATACAGCTTATACACTTGACAGCCCGCTATTACTACCCAAGGGGCCAGTTGATGATATGCTTTATTTCAGCCAAGTACTTGGAAGACTATTTTGTGAAGAAAAAAATTACCAGAAGAATCTGGAGGTGCGGCTTGTGCCTTATGAGACGAAGAAGCCAGCTTATCACTCGCCGGAAAGGGGGAGCTCACCCGTCATCTTCACTTGGTCTCCTACCCGTCTGTTTTCATTCTTTCAACAGATGGCATCTGTACCCCGCTCAGCTCCTATCTTGATCAATCTGTTACTGCTCGAGCTGCCAACTGATTTTCCTATCGTCAGTGTTGTGTTAGATGGAAGCACTCTGTCACCACGAAGTGTGGATCTAGAGGGGGGTGAATAGATCGATGGCCTAATTTAACAGTTCAATAAGGCTCTAATGCGGAAATTAAATTGATCTACTAGATCACTAGCTAGAGTGTTTGAACTGAGCAGAAATGAAGCGATCTGAGAAGATAATCAAGAGAAGCAACCACACACCATATCATAAGCAATCACACAAGCACATAACACACCAGATTTTTAGGTGGTTCGGTCCTTCAGACCTACATCCACCCTACACTCAAACCCAAGTGTGGCTTACTGCTGCGTAACACAGCTTGCGTCCGCTGGGCCTTACAGTTTAGCCTACAACCGCTGAGCATCACAGCTTACTTCCGCTGGGCAATATAGCTTAGCCATCCGCTGCCTAACAACTTACGCTGAGCCTCACAGCTTGCTATCCAGAGACCTAGTCTCGCCCGCTGAGGAATTACAGCTTGACATGTCCAGAGGATACACCTTTGCAACCGCTGGGGACTACAGCTTGACCCGACCAGAGGCAACACCTCTGCAAACCACTGAGCAATACAACTTAGCTCTGCTGACAAACAGCTTGAAGAAAGGTTTCGGAAAACAAAAGACAGAATCATAACGAAAACAAGAAAAATCCCAACAGGGAATATAGCTCGCAATGAGCAAACTCAGCTCTGGTATCTGAACCAAGAGACTGAGGAACAATATCTCAATAAACTCTCTGAAATCAATCTTCTCTTCTCTCTCTTTTTCTTCTCTGCTCTTCTCTTCTCTCTCTTTTTCTTCTCTGCTCTCGGTGGCTCTCTGCTGCTTCACTTTCTCTGCTCGAGCTTCACCATCACGATCAGGTCTTCTTCTGAGGAAGAAGCTTCATATATATAGCAGCAAAGAGGTGGGCGTGTGTCTTCCACATTTCCCGCCCAACATTTTGGTCACGTGGCAACATCCAGGCTTGCTGCTTTACACGTGTCACGATCCTGAGCTGTCCTCCCTTCTCGGATCATGTGCGATTCTTAAACTTCACGAAAAGTACATGTCAGTCAGTTGGAGAGAATTATCAGTTTAAGACTAAAAACTTATACATACTTTGTAGTGTGTAATGCAGTGTGCATACAGTGAGGTGTGTACATTTAAAGTGGATGCACAGACGTGCCGTCAACAAATGTATGGACTTAGTGTGCATGCGACAGCAATGTATAGACTTTACAATGCCTAGTGTTAAAGCATGAGAGCACAATGCACAAACTAAGTGTGTGCATGTGTGGACTTTGAGTGCATGACACAGGGCGATGTACATACTTTCCACCAGATATCAGCTAATGGATGTATAGACTTTGTCTTGAGTATATGAAGCATGAAGTGATGTGCAGACTTGACCGATGCATAGACTTTGTAATATAGCATGAGACCTAAACATGCACTGACTAGATGCTCACCATATGCATCAGCCTTAAGGTATGCATAGAGACGCTAAGTGAGACGCTAAGTGAGACGGATCTTAACAAGCACTGACTTGAAAATGTATGAAGAACATAGGCTGTACAGACCTCATACTCAGCTACGAACTGAGCTAAAGAATGTATTGACTTGCTCAGCTATCAGCTAATGGATGTATGTACTTAGCGTGCATACGACAATGATGTACATACTTGCTGGTCAATCTAGGCAAAAACTCTGTACAGACTTTATAGCGTGCAGACAGGCCATTTGAATGTATAGACTTGCTGGAGTGAACGATGCACTGGCTGTACAGACTTTGCATATGCATGTGAATGTATAGACTCTGAATGCATGGAACACACAGACAATATGATAAAGATAATTTCATCAAAATATGAACAGTTGCCAATCAATCAAAACAAGCTGTTGCCAATGAAGTAAGGCTTATTGTCAAGATCATCAAAAGAGGAGTTACAACAATCTCCCCCTTTTTGATGATGGCAACACCCTATCATATAGAATGGCAACACCTTGTCATACCCTATATGATCTTACAATGTAAAATATATTTTGATGAAAGACATGATTTGTTAGTCAGATTTGTCATGCAGATGCTATGAATGCATGCTGAGAAATGAAAACTAACTCCCTGCTAACAAGATCTCCCCCTTTGCCATAGCATGATGCATACACTCCCCCTTTGCCATAACAATGTATACACTCCCCCTAGAATTCATCAAACAGACAATATATTCTCTCCCTTTGCCATCAACAAAGAGGAGGGAAAGAAAGTGTAAGGGAAGAAGGATATCTGACTGGCATTCTGAGCAGGTAGTTCAGAAATTAAGCATTCTAAAGCACAGAGCCTTCAGTCATATGAATTTAGAAACTGTTTAGAGATTGAATTCTGGTTTGAAGGTTATAAAAGTTAGAGTTCATGCACTACAATCATTGAATGAGTTTGCTGTGCATGATAATAGCAATAAACCAGAATCACATTTGAGCATGAGAGATTCAGTTTCAAAGTATCTTACATTCTTAGACTCAGTAAAATTTGTTAAGAGATACCAGGTCATGTATTGAAGTTAAACAATTTTACATACCTGAGTTTTCCTTTTTGAAGGAACAGCATTTTCAATTTTATTTCATTAAGGGCATTCAGGTACCATTTATCTTTTTACGTAAGGGTACACGTTTATCAGACGCCAGTACCCCTAGATACTCAACATGATGGACCATTCTGCCTATGATCAAATTCAACAGGACTGATTTGCACCTTTTTGTGTGAGGATACACGTTTATGAGACGCAGGTATCCCCAGGTACTTAGTGAAACCACCCTACTATTTTTGACCATTTATACAGAGATAACTGATACACATAATGACATAAGTGTTATCCATTTCTTTGATGGATCACTCAGTTTCTCAGTGCTTTACCAGTCATTGCTCTGCCAACATTATTTTTTCAAGGTTTTTCAATATTTTTCTTAGCTGTCCTTTATTTGTTTTAGAATGACTTTTTTAAGGATAATACACATACTTAGCCTTCTCTAACAGGATTTCAGGTGAGTTTTCAGATTTCAGATACAGTTAACTTTATCTGACATGTAATGAAATAAGGGTTGAGAGCTTTATCAATTTTTAGCATTCTTATTTACTGATTGCAATCTTTAAACTCTAAAGTTTATAAAATTTAAACTATTAAGTCAGTCTTTAAGCAATTAAAATTCTTATAAAGGAAGAAGTCTGTTTTCTACTGCTTAAGAATTAGAACTGACTAACAGATTGCCATATTGTCAGATTCAACTCATTCAGGGTCAAAAGGTTTAATGAAATCAAGAGAGAAAAGAATTTGAGTTTCAATGAAGTTGATGACCTCTCTGAATTACATACAACACTCCCCCTGTCTATATGCATGTGGTTTTGTAAATGAATGGGAAGAATTAGAGGAGAGAGAGCTTAGACATAGTCATGGCTGAATGATATGCTATGAGGATCATGAGTGTAATGCCAATTGATATGTCATGAAGAATATGAATGTTATGCATGCATGGTCTGGTCCAACATTCAACAACCACAGAATTTTATTTAGACTACCAGATGTAAATCCAGATCAGAATTTTATTCAAACCACCTGAAATTTTATTCATCATGCTGAAACTTACATAAGCCAAGTTCTCTTATAAGAAATTTGAACCTTTCATTCCCTAGTGGCTTAGTAAAGATATCAGCAATTTATTTTTCTGTTTCAATAAAATTCAATTCAATTTCCTTTTTATTGATAGCATCTCTAAGAAAATGGTGTTTGATCTCTATATACTAAACCTTCAACCAGCATGACATCTTCAATGCAACAGGTAGTACACTTACCTACCTTACCTGTCTCGACAATTCTACCTTTTGTGTTGCTATCAAAGGTGACAAGGCCTCCATGTTTCTCTATCAGCATGCAGAACTTGACCTTATCTCCTGTCATATGCCTGGAGCAGCCACTATCCAGGTACCACAGGTTGTTCTTGGCTGCCAGGCATACCTGTACACACAATTAGGTAGAGAATTTTGGAACCCAAGTCTGTTTGGGCTCCAGAGCAGATGAAATACAGGTAAAACATGATAGCAAACTTTTAGGAATCCACATTTGTTTAAAAGAGTTCTGTTCATTGGATTTTCCAGATTCCTTTCTATCATTATTCCTCTTCTTCTTGTTGTTTTTCTTCTTGTTGGCACCAGCAAGATTATTTACAGATTTGTAGCTTTTGTGCCAGTGCCTTGACCAGGGTGCATTCACGAAATTGTGGCCATAGTAGTTTTTGGGCTGGCTGAAGAAATGCAAGTTTCTAGGTGTCCAAGTGCCATACCCACCAACCCAATTTCTAGTGTAAGGTCTGTGAGACTATGTAGCTTGATATGCATGACCTGTATACCTCCCTGGAGTCCTAGTCCACCCGGACCTATTGAAATAGGTTGACTGTGCAGTGTAGTAGGACTGAACTCTGGGTTGGTAGAATTGTTTGGGTTGTCTTCTAAATGCATTCTGTCTCCCCTGCACCTTCAACCCTGCTGACCTATTTACAGGTGTGTGTTGGGTCTTCTTCTGAGATGGTGGTGGTGGTGGACACTTGGTGGCCTTAACATGGGGTTTATGTGCATGTGTAGGCTGACCCCTAACCTGAGACTGTGCTTTAGGATTATATTTGGATGTACCAGCTCTGCTGGGCTCACCAATCTTTTGTTTGCCCTTCTCCTCAGCAATGGGCTTCTTCAGGTTCACAACTTTATTTACAGAATTATTTGAATTCATGTTAATGAGAGGTCTTTTCTCTTTCTGTGCAACAAATGATAGTCTTCATTGCAAGACTTTTAGTTGCACTGGAGTTAAATCCAAGACCCTCTCTCCTGAAATTGACTTTGGACCCTAATAAGGCATTTAGGTTCTCTGACCCTTGGGTCATTTTTTCTATTGTTCTCAACTTGTCCTCATTATCTTTCTGAACATTTTCAACAGATTTCTTCAGTTCAGTGTTCACACTTAGGATAGCTTCATACTTTTCATTTACAATCTTCATTTCACTCTCATATTTTTGTATTCTCAATTTCCATTCATCAATTGCATTTTCTAGCCTCTCATTCTCTTCCTTAGAAATTTTTAACTCATGCTTGATTTTCTCAATTTCTGAGCATGTGAGTTTTAGCTTAGCATTTTCAGATTCAAGGCATGCAATTTTATCAGACAATGTTTTGTCATTTTTCATGGAATTTATTTTTCTTCTTAGATGCCTATTTTCTTTACTAATATCATTTACTTTATCAGTAATATCATGATAGGCATCTACCCAATCAGAAATGGTAAAATTATCAAATCGAGAGGGTACCTCATCAGAATCTTTCTCTCTGTCTTCAGAACTAGTTGCCATAAGACAAATAGGTTTTTCAGATTCTTCCTCACTGTCCGAGCTGCTGCTCAAGGTATCTTCGTCCTCATCACTCTAGGTACTCACCATGGATTTCCCTTTAGTGTTCTTTCTCTTGGACTTGTTCTTGAGCTTCTGATTCTCCGGACAATCAGCTTTCAGGTGGACGGCCTTCCTGCATTGGTAACACACATTAGATTCAGTTTTCCTTGCAGAATTAGATTTATACCTTGTATCCCGTCGGTCACCACCAGGGTTTCTTCGGATGAATCGCCTTCCTTCTTTCTTGAGGAACCGCCTGAATTCCCTGGTGATCATTGCTATCTCATCACCTTCTATTTCTTCTCCAGACAGGCTCTCCCCGGATGATGATCCATTATAGCTGGATCGGCTGGATTTGCTGGCACCAGCTTTCAGAGCGATCAATTTTTTCTTCTTCTCAGCTTCCTCTATCTTCGGTAGATGTTTTTCGTAAGCCATCAGCGAGCCAATCAACTCATCTGCCCTGGTGTTGTGCAGATCCCTTGACTCTTCCATTACAGTAGCTTTATTGTGCCAAATAGGAGTCAGGGAACGCAGGATTTTCCTTACAATCTCATATTCTGAATATGTCTTCTCAAGACCTCTGAGACCGTTTGTGATGACTGTCAGTCGAGCGTACATCTCCTTGATGGTCTCATTGAGCTTCATCCTAAAAGCTTCATACTCTGACACCAGGAGGTTTGCCTTCGTCTCTTTGACCTGAGAGGTCCCTTCGTAGATAGCCTCCAACTTATTCCACATCTCTTTGGCTGAAGTGCAAGATGATACACGAGAGAACTCTGTAGGGTGCAGGGCGCACTGAATCGCATTGATGGCGCTCCAGTTCAGAGTGGACCTTCGGATCTCTTCCTTGGTCCAGACATCCTTGTTCTGGGACAGCTCAAAAGGTCCCTTACTCACCACCATCCAAGTCTCATAATCCTTCGCCCTCAATAAGACTTGCATACGGTTCTTCCAGTATGCATAATTTGATCCATCAAAGTAAGGGGGCTTGGTGGTAGAATGTCCTTCAACGATTAACCCTCTAGCATCCATCTGAACCTTCCTCTTCGGGCTGTAAGTCCCTGTAGAAGAGTTAGGCTCTGATACCAACTGTTGTGTTAGATGGAAGCACACTGTCACCACGAAGTGTGGATCTAGAGGGGGGTGAATAGATCGATGGCCTAATTTAACAGTTCAATAAGGCTCTAATGCGGAAATTAAATTGATCTACTAGATCACTAGCTAGAGTGTTTGAACTGAGCAGAAATGAAGCGATCTGAGAAAAGAATCAAGAGAAGCAACCACACACCATATCATAAGCAATCACACAAGCACATAACACACCAGATTTTTAGGTGGTTCGGTCCTCCATACCTACGTCCACCCCACACTCAAACCCAAGTGTGGCTTACTATTGCGCAACACAGCTTGCGTCCGCTGGGCCTTACAGTTTAGCCTACAACCGCTGAGCATCACAGCTTGCTTCCGCTGGGCAATACAGCTTAGCCATCCGCTGCCTAACAGCTTGCGCTGAGCCTCACAGCTTGCTGTCCAAAGACCTAGTCTCGCCCGCTGAGGAATTACAGCTTGACCTATCTAGAAGATACACCTCTGCAACCGCTGGGGACTACAGCTTGACCCGAATAGAGGCAACACCTCTGCAAACCGCTGAGCAATACAACTTAGCTCTGCTGACAAACAGCTTGAAGAAAGGTTTCAGAAAACAAAAGACAGAATCAGAACGAAAACAAGAAAAATCCCAACAGGGAATATAGCTCGCAATGAGCAAACTCAGCTCTGGTATCTGAACCAAGAGACTGAGGAACAATATCTCAATAAACTCTCTGAAATCAATCTTCTCAATCTTCTCTTCTCTCTCTTTTTCTTCTCTGCTCTTCTCTTCTCTCCCTTTTTCTTCTCTGCTCTCGGTGGCTCTCTACTGCTTCACTTTCTCTGCTCGAGCTTCACCATCACGATCAGGTCTTCTTCTGAGGAAGAAGCTTCATATATATAGCAGCAGAGAGGTGGGTGTGTGTCTTCCACATTTCCCGCCCAACATTTTGGTCACGTGGCAGCATCCAGGCTTGCTGCTTTACACGTGTCACGATCCTGAGCCGTCCTCCCTTCTCGGATCATGTGCGTTTCTTAAACTTCACGAAAAGTACCTGTCAGTCAGTCGGAGAGAATTATCAGTTTAAGACTAAAAACTTGTACAGACTTTGTAGTGTGTAATGCAGTGTGCATGCAGTGAGGTGTGTACATTGAAAGTGGATGCACAGATGTGCCGTCAACAAGTGTATAGACTTAGTGTGCATGCGACAGCAATGTATAGACTTTGCAATGCCTAGTGTTAAAGCATGAGAGCACAATGCACAAACTAAGTGTGTGCATGTGTGGACTTTGAGTGCATGACACAGGGCGATGTACATACTTGCCACCAGATATCGGCTAATGGATGTATAGACTTTGTCTTGAGTATATGAAGCATGAAGTGATGTGCAGACTTGACCGATGCATAGACTTTGTAATATAGCATGAGACCTAAACATGCACTGACTAGATGCTCACCATATGCATCGGCCTTAAGGTATGCACAGAGACGCTAAGTGAGATGCTAAGTGAGACGGATCTTAACAAGCACTGACTTGAAAATGTATGAAGAACATAGGATGTACAGACTTCATACTCAGCTACGAATTGAGCTAAAGAATGTATAGACTTGCTCAGCTATCAGCTAATAGATGTATGTACTTAGCGTGCATACAACAATGATGTACAGACTTGCTGGTCAATCTAGGCAAAAACTCTGTACAGACTTTATAGCGTGCAGACAGGCCATTTGAATGTATAGACTTGCTGGAGTGAACGATGCACTGGCTGTACAGACGTTGCATATGCATGTGAATGTATAGACTCTACGTGTAAGCGACATGACGATGTATAGACTCTGAATGCATGGAACACACAGACAATCTGATAAAGACAATTTCATCAAAATATGAACAGTTTCCAATCAATCAAAACAAGCTGTTGCCAATGAAGTAAGGCTTATTGTCAACATCATCAACAGAGGTTCACAATAGTCAGGACTTGTGATTGCTGTCCACCTTTCGATCTGTCTACTCCTTTCTTCTTTACTTCCGACCCCTTCCTCAACATTTTCTGTCCATCCAAGTATCCCCTTAGGCTTCCTCCTCCGCCTTCTTCTCTACTTGTTACATGATCTCCACTGATCTCCAAAAAAGAACGTCAGATTTGAAACGGAGATTTCAGTGGAAGATTACGCTATCTTCTCTCCATCTTCCTCCTAGGGGCGTGAGGCTCCTGCTGCTTCCCTCCTACTAGATTTTCTCTCTCCTAAGTTAGGCGTAGGATCCATCGAGTCTAGGGTAGTAGAGTTTGTTAGGTCTAGAGAAGTAGGGTCTTGTTCAAGGACATCCATCCCTTCCTTCCCTGAGCCGCGCCCACTGGTGCGACATTCTAAATCCATTCCTAATAGGTTCTTGCAAGATCTAGCTTAGCGATGTCGTGCTCTTCTTAAATGCCCCGAGTTCATAGCTACGGTGATTGTGATCGAAGATGACGAGGAGCAAGATGGGTTATGGAGCGACGATGAATTAGGAGTCTATGAAGTCATGGATGAAAAGGACCCGGTTGATCTTGAGGACAACGACGTAGATGACACTGCCGATTTGTAGGTGCAAGGCCTAAAAGAGATTCGATGAGCCATCGTCAGCAGTGGATAAACCTATGAAGGAAATAAATTTGGGAACTAATGAGGACCCCATGCCTATTATTATCGCTGCTACTCTCCCTCCAGAAGTTGAAGAAGATTTAGTCAAAGTCCTAAGGGAGTATAGTGATTCTTTCACCTGGTCTTATGAGGACATGCCGGGTCTTGACCCCTCTTTGGTAGAACATCAATTAGTGCTTAAGCCAGGGGCAACACCCGTGAAACAAAGATCAAGGAGATTTCACCCCCACATGGCCTTAAGGATAAAAGAAGAGGTTGATAAATTGTACAAGGCCAGATTCATTAGAGTTTTCTTATATCCCCAGTGGGTGGCGAACATAGTCCATGTCATCAAGAAGGATGGAAAGGTGCGCATTTGCATTGATTTCAGGGATCTTAATAAAGCATGTCCTAAGGATGACTTCCCGCTGCCTCACATAGACGTATTGGTGGACAACACCACCGGGTACAAAGCATTGTCATTCATGGATGGTTATTCAGGATACAACCAAATCCATCTCGCTCCCGAGGATCAAGAGAAAACCTCCTTCACCACGCCCTGGGGTACGTACTGTTATGTGGTCATGCCGTTTGGACTAAAGAACGTCGGTGCCACTTAACAAAGGGCGATGATGGCTATATTCCACGACATGATGCACGTTTACATGGAAGCTTACGTGGATGATATCTGGGTGAAGTCGAGGACTAAAGAGGATCATCCCGCCATCCTAGCTAAGGTGCTTCAGAGAGCTAGAAAGTACCAGTTGAAAATGAATCCAAAGAAGTGTGTTTTTGGAGTCTCTTCAAGGAAATTGCTCGGCTTCATAGTTAGTAAAAGGGGGATTCAGATTGATCCTAACAAAGCAAAGGCCGTCATGGACATGCCTCCGCCTAAGAATATCACGGAACTTCGAGGATTGATTGGACGCTTGTAATTTATTAGAAGATTCATATCCCAGCATTCTCAAAGGTGCCGCCCATTTTGCGAATTGCTAAAGGCGGGGGTCAAATTCGAATGGAACCAAGACTGTCAAAAGGCCTATGAAGATTTGAAGGCGTATTTGTCTAATCCCCCAGTTTTGCAACCTCCTGTCCCCGGGAAATCCCTGATCTTATACATTTCTATTATCGAGGACTCCATAGGAGTTGTCCTAGCACAAGTAGATGATGAAGGAAAAGAGCGGGCAGCTTATTACCTCTCCAGGTTATTTAACCCAGCGGAGGTCAAGTACACTACTATGGAGAAAACTTGTGCCGCTTTAGTTTGGGTAGCTCAGAAACTGAAACACTACTTTCTAGCCCACCCAGTTAGGTTGATCTCTAGAATGGACCACATTCGCTATCTCTTAGAAAAGCCTATCCTTTCTAGTAGGTTAGCTCACTGGCAGAGCTTCCTCGCTCAGTTTGACATCACATTCGTTATTCAGATCGCAATCAAAGGATATCCCATCGCTGATGATGCGGGATGGACACGTGACTTGAGACTCTAGCTCGTGATCATCCCTATGCGAGGGAAACGCTGGACCGTGCGCGGTTAAGAAACCGGCAGTGAGTCTCGGGTATCAGCTTTCGCGTCGACTCGGATCGAGTAACGGGACGGGTCACTCACTCTCACTCTCTCGCAGCGGTGATAACAATATATTGGGCTAATAATCTTAACACTCGCAGCGGCATATACAAATAGATACGAGTAAAGTAAATGCGAAAGAGAGAGGGAGCAGATTTACCTCCACGCTCCGGACGTGGGGAAGATGATCCCGGCCAAGTCAGTAACTCCCGGTACAATAAATATTTAAATTACAGCAGTGAATTTTGATGCCCACTCCACGCCGGGAGGTAAAGGGCTACACAAGTGGGCCCGGGAGGACCGATCTTCGGTTGACGGGCAGCACTTTGATCACCCCGTCGGCGGGGTTCGGACGGCGCAAGCTGCTGGTTGTGGGGCCCACATACTGGTCGGCGGGTCCGAGTGGGCCCGGAGTGGTACCACTGTGACGGTGGCTCCTGGAGAGCTACTCCCTGGGGCGGCGGCACGCTGGTTCGCCTTGTGGAAGGCGAGTTGGCTCCGATCGGCGTGTGTGGGAGTTGTTGTCCACAGATCTGAAACTTCTGGTTTTACAGCACGCGACCCGACGAGATCAGCTACTGCGATCACTCCCAAAGTCAGATCGACGTGAAAGTGGTACCGTTGGAAAGCTGATTCAAAATACTTCGATCTATGGCCAGAGAAAGAATTTTGAATTTCCCGGAGCTGGCCTTTTTCGAATTTACCAGTTGCTGGTTGACAGAACCAGATCTGACTGGACAGATCTAGGTTTTTCTAAGAACAAGAGTTGACCGAAGAAAAAACTTCAGATCTAGAAGTTAACTCCTTGATGAAAGTTGTAGAGAAAGAAACAAGGAAGACGGAGATAATTTTTGTAGAATTTCTAGTGGACGTTTGACAGGGGAAAACGATTTTACACTCGAAAGGGTGGGATTTGAACTGCATAGGACAGAACAGATTTGGGAAAATACAGTGATTTTTAAAAATAGTTAAAGGACTCCAGAAATTCAAGAAACTTCGTGGATGATGGGTGTGGTGGACAGAACTTCCAATAAAATTGGTGACTCAAACTAATAAAGAAAAAGTGGTCGAACTGAGAAACCTTAGGGTTGTTGTGACACAAAACTGAGTACAGACAGAACTGGAAGGCTGAAGAACACGAAAATGGAAAAATAGAAAATGAAGTCTAGAAAAGGGGAAAAAAATTTTGGGAGAGGGTGTTGACGTGGTGAACCTACCCTCAAAATTTGGGCTCCAGAAGATCAGTGGATCTGGAGCTAAAATTCGAACAAGGAGGCTCTATCCTGATTTGGGAAGAACTCCGGCGATGGTGGCGGCGGCGCGATGGCGGTGCGATGGCGGCGGCGGTAGAAACAGAAATCAGAGGATAAGAGGGAGAGATAGAATGGGTCTCACACCCTGGAACGGCAGAATTCTATCTACAAGGGGGGAGGAGAGAGGAGGAGGGCACATCCTTCTTTGGCTCCAACCAAATTCACAATTTTTTCATCATTAAACCTTACAAAACACTATACATGGGTTTATATAGAAGGGGAGGAAGGGGGAGGGGGTTGGAATTTCATGGGAGAGAGGGGAGGGGTAGAATTTTCTTCCCCCATGTGGTCAAATGGCCTAAAAAAAGAAAATACAAAATGTCATTTTAATGGGGGGGCACCCCCTTGACTTAAGGGGAGGCATCTTGGACATTTTTCACCCATTGTCCCCTTGACTTGTCCAAGAAGGAAAGAATCCTTCTAGAAGCTACCTTGGCATTTGACCAGCCCCACATGGACCCCCAGGGATTAGGTGGACCAATGGGGAAGGAGTGCGGGCCCCCTTGCTAGACCTACTGAACTTTTACATAAAAACCCAAAGATCCTTAGGGAATGACAAATTGGCTTATAAAGCCTTATAATTGCAAACCTACTTCCCAAGGATATAAATGTAAATAAAAGGACTCAAATGCAAAATAAAAAGTTAGTGCCCGGTGTTGATTCCCATCAATTCTCCCCAGGTGGGAAGAACTCGACCCCGTCGAGTATGGGGTGCGGCTGCTCGTGACGCTGTCAGATCTGTCATCGTACCTAGAAGCGTGGAGTACGCTCCACTCCAAGTCATCGACACCTGCTCATCCCGTATAGATTCGATATGCTCACGCTGCTGTGGAATGAGGCTAGAGGTGGTACTCCGGGGTGGGGTCACTCTCAAAGGAGGGAGGCAGCTCAAAGACTCATTAAGGATCACCATTGGGTCCCTTTATGTGACTAGATCCGATATGTTGAGGTAGAGCCGATCCCAAAGTCTGACAAGTCTCGCATTCGAAAGGGATTGACAATGCGAGCGTACAAAACTGACTCGACTCGATGTATGCACAAACACACAAGACCCTAGACACACCTAATGTTAGTCTGACCTACGCATAGGCGATGGTGGACCAGGAGACCCGAATGTGTGCCATGCTTGCATTTGACGTAACCGGAGGTTGACGTCATGGGAGACTCCTAGATATCCAAAAAGGCACCATGCATGCAAGGACTTCCTATTGGATGTGGGTGTGGGAGGGCTAGGAGATTCATCACCACTATATGTAGGTAAGGCGTGCCATGTTTCCCAATCATCGGACCTATTGCTATGTGGAGGTTGATTGGCCTGAGTGGGAAGAGAGTGGTAGAAGTCTTCCTTGACAAGGTAGAAGGGAAGTGGTGGATCACGAGGCCCACTAGAGAAGGGGTCGAATGGGTCAAAGAATGTGTGACCCCATGAGATGGGTTCCGACATGACATGGTCCTATGTGTGGAATTCGTAGTCACTGTAATACATTGTGATCGGTGGGATGACGGTCATGTGTAGGATGTATGGTTCCTCCCTTGGGTAAAAGGGTATGAAGTCGGGTTCGGCTGACATGGGGTGGAATAAGAGGATCTCCGTGGTGACACAACCCACGGTGCACACGGAGGTAATGGACCCTAAGGCCAGATGAGTGAAGCTATGACTAGTGGGTTGGTCGAAGCCTCGGGCCAATAAGTGCGTCAACGTCCATTGCCGGTGTAAACCCATAATAAGGTCACCCAAGGTATCAACATGGTGACTAGACCGGAATGCCGTGTGGTAGGAGTTGACGGGCACTAGTGATAGGGTGGGGTCCATGGATGGGTTAGGAGGTGGGACCAAGCCATCCTTGAGCCAACTAAGAAGCGGCTCGACGATGAAAAGCATACCCGTTAGAAATACGGGTGGCTCGGGCTTTGGTGACTCCAAATATGATGGCTCCGGATGAGGGTCGGAAGTGGAGGGTAGCAATGGAGCACTCACGGGTGGTGAAGGAGCACGTGTCCTTTCGATCCTATCCAACCGGTCCGTGAACATTTTCAAGAGTTCGGCAAAGGTGCGGGTTGGAGTAAGGGCCTCAGGGTGGACTCGCTCCTCATCTCTCGGCCTGAGTATGGACCTAGGCTTGGCTATGAGCGGGGCTTCTTGCCTCCGACTATGACCCACTTGACTTGAAGTGCTTGGGTGGGATTGGATGGGGGTGATGGGGTGGGGTTGTGTGGACACCGAAAATTGCACATCCAAGTGTCATGTTCGGCCCAGCATCAACAACGGCGCCGAGGGAAGAAACCCCGGAGAAATCAAGCACAAAAGGCCCCACAGTCCGTGGGCCCCAAAGGAAATCAAACGGGCCATGACTCGTGTCCGCGACGGGCTCAGAACGGGCCCCAAATACACACCCCCCCCGGGGGTGCTTAGCGGCACAGCCCAAGGCTGCTCAGCGGCACAGCCCAAGGCTGTTCAACGGTACGCCCCCAGGTGGGTTCACCGGCACACCCCCTTGGGTGCTCAGCGGCACAGCCCAAGGCTGCTCAGCGGCATGCCCCCAGGTGGGTTCACCGGCACACCCCTTTGGGTGTTCAGCGGCACACTCCCTGGGGCTCAGCGGCACGCCCCCGGGTAGGTTCACCGGCACACCCCAAAGGGCCTCCAGCGGCACGCCCTGGAAAGCCTTCAGCGGCACACCCTGCCGCGGCCTTCGCCGGCACACCACTATGGGGGTTCACCGGCACACCCAAGGGGGGACCTTCAACGGTACGCCCCCAAGTGGCTTCACCGGCACGCCCCCTCTGGGTGTTCAACGGCACGCCCTGCAGGGGCTTCAGCGGCACGTCCTGCAGGCCCTTCAGCGGCACAGCCCTTTGAGGCTTCAGCGGTACGGCCTTTGGGGCCTTCAACGGCACGCCCAAAGGGGTCTTCAGCGGTACAGCCTACAAAGGCTTCAGCGGCAGGCCTTTTTGGCTCTTCAGCGGCACAGCGGTGAAGTTCTTTCAACGGCGACGTGATGCTCACGCCCTACGCATCCTTGGCGCGCAGTGGAGCCGTCTGAGGTGGCAGCCGATCATTGGGCCACGCAGGCTACCCCACTGACAGCCAGGACGGAGGGGAGTCAAACCCCATCATCACGGGCTGCTTCCCGCCCTCGACAGCCATGCTCGAGGGCTCCCCGCTGCTGAGGGTATAAAAGACGCCCGTCTTCCACAGAGAAAAAAGAGAAGGACGGAGAGAAGGACGGAGAGAGGCAGAGGAAGAGGAGAACGGAAGAAGAAGGAGGGCGAAGGAGGAGGCAGACGCACGGAGACAGACGGGGAGACACACAACACACAACGGAGAAAGAAGAGAAGAAGAGGCCCTCCCGGCCTGAGCTCCGTCCGACGGCCACCGGGAAGAAACAAGAGTAAGAGAGAGAGAGCTTGTTGTATTGGGGGAAAGGGTTGGGGATAGCGGCCGAAGTCTTAGGCCCGGATGTCTTCTTCCCTCTTGTATCCCATTCCTCCTGGCGTTCTTGGTCTTTCTTACTCTTGTCCATGGCCCCATTTGGGGAGTTTGCTTTTGCCATATGTATGAAGGGCCTCGCCCTCTTGATTCTCATGAATGAAAACCACCCTCTCCGGGTTTCTTTTCGATCTTCGATGTTTTAGGCTAGGCTTTGCGGGCTTTTTTGATGGACAATCCGTTCCTCCCTCTGTCTCCTTATTCCTCCGGCGTCTTTAGGGTCCTCCACGTCGATGTAGGTTCCCCCCTTCTGTTGGCCTTGGCTCCGTGAGCTCCTCACTCATTCCCTTCTATGGCCATCTACCGTGTTCCCGAGCTTGAGGAGAAGGGGAGGTACCCTTCTTTCCTCCCAACCACCCAGTTACTAATGGGCCACTCCCGGCCTTGAAATCCCCCCATCTTTATTCCTCTTTTCCTGAACAGCCACCAAGTACCCCCCAGTTGCTAACACCCCTTTTAAGCCTCTCAGCGGTGCACCTTTCCGGCCCTTGGCCGGCACACCTTTCCAGCCCTCAGCGGCACGCCCAGATCAGCCCTCAGCGGCATGCCCAGATCAGCCTTCAGCGGTGCGCCCACCCTTGGCCTTCAGCGGCACACCCTGTTCAGCCTCCAACGGCACACCCTGTTCAGCCTTCAGCGGCACACCCTGTTCAGCCTTCAGCGGCACACCCCCTGTTCAGCCCTCAGCGGCACACCCCCTGTTCAGCCCTCAGCGGCACGCCCTTCAGTCCCTCAGCTTACTCCTTGTCCAGCCCCAGTCCAGGTTCCTTAGATGTCTTCGGTCTGTCGTTCTCCTTCGCGTTTTCCGAGTCTCTATAAAGGTGTTGCTCCCCCCGGGGGCCCACCTCCAGTTGTCGGGTTCCGCCACATCATGTGGGCGCGTTCCCTGTATCTCCCTTACGCCCCGGGTCAAGGGGAAATGCTGCCGAATTTTTGTGAGAAACTAATAAACAATTAAAAGAGGCAAAAGGAGGCAACAAACAAGCAAGATAACTGACGAAACCTTCCAACTCATCAAACCACTGCCGGCATCACGACGAGAACTGAACCGAGCTAACTAACCACCCGGCAGCCCGAGCCTCCGACCCACAAGAAAAGAGATCGAACCGAACAAAGAGAACAAAACACGGGAGGAGTTTTATATAAAACCACACGAAAGTTAAGATAAGAAGAAAAGAAAAGCCTTAAAACAAATAATCAAAAAAACTGATCGAGCCTCCACCCTCACGCCCCATTGACCTTCAGCGGTACGCCCCTTTGGCCCTCAGCGGCACGCCCTCATTGGCCTTCAGCGGCACGCTCCCTTGGCCTTCAGCGGTACACCCCTTTCAACCCTTCAGCGGTACACTCCCCCTTTCAACCCTTCGGCGGCACACCCCCCCTGAGCCCCCCAGCGGCACACTCCTCCTGGCCCTTTCAGCGGTACACTCCTTCCCTTCGCCGGTACACCCTCAGCCACTGTATAGACTTGGCCAACGTACAGACTTCATGGTGGCCAGTGTATAGACTTGGGCAGTGTATAGACTTCACACTCCAATGTATAGACTTATCCAGCGTATAGACTTGAGCCAGCCAACGTACAGACTTCATGATAACCAGTGAATAGACTTTGGGTAGTGTATAGACTTCACACACCGACGTACAGACTTTATGCTGGGCAATGTATAGACTTTGAGCATCCAGCGTATAGACTTCGTATCCCAACGTACAGACTTCATGGTGGTCAGTGTATAGACTTCACACTCCAATGTATAGACTTATCCAGCGTATAGACTTGAGCCAGCCAACGTACAGACTTCATGATAACCAGTGTATAGACTTTGGGTAGTGTATAGACTTCACACACCGACGTACAGACTTTATGCTGGGTAATGTATAGACTTTGAGCATCCAGCGTATAGACTTCATCTCCCAACGTACAGACTTCATGATGGCCAGTGTATAGACTTAGGTAGTGTATAGACTTCACACCCCCAATGTATAGACTTATCCAGCGTATAGACTTGGGCAGTGTATAGACTTCACACTCCGATGTATAGACTTGGCCAGTGTACAGACTCCGGGCCAGTCGACGTACATACTCCAAATTGCAACGCGTAGACTTTTCTCCACTCTGCTCCAGTGTACGGACTTTGGGCTTGGCAACGTATAGACTTCGAGCCTGGGGAACGTATAGACTTTATATCACTCCCCCTCCTTCACCGACACACTCTCCAGCGGTACGCCCCTTTGGCCTCCAGCGGTACGCCCTTTGCAGCCCTCACCGGTACACCCCTTCGCCACCCAGCGGTACACCCAATACCCAGCGGTACACTCCCGTCTCTCCTTCGCCGGCACACTACATGCATGCATATATACATCATGATAAGGGCATCAACAATAGCAAATAAATCAATAAAAATCACGCTAATTGAAGGACTCCAAATGCGCAATATTGATCATAATAAAAGAGGCGGGAGGGGTAATAAAAAAATAAATAACAAACCAATGATAATAATAAGAATAATCATGCATAGAAGAAGAGAAATCATCCCGGACAAAGGCACGAATAAATAGTAAACATCAAATCAGAAATCCCAGAAGGTATAACCAAGAAAGCTCTAGATAAAAGATGCTAATGCCCACGCCGCAGCCCGCTCTCTCCCCGGGACCCGGGGCAAAAGGAACAACAACGCTGCCCCTTTAGGTCGAGCCCGAGTCTCGGGAATTCCCCCGATATGGCCGGGCTTTGATCTAACCTCGGGCCGACATCCTAATCGGACCGGATTTGTTTTCTCGTTCCGGATACCTTCCGAACCTTCATTTAAAATTGCCGCATGCTCGGCAGACATTTGAAGGGATCTACCTCGATTTTCTCATTGTGGCGCTGCCACGGACTTGTGTCCGAATACAAAAGGTCTACGAGTGGCCGACACGGCCGACAGTTTATGGCCTTAATACAACTTTCAGTGTGATCCATCCCTATCTCTCTCGTATAATTAGTGTTACTCCTTTCGGCCGCGGGGCCTCTAATTTCGGCAATTAATCAAGGGTATTCCCTCGTATGAGTGATGTAAATGACGCCGTGACCTTCATGGCGCGACGGGATTCGGTCCCGACACGAACCACACAATCGTCTGACGAAGTCAGATCGAGCGCACCATGGGCTCTCCGGAGCCCGAATAAATTGTCACTCCGGTGACTGGCACGCCCACGCACTTAATAAAACCAACAGACGAACCGGAACAACAGTTTAACGGAAAGTGCGTCCACAACTCTGGCACGCCCGGTGGGACTCATCCACCCTTCATCTCTTTGCCAAAATTAGGGGCCCCACAGCCCCCTTCTTGTAATACTAACTGCGTTATCTTCTTAAATGCAGAAAAAAGTAAAGAGAGAGGCATCATGGAGCCGACAATGGGTGTCATCTGCGGCCCTGAGGTTGTGGAGAATCACGTGCGAGGTGGCTACCTGGCGGTACCCCTCACTTTCGGGAGCTTCCCTCCCACCGTGGGTTTCCCCAACTTCCTGGGGGTAGCCTTCGTCCAGATCCTCGACGTGGAAACACCCGAGGAGCCTCAAACCAACGCTCCCGCTCTGGGAGCCGTCGAAGCTGCCGCCGGCCGAGCTGTGGCCGAAGACAACATTAGCGTCCACACAACGACGCTCAGCCGCAATGTGCACCACGTGCACCAAACTACCGGCCCGTTCCACCAAGGGTCGACATCCCACCGGAGAAGGCTCCGGAGAAGCAACACCAGCGCCGGATCAGGGCGTCGCGCCTCCAACTCCCGGAAGTCCATGACGGTTGGGGCCCTCCGAGTCCGCCTAGACGGGCAGAGGTCCCAGGTGACACCGGACCGCATCATCCCAACCGTTCCAGTCCGCAACTCCTTTGAAGGACTGGCTAAGCTGAAGGAGAAGACGAGGCCCACAGCCCCGGTCGTAGCACCAAAGAGGACGCCGGGTCACAGGCCGGCTAAACTGAAGCAAGTCTGGGTGCCTAAGGAGACCCAGCCCAACGCACCCGCCCAGGCAGGGCCCAGCATCTTCCGCCCCAGGAGGGCCCGACGCCATGACAGGGTTGAGGTAGTGACCCCCACTCTCCGACCGGCACCTGTCATCCTGGTGCCGTCCGAGGATGTTCATCGCCGTCGCCGAGGGCGCCGGCACAATGCCGCCCGCCCGGCTCTCACGGCCTACTCCCCTCCTGTCGTTGTCACCGATATGCAACCACAGCTTGCTCTTCCAGACCAGGAGTGGGAAGGGATCGAGCAGGCCATGAGAAATTACCTCCGAGGCCCGGGTAGCACCCCCGCTGGCCGCCAAAGACTACTTGGGGCAATGGCCTCCGCCTCCCAGGAAGAAAGGGGGGAGCCCGCACCTAGCATGGAGTCGAGGGCCAGCCCGGAAGAGCTGCGCCAGTCCCCTGTACGGGAGGAAGCGCCGCCCCGACGGTCAGTCTTCGACAGGCTGACATTCCCAGGAGGACCGTCCCAGAGGGCGTCGAAAAAAAATAAGAATAAGAAATGGCAGACATTCACCTGCAATATGGCAGGAGTTCATGGTCGGTATGGGGCCTTACCCACCGACCCGGAAGAGTTGGCCAGAATAGCCGCCAGGCCGGGACCCCTTACCAGAAGAAGAAGAGCGGCAGGCGGCGCGACACCCACAGGAGTCGAAGGGGCCCCACCTGAGGAACCCCTCACGGCCCTCACGGCCAATGTAGTCACCACCGGCGACACGAGTGGCGGACCCTCGACATCATTCGAGGACGCCCCGACCGAAGAGATGGGGGGCATGCCCAGTCTCCCCACAGCTGACCCAGCAATGCTGCTCATGATGCAACGATTCTAGCAGGAAATCGAATCACTTAAAAAGCAGTTGAATGAGCAGAACACGCCACCCCCAACGTCCTGGCAGACCGGGGTCATACCCGAGGTACCCGGGGACAGGGGGCAGTCTTCCGAAGCGGCCCTTCCGGCAACCATCGATCCCCTCGGGGGCACGCCCCCGCAACAAGCACATTGCACAGGGGTGACCCCGCCATAGGCTCCGCCTTCACAAGGGTCCCCCATGGCCCTCCGAGCGACCGTGGTAGCCACCCCGAGCGCACAGCCCGCTCATTTCTACCCGAGCCCAGTCGACCCGGCGGCAGTCAGCCGGTTGATGCTCGAGCAGATGATAGACATGAAGTTGGCCGAGAGGGGCGATGGGGATCGGACGCCTTTCGACGTCTACCGAGTACCCTACCCGGCTCATTATGCTGCCAGGAAGTTGCCGGCTGGCGTCACCAAGCCGCCGAAATTTGAAAAGTTCAATGGGCAAGGATCTCCCAGAGAATATATTGCCTATTATGTGAACGTCATGGGAGACTTGGCTGCTGATGAAGCCTACCTCCTGAAGTTCTTCGGCTCAACACTCACCGGACTTGCCTTTGAATGGTACTCCGGCTTGTCACCCGGGTGCGTGGCCGATTGGCCCGACATGCAGAAGAAGTTCAAAGAAAGATTCTACGTGGCCGAGAGAGAAGTTACCATGGCTGAACTCTACGCCACAAGGCAGAAGAATGATGAGTCGGCCCTCGACTACATCAAAAGATGGAGGAACCTTAGTATGAGGTGCAAACGCCCCCCGCATCAGGAGGACGCAGTTCAGATCTGCAAGCAAAACTTAAAGAAAGAAATCCTAGAAAGGATGATCGGCACTGAGGTCAAGACATTTGACCGTCTAAACAATGTGGTAGCGGAGATCGAGGCATTCTTGGCCCGATACTCCTCCACCCCAGCCATGTCAAGCCAGAGGGCCAGGCAGGCGGAGAAGAAGCTGGTTCCCCCGGAAGTGCATGCACTAGACTTCCAGGCTTTTGAAAAGCAGAAAGAGAAAGCCAAGGGAGCGGCCAACCCTCCGCCACCTAGAACCACAGAGCGGCGGGAAGGCCCCTCGCTAAGGGAAAAGATGAGAAACAAGCTATATTCCTTCTCTCGAGACAAATCCAAGCTCCTGTTTGAATGGGCAACTAGCTACAATAAAATCACACTACCCGAGCCGAAAAGGCCTGGCGACTTGAAGAAGAAGGATGACCCGCGTTTCTGCATGTACCATCGGGTGCTCGGGCATACCATTGAAGATTGCTATGTCTTCAAGGATGTTATTGAGTCCTTAATCAGGGACGGGGAGCTGGACATGGGGGAGCATAAAGTAGACCCCCCGCAGCCACACGAGCTGCCCAGTATAGCCTCCTCCGTCAGTATTGTGGATCCCTTTAAAAATCCACACTTTTTGAGTGTGAGTTTAAAAAGGATGGGAAAAGGGAAACATTCAATAATGGTGGAGATGAAACAATGCACGAGGTGCACAAGGGGAGTGTGTGATCGCCAGAGGGTTTACCTCAATAAAAAAAATAAGATCGCATGTACCTGGTGAAAGATGTGATGCGGGATGAATGTGGATCTCTTCCTCCAACTCCAATCGGCCGGCCGACGAAGTGGGTTTTCTTGATTGATTACCTTGTAAGAAAGACAATGAAAGACAAGCAAAAGAAAAGGGGATCAGCCAAAGTGCAGTAGTATCAGTCAAAGACCAACATAAAAATGATGAAAAGACATCAACATGCGCACCTCCTTTTTTGTTTTCTTTTAAAACCCCTTAAGAAGACTTAAGGGAAGGGGAGTTTGATGATAAAAAAAATGCAACAAGACGTGAACAGATGTGAAGAGTAAATAGAGATATAAAGGACGGAGGGATGATGATATGAATGAAATAAAACAAAATAGATGAAAAGATGAGAACCCTGCTGTCCCTGGCGACAGTAAAGGGAAAAAACCAAATGAATATGTTGATGGATGTAGGTGGATGAAGCACCGGATGTAGCCCAATCAAAGGATGCAGAGGGGAGGCAACAAGGGACGAAGAAAGCTTCTGCTCGTGATGAATAAGCTTCTGAGCGTTTAACCCGCTGAATGCTTAAGGTGCTTAACCTTCTGCACGATCGGTCAAGGCTTCAATTTATAATGCCTCAAACGGATGTGATCAAACCAAGGAATGATAAGAACAGGCAATGAGGCATCCAGGGAAGGATCAAGATCGGGCAAGAGTCCAAAGACAGCATGGAACTGTGAGGGAAAGATGGAAAAAGGAAGGACTCTGGAGTGAAACACGCCTTAATACAGGGCGTCTTTTATGAATTGACGACCTTCACAGAGACGTTTTCTTGAAACACGACCTAGGAAAGGGCGTTTCTTCCTGGATTTAATTTTGGAAACGAAACCTTGCCTTGTTTGAAAGCTCAGATAACACGCCTGAGATAACGGCGTTAATTAAAATCACGCCCTGAGAGAAGGCGTTACTCACAAAAGGCCTTTTATTTTGAAAATAGATAATTCCAGAAATTAAGGGATAACACCAGGAATTGACGCCCTCACATACGGTCGTCCTTTATTTGAAAACGCCCTATAACAGGTCGTTATTTTTGAAATTAACGCCCTTAATCAAGTCGTGACTCACAAAAATACAGGAAAAATGCAGAAAAATCCACAAAAATAGAAAAACTTCGTGTTATAGGAATATTGAAGTCCACTTGGGGCATTTATATAATAACATGAGATTTGATCAACAAAACGTCAATTTTGGCGTGTCTACAGCTGCCCCGCCTTGGCGTCTGATTTGCAAGGGAGTGAGACGGAAATGGAGCGAAGTGTAATGAGAGGAATGAAGTGGAACGAACTGATAAGGAGACGCCAAGGTGTGATGTGACACGCCTCAGACGCTAAGCATTGGAAATCTTTCCAAGATTCTGAATGAAACAACTCTGAGTGGTTCCAAGGAAACAATCGATTTGTTGGATAAAAGGAGGTTAAACTAAGTAATAAAGGGTGTGCGCGCGGGCACGACAGGGAAAGACCATTGGAGAGCGATTACCAGCCAATGTGGACGTGCTGCAACCAAGGTAAATTTTGCAGAAAAGTAAAGAGAATTGGGATAAAGATCCAACAAAAGGAACACTTTCAAGGAATCAGCCTGAATGGCTTCAAATAGAACGAAGTACTTGATTTAAAGTGGAATATCTCATGTCAACTCAATCGAGAGCGAGTGAACTTCATTATTGCCATAATATGAAGGTTTTCAGCACGAAACTCAAAGTCCTACATGATGCATGCTGGGCTAAAAGAAAAGGTTAAAATAAATTAAAAAAATAGAAAATAATTAAGGATAATATTGCTAAGCTGTTTAAGTCTGGTCAAGAATCCATATTTCTGAGTTAACACTAAGCCGAAGCCCGTTTGTCCGCGCATCAATTCAGAAAGTGGAACCATCGTCCCAAACTTTTAACAACTCAACGGCCTATCCGTGTGATCAAGATTCTCCTGAAATCGTCATCGTTTTTGATGAAGGGGAACTCAAATTTCAGGTTCACCAGAACCACAAGGTCCTTGACATAATATAATAGCGTAGATATTATATAGTAACAATGCTTACAAGAAACAGATACAAGGTGGCAAGATGTTGCTCCTATGAGTGATCCAAACGCCTCGAATCCTGCAAACTCCTGCACTTTTAAACTTATTAGCCTTTTTCCATCAATTCAGAACATGACATGATCATAAGTGCTTAATCATAGACAATTTCATCAAAATAATAGCACTTAGGTTCATTAAAGCGTCAAAGCATGAAGAGATCAAAATTCATAATTCAATAAAACACGCCTAAGAATAAGGCGTTAACAGCATGAAAGCGCCTGACCGTAAGTCGTTAAACATTTAAAACACGCCCTACTCAAAGGCGTAAACAGTAACGGAGGCTTAGAAAAAGACGTCCCAAGCTAGGGCGTTAAATAAAACACGTCGTCAGTCAGGTCGTCAATTTAAAAATCGACGCCCTAACCAACGTCGTTAATTCAGCACGAACTTCCGTTTCCTAGTTTAACAGCACAGTCCTTAACCCAATCGAACTTCTAACTTCCCACAGCCTTACAACTCTCTAAATCTCTATTAATAGGAGGCCCTCCTTCAACATAAACAACCACAACCCCTGCAGCCGCCGAAACTCTGTATTCCTGTTCTTCTTCTTCTTCATCTTAATCCGCTCTGCAGGTTGCACCGTCCAAGCCTCTCGTGACGATGGACAGGGCGCTGAAAAGACAAAAAAACTCAACTCCCAGGATTAACGATATCCAAGGTCATATAAGCAACAGGATATGCATGAATCAGGTTAGTTTCAACTTTCTTTATTGTGCATACTGTTCTGGCGAACTGCTCACATGCTCATGTCATATGCTCATGTACCTCCTCTTTTGTTTTGTTCCCCTCCTCTCACAGGAGTACCCAAATCTTCCAGGGGCTAGAAGATATGTCCAAATCAAATGGTTGCCCCTCATCCTCTCCAAATTCACATCAGACATGAGGGTATATGTAGCTAGATGGCATCTCTTGGGGTTGATAACCCATGCCAAGCATTATGATCAAATCCACATAGATTGGGCTGCCATAGGAGCATTGATTGAGACATGGCATCCTTCCACCCATACTTTCTTATTTTCCACTTTTGAAGCCACCATCTTGCTGGAGGAAATAGAGATGATCCTAGGCTTAAGAAAGATGAAGCACGGAGAAGAAGAAAAGATGGCCATCATGCCAAGGCCCATCTCCTCCCACGAGTTGCTAACCTCGTTAATACCTAGCCCGAATATAGTGAACCAAATTAAGGTCACTAAAGGAGTTAACCTCTTGAAGCTCGCCTCATGGGTGCACAAGAGAGCGGATCAAGCTAAAGAGGAAGAGGAGATAGAAAGAGTGACCAAAGCCTTCGTGGTGTGCTTGGCAGGAGCACTCCTATTCCCATCCACGGAGGACTTTCTAGAGGAGTCCCAATTGAGCGCAGTGGTGAGCTTATGGGAAGAAGAGAGAGTTGGACCGGCGATCCTAGCATATCTCTATAGCGGGCTCACAGCGGCATCCATGGGAAGGCCCATTTACGGGTGCATGCTAGCACTCTCAAGTTGGGTTGATCTACACTTCAAATTCGACTCATGCCACGAAGCCCAACAATCCTCAAGAATTTTCTCAAAGAGCCCACTCTCATATATAACCGGCTCATTAGGTATAAGCAATAGAGTGACCAACCGAATTCCTCAAATCAAGAAGAGAGGGGATTGGAGGGAGCACCTAAAGGTAATGCCAAAGAATCTTTTTACTTGCGCCCCGGGTGTATTCAAAATGCAGGAACTTCGTGCACGCTTCTCCATCGGGACGGACCTTCATCTTATCGGTGCTTCGGACTTCGTCTTGTACAATGCACACCGGTGCCTTCCTCAGCTCGGGCTTCCAAGGCAAGTGCTAGAAGACATCTCCCATCTTCCTCCAATCAAATCAAGGGCTCTAGGCAACAACGAAGATGGTGAGGAGGTTATCACCATTCAAGCTTTATGGAGGCTAAGCAAGCTTCATCAACCTGTAGAAGACTTGGATGAAGACAAGGAACAGTGGAAAAATTATGTAACTTCATTAAGAAAATTAAGGCCCAAAGTGGCTCATTAGTCATTGTAGTTCCTCTTTTCAAAATAATAAAGATTGTTCTCTGATTGAGCCAACTGCCACTGTAATTATGAACCAAAACTGTGTTTCTGTTGTGAATAATGCCTCCAAGAGCGTCGCGAATTAACAAATACACGCCTTATTTCAAGGCGCTTCAACGGGCCCTTCGTCAACAATTGACGCCTGCATAAGTGGGCGTTACTTTGAATGACGACCTCAAGAAAGGCGTGACCAGATTCAAACCCAAAAGAATATAATCGTTAACTCATCAAAAATAACGCCTTTTCCATAGTCACGTTTCAAGAATAACACGCCTTTACCAGAGGCGTTACTTCAAACAGCAATGATGACTTCCCTCACATCAATCAACGCCCATTCAATGCGTCTGACGACGGTTATCGTTCCCCATGCAAAATAAATTAACGCCTTAATCATCGTCGTCAATTTCCATAAAACGCCCAAAGAATGGACCTGAATTCAATTATAAACGCCTTACTCAAGGGCGTGTCTTCTTTTCGAAACCTAAAAGCCTTCAAGCCTCCTTCTCCTTCCTCCTTCCGTTTTCATTTTCCCCCCCTTCTGCAAACCCTAACCGAAACCGCCCATTCTCTTCGATCTCCCTCTCTCGTTCTCTTCTCTCAATCTCCCTCTATCTCTCTCTGTCTCTCTTCCTACCCTAGCCATGGCCAAACGCCAAAGAATTAGTGCCCCAGACGTGGTTGACCTCGACGCCTCCCACGCCCAAGAGGAAGAGATCTCCGTGGAGGAGCTCGCCGTCGTGGCCTTTGAAGAAGAGCCGGCGACGGCCGGCGGCGACGAGGCCGACGGAGCAACGGGCGAAGCAATAGAAGAAACAGAAGATGCAGAAGGTGGAGAAGAAGAAGGAGAAGAAGAAGGAGGAGAAGAAGGACCGCCGTGCACGGCGGCGGTCGCTCCCCGGGGGCAACTCCGGCGGCCCAGACGGCCACTGCCACGGCCACAACCCCAGAAGCACAAGAAGGTAGGTTCCCCCTCCCCATTTCCATTTTATTTTATTTTATTTATATTTTTCTTGATTTTTCATAGCCCTCGGGCATTAAACCTGCAACTCAGAAAAAACACGCCTCCCATGGGGGCGTTACTCAAAATGAAACGTCCTAATCCAGGGCGTTAATTATTTTTAATTTCTGAAAATTAATTATCCTTCATGAAAAACGCCCTGAAGCATGTCGTTTCTTAAAACTTATGATTTTTCATGAATTCCATGCTCATTAAACAATTTCCAAAAATATTTTCATGAATTATTTCGCATGCTGTCAGTTATTTGATTTTTCTGTAAAATTGAGAAACCCACGCCCTCCAGCAGGGCGTTAATTCAACAAGAGACGCCCAAACCAGAGGGCGTCGCTTCATTCATTAACGACCCAAAAATTAACCACCTTTAGGAAAACGCCCTACCACAGGGCGTTAATTCAACAAGAAACGCCCAACACCGAGGCGTGATTAGAAAAATGTTTCAGAAATAGCAAAACAGCCACCAAAGAACGCCTAAGACTGAGGCGTGATTAACATAAAAAATGCCCTCATTAAGGGTGTTACATTAAAGTTCACTTTGAAAAACGCCCCCCACAGGGGCGTGAATTTATCAAGAAACGACCTGAGGGTGGCCGTGAATTCCAAAAATGCTAAAATTCAATATTTAACCCAAATCAAATGTAATTTCACATGGATACTCACATAATTAAGAAAACTAATTCTCTTTTAATACATGCAGGGGTTGATGAGGACCCGTATCTCATGGGTCATGGTCTGGGCAGCATACCAGGGTCTCCCCGACTTCCAGAGGGTTAGGGTAGAGGCCATGGGGTTTGGGGCTTTTCTATCCATTGAGCCTTTTAGACCTGACCTAGCACTGATCCAGGTTTTGAGGGAGAGATGGGATAGGGTTAGCCGGACTTTTCTGATGCCCTGGGGGCATATGGTTCCTAGTTTAGAGGATGTAGCCAGGATTACAGGTTTACGGGTAGATGGTGAGGCCGTGAGTGGGTTCACCTATTCTGACTATTCAGAGATGGCCCAGAGGCTACTAGGGCTTGAGATGGTCTACATGGGACCTAGCGAGTGTAGGACCATTTTCCGTACGGACCTGACTACGGTGATGGGTCTAGGAGATGCCAGGCATAGATCGGGGGAGACCTTAGGTGAGTTTGCACAGCGACTGACCGACGGGGTGAGAGCGGCATGCTGCCAGGACCCGACTGACCATGAGAGAGTGGACCGAGACCTGAGGAGGTTCCTGCTGCTGCTGCTCGGGAGATTATTGCTGGGGACGAAAGCCGATGTCATCAACTGCCGCTTCTTAGGCATCCTTGAGGATCTGGAGACGGTTGGCACATATGCTTGGGGAGCGGCCCTGCTGGCGCATTTGATGGCCGATCTGTCCACGGGGACAGGCCGTGAGACGATCGTCAGTGGCTTCTCACCTCTTCTTCAGGTATGCAATTTCTCATTTCTTATCTTTTCTTTGTTATGATGCATGTGAATATAGTACTAATTGCAATGCATGGATGCAGGTGTGGAGCCACCTATACATGCCGATGGGGCGCGTTGACCCACGGCCAGGAGCTGAGGGATCTTTCCCCCTGGCGCGACGCTGGGTGCCTGTTATCTTTGGCGCCCCACTTGACTACGAGTTGTGGGTTCTACGGAGAGAGTTCCGCGACTTCCCTCCCTCGCTGGTATGTATGAATGAATGATATGCATTTCTTTTTGTTGTTTTATTTGAATATGATGAAATGATAATGATGTGTGTTCATGAATGCAGGTGCAGTGGAGACCATATGAGGGGATGACCGATGAGGGCCAGCCTTGGGTCGTATCGGGGCGACCTCGCTTCGGGCGTGAGCTGTGGCTACACTGCTTGAGCGAGATTGAGCCGTTACGGCTTCGACTGGTGATGAGGACCCTGTGCCTGCCCCAGGAGTGGATCGAGGTCGGAGAGCCTCGAGGAATTGGCAAGAAGACCCGCGGTCGCACCAAGACGACCGACTGGAGGGTGCGATTCGAGGAGCAGTACGCCGACTGGCAGCGAGGCGGGACCACAGTCGTTTCCCACGCGACTGACAGCTCCGAGTACCTCCGGCGCTACTGGGAGGTTCACGCCGGCAGACCTCAGATGAGGGTCTTAGGGGTATGTATGAATGCACTTATTTCTAAATTAAATGCAAATGCTTATGTAACTATTATGCGATTAACATGTAATGAATGCAGGATGCGAGGGACATAGCGGCGATAGATGCACAGGCCCACCTCCACATCCTGGAGGACCAGCTAGCTGCCACGCGGGCAGACTTGGAGACCCTGGTGAGTGTTTAAATTATTCCTATATGCAAATGAATTTTTTTCTTTTGTTGTGTTGAATTAATGATTAGCCAGTGACGATCTTAATGAATGCAGCGTGCCCAGCAGGGAGTAGCGAGGAGAGATCCAGGGGAGGCCTCCAGCTCGAGGGGGCCTAGTGCAGAGGTGACTGCACTCATGGAGCAGCTGGCTGGTGCGATAGCGCGAGCCGAGGTGGCGGAGCGTGACCTTGCTTCACGGGTAAATTCTGAACTTGAAACCTCATTCAAACAATGATTAGATTAAAAAAAAATCATGTTTTACAGAGTGAAGAGCTTCGAGCCACTCTTATCTGCGTAGATGAGGGCTTCCGAGCGACGAGCTCACAGGTGCGTGACCTACCTTTAGTCACATGTTGTTATTTCATTTCATGAATTATTGAACTGTGGAACTGATGATTTGTTTACCTGTTTGTAGGCTGCTCAGCTGAAGGCGATACGTACCGAGTTGTCGATCCGCGATCAGCGGATCGTAGAGCTTCAGCGGGCCTTGCAGCAGCGCAGTGAGCTTCCTCAGGACGTGGCCGAGCTGCGGGTTGCCCTGGAGCTGGAGAGGAGGGAGCGTGCTCGGGAGCGCGAGGAGCGGGCTCGTGAGCGTGAGGAGCACCAGGCGGAGCGTGCCCGGTTCCAGGAGCAGTTGTTGGCACGAGAGCGTGAGCTGGCGGACTCGAGGACCCAGTTGACCCTTTCCCAGGAGCGGCTTCGAGTGTCCGAGGAGCGGTTGCAGCGAGGCCGTGAGCGAGCACGGGCTGCGGGGTACTCCTTCACCAGTTCCACCTTTGTGGCGGGTTCTTCCCTCCGAGAGAGGAGCGAGGCAGGAGGACACGTTCGGGTTCCGGCCTCTTCACGGGGGCCTATGCCTCCTCCACCGGCGCCAGTTCGGGATGGTGAGGAGGAGGTTGAGAGCAGGAGAGTAGAGGAGGGTGGAGGCGAGAGTTGAGAGTTCTGTACTTGTACTCCTCCACCTTCACACCTGTACATGATAGACATGATGATACACATATATATATGAGATTTGAGCTTTTGTTACCTGAGCACTTGTGTGGTTGTGGACTTGTGTTTGTGTACTTTTTTTCTTCTCTCGTTCCTCGTGTTTGCTTTACTTTGCCCTGTATCTGCGGCTGCGGTTTTCACTTGAACAAACAGGTTAATCCATCTGTTCGACTTGGCCCCTTGCCCGGTGAGCAAAGGGTGTAAATATTTTGACCTTAATAATGGGTCAAGGGGCCAAGCCTTTAATAAGGCAAAATGAAATAATCAAAACTCGGGGATGCCTCATGCAATCACACGTATGCAAACAATAATTAAAAGATGTCCAGGCAAGAATGCAATTCATGCAACATGAAGAATTTATTTTTGTTCTTTTCAGTATATATATATTTTTTTGAAGATTTTTCTAAAAAACACGCCTTAGATTAGGCCGTTACTATCGTGAAAGACGCCCTTGGAGACGGCGTTACCGTGCAAAGATTATTGAATTTTGTTGAAAACACGACCTTCCAGGAGGCGTTATTTTTAAAGAAACGACTATGATTTAGGCGTGATTCAGAATAAAAGCGCCTTGAACAAAGGCGTTAATTTGTATTCTTCCCAAATTGGGTTGATAAAGAAATCAAGGCGGTGGGCCCTACTTGGTCATCTTCTAAGTTCCATTAACCTTTCTTGAATAATTAAAAAGGGGAATTGGCGTGAATATGGTTAAACTTATACACAAGATTTCGCACAGTGCATTCTCTTCAGTTAGTCTCGACCATTCTGCTGGTTCATGACTTTTCCAAAAATAAAAGAGAAGCTATGAGGAAGCTCACAAAAGATTCAAAGATGCCTGAGGCAAAGCTACCTCCCCTATCCTTATGCCTGTTGGGGTTCGGTCTTTGGCGTAGGGACGCTTTGTTGCCTTTTTTGCCTCTTCATAATGCATGCATACGCCCAAGGTTTTCCTTGCGGGGACTTTGCCCTCTTGACATGCTTTTCTTTTTCACCATTTGACTGTCGCTTCGGAATTGATTTGCATTGAATAGATTTGAACTGATGAACAACCTAATTGTACTTGGGCTTTTGTGGCATTTGTTCCCTTTTGGGCCCTGACTTCCTCCTACTAGGGCGGCGGATAGGCTTGGCGTGTCTACCTCAAGACCTCCCTTCCTCCCTTGTGGGCCGAAGAAGAAAAGAATGGATATCGTCTTTCGCCTTTAGTTTGATTTCGACTTTCCATCAGATTTTGCACTGCTTGAGCTCAAGAGTAAAGTGTGTAGTGTGTGCGGGGTCAACTTCCCATTTTTAAATTAGCAAGACTGACAAATGGATTTTGGATTTTGACCTTTCGGACCGGTGACCTTTGCATGTTATGTCAGCCCAAAAGGGAGAACCATGAAAGAAAACTCTTTTGTTTTGGATTTTGGAAATATTCAGATTTTTTTTGGATTATCTGGGAGATTTCTATTTTCTTTGGATTTTTGTGAAGTTTTCAATTTTTGTTTGGATTTTTGTTCAGGGGTAATATTTCTTGAGATACAAACCATTCCAGGGGTGAGTTAATTCCTCTCCTTCAGCATTAACCAGTTTATAAGCATTGCCAGGATAAACATCTTTTATGACAAACGGCCCTTCCCAATTTGGTTGGAGCTTAGAACGAGGGCCACCCGGCTTTACAAAAATTCTTTTGATTACCATTTCACCGACCTTAAATTTTCTCTCAATTACCTTCTTTTGATAAAAACGTGAGAGCCTGTTTTGGTAAACGCGCGCATGCTCAGCGGCGACCAGACGCTTCTCATCTAGGAGTTCCAATTGGGCAAGGAGTGAATCACGACGTTCATCGATAGAGAGCTCCTCATCCAATTGTACTCACAAAGAGGGGATAAGAATCTCATAAGGGACTACGGCCTCCATTCCATAAGTAAGGGCAAAAGGAGTTTGCCCAGTGGGGGTTCGAATGGAAGTGCGGTAGGCCCAAAGAGCTTCAACCAGCTTGTCTGGCCAATCCGAGAATTTATTAGCCTCACACGTCTTCTTAACAATCTTGATTAAAGTTTTATTAGTGGCCTCTGCTTGGCCATTGCCCTGCGGATAATAGGGAGAAGAATGATGCAATGCAATGTTATACCTGTTGCAGAGATCCTTGAGATCTTGGGAGATAAATTGAGGTCCATTGTCGGTGACGATGGTGCTTGGGATGCCGAACCTCGTGATGATGTTCTTCATGATAAATTTGCAGACGGTTGATGCTTTAATTTCCACGTAAGCTTCTGCTTCCGCCCACTTGGTGAAGTACTCCGTTGCCGTGAGAATGAATGATTTTTGCTTGGTCAGGAGGTTCGAATCACCAAGAGGTCCAATGATATCAAAAGCCCACATGGAAAAAGGCCATGGGGAGGACGTAGGGTGAAGTGAAGAAGCAGGAGAATGAATCTTGTCGGCGTGCAGTTGGCACTTAACACACCTTCGAACATAGATAGAACAATCCTCTTCAAGAGTGGGCCAATAGAACCCTAGTCTAAGAATCTTCTTAGCTAGCATCTGGCTGTTCACATGACCACCACACACACCAGAATGCGCCTCTTCCACAACTTTCCAAGATTCATCATCATCGAGGCATCTCAGTAAAACACCAGTGAGCCCTCTTCTGTAGAGCACACCTCCAACCAAAGTATAACGTTGAGCCACTCTCCTAATTGCTTTCTTTTCTTCAGCAGTGGCTTCTTCGGGATAAGACTGATCATTACAATATCTGGCAATATCATAATACCAAGGCTTTTCTTCGTCAGCCAACTCTTCTTGCCAATCCAATAGCATGACCTCTCTACCTTCAAGAGCTTCTTTCCGTCTAACCTTCTCAAGCACCTGATCCCTAATATCAAGAAAAGCACGATCCCTAATGGCTGGAGTATCACGCTGATGAATCAGGGGGACATGAAAATCACGCTCAGGAGGGAAGACTAAAGCGGAGGCTAAGGAAGCAAGTGCGTCAGCCAAAATGTTCTGGCTACGCGGGACATGAACGAAAATCAATTTAGTGAAGAGTTTGGCATAAGCTGAAGCGAGTTCTTGGTAGGGCTTGAGCTTAGGATTGATAGTGCGGCACTTGACCAACACTTGGCGTAGAATAAGCTGACTGTCACCGACAATTCACAAATGGGTGACACCATATTGATGAGCGGTTTTAAGACCGGCCAAAAGAGCTTCATACTCGGCTATGTTATTGGTGACGGGAAAAGTGAGCCGAGCAGCAAATGGAATGGTGACTCCTTCGGGTGTTAAGAGAACCATGCCGATCCCTCTTCCTTGAGAATTAAGAGCTCCATCAAAATGTAACGTCCACATAGGATCTGGGGGGTGATTAATGGACATTAATTCTTCATCCGGGAACTCTGAATTGACAGGATCAAAGCGGGGGAGAGGGTGGTGAGAAAGATGTTCGGCAATGGCATAACCTTTGATAGCTTTTTGCTGAATGTAAGTGATGTCAAATTGAGAAAGGAAGCTTTGCCAGCGTGCTAATCGATCAGTGAGGACAGATTTTTCAAGGAGGAATTTGATTGGATTCATGCGAGCAATGAGGTGAACCTCGTGAGCTAGGAAATAGTGTTTTAACTTCTGAACTACCCAAACCAAAGCTGCACAAGTCTTTTCCATGGCTGAGTATCTCTGCTCACAGGGGTTAAGGATTTTAGATAAGTAGTATGCTGCCCTCTCTTTACCTTCCTCATCCACTTGAGCTAAGACAGCACCTACGGAGTCATCCAGGACTGAAACATAAAGAATAAGTGGTTTGCCTGGAATTGGCGGCCTCAGGACAGGAGGATTGACCAAATAATCCTTCAATCCGTCAAAGGCTGCCTGACATTTATCATCCCAATTAAACTTGACTCCCGGCTTAGTAAGCTCGTAAAACGGCCTACATCTCTGTGAATGTTGGGAGACGAAGCGGCGAATAAATTGCAACCTCCCGATTAATCCTCGAACTTCCTTCAGATTCTTGGGAGGAGGCATATCTCTAATGGCCTTTGCCTTGTTGGGATCAACCTCAATTCCCCTCTTGCTAACGATAAATCCAAGTAATTTCCCTGAAGAAACGCCAAATACGCACTTCTTGGGGTTCATTTTCAATTGAAATTCTCGTGATCTCTGCAAAACCTTAGCCAGAACCTCAGGATGCTCAATCCTTGTCCTTGATTTCACAACCAGGTCATCCACATACACCTCAATATAAATATGAATCATGTCATGAAAAATTGCCATCATGGCCCTTTGATAAGTGGCTCCAGCATTCTTAAGTCCAAAGGGCATGACCACATAACAATATGTGCCCCATGGTGTAGTGAATGAAGTTTTCTCTTGGTCTTCTTCAGCCAGACGAATCTGATTGTAGCCTGAAAAGCCGTCCATGAAAGAAAGAGTCTCAAATCCTGCCGTGTTATCAATCAGCACATCAATATGAGGGAGGGGGAAGTCATCCTTAGGACACGCTCGGTTGAGGTCCCGAAAATCTATGCAAATTCGAACTTTTCCATCTTTCTTCATAACCGGGACAATGTTAGCCACCCAATTGGGATAGAGGACGACTCTAACGAATCTAGCCTTATGGAGTTTATCGACCTCTTCTTTCATTTTCAAAGCCATGCTAGGGTGGAAACGCCTCAACCGTTGTTTTACCGGGACAGATCCTGGCTTAAGTGTAAGACGGTGTTCAACGAGCGCAGGGTCTAATCCAGGCATATCTTCATAGCTCCATGCGAACGCGTCCTTGTATTCTTGAAGAACTAAGATGAGCGCCTCCTCTTCAGAGGGCGGCAAATTTTTGCTTATGAGGACAATCCTAGGGTCTTCCTCAGTACCCAGATTAATTTCTTTGGTCGGTTCTTCTACTGAGGCTGATGGTTCGTCGAATCTTCTCATACCACTAGCAAAAGCATCAGCCTCGTCCTCATATTCTTCATAACTTTCATCCCCTTCTTCAATAGGGTCTTCATCATTCATGATTTCATAAACGCCCAAACCCTCATAAGAAGCAACAAAGTCCTCAATTTCTAATTCCGGCAGGATAATTGGATCTTCCACAAACTCAGGGAGAGTTAAACAAGCTTGGCATCTAATGGCCAATTCCAACAAAAATCTGCGAGGAATCTGCTTACCCTTGGCCTTCTTGTGTGAATCTACCCCATGATTTTTATTAGAAGAAGAGGAAGAAAGGGAGGAAGAGCAACTAGCTTGATTATAAGGGAAAGAAGGAGGTGATAAAGTGGATACAGGAGGTGATACAGGGGAGGTCCCCTCACCAGAGGGGGAGAAAAGACTTACCAAGGAATCTTGGAAGAGCGGCCCCTGGGTCGGGACGCGCTCGGGAGAAAAGTATCAGGTCTCCTCAACAGAAATGGAGGATTGGAAAGTTGGGAAATTGGCGTTTTTTTTTTCGTTTTCATGTTTTCCTTTGTTTTCCATTTTCTTTCTCAAGTAAAAAGCAATGTGAAGGGAGAATAGCGGGGGGAGTGGAGATTGCAAGTTTGGAGAAAGATTCAATCAAAGATGGCCCATACGGGGGCGAGATGGAGATTTTGGAAAATCGCTCGAGGAGCGAAGGAGCAATAGGGAAGGAAATCTGAATTGAATTGGGAGATAAGTTGATGGTAATCGGTGGTGGTCGCGGCACGTGACCAAACCCACGGGAATAGAGAGGAACCAACACAGACGGATGCACAGAAATGAGGGAGAAAAGGCCGGCCCACAGCCTATCCACGGAGAATCCTTCTTCAAAGGGGACATCTGGCTCTCCCGTATCTGTGTAGTCACTTAACATCTGCCTTTTATCTGTGATTGCGGCAGGCATTTCAATCAGTTCTTGAATCAATGGCGGCCATTCTGGATCTGTCGGCATGAACAGGCGGCTTAAAGAGAAAGTGATATCATTCATGTCAAACCACCTGTACCAGTCACATTCCGGGTCACCCATTTTTCTTCTTTTATCTGGCCTTAAAGTCTCCAAGGTTTTGTAAGTGGCCAGTGGGGCAATGTGCCGCGCAAACTGTCTAGCGTGCACATCCTGACAATCAAGCAATGATGTAATGACGGTAGTCTGTTCATTGTTCTGAACGCCACCGGTGACAAAATGTGTCTTTAAAGTCCAGGTGAGTGGCTGGCGATCTGGCTTGAAGGTGGACGTCATAACAGCCCACGGCTCTCCTTCATTCTTGTCCGGTGCTTTGTAGCCTAAGCCGCCTCGTGCAATTACTTTTTGAGGCTTAATGGGCCTAATCTTACCCTGGAGTTTGGCACCCAGGCCCTTACCATCTTGATATCCCATCCTTATCAGAATGTTCCAGCCGGGGGTATTCATCATATTTTTCTTTTTCTTCTTCCCCTTAGAAGGCAGGGGTGTCATGGCAACGGTGGTAACAGTCTCAGATAGCATCGGTCGTGGACAGTGAATGTCCAACACAGATAATAACGGCTTATTGGCTGGCCACATGGAAGGAACTGATGAAGCTACATGTATGTCCTCCTCTGGTAAAATCGGTACGCTGGTCACCTTGATAATGCGGCCCTTGTGCGGAAACTTAAGGCACTGATGGTTTGTAGAGGGCACTGCGTCAAGCTGCTGAATATAAGGGCGACCCAGGATACCATTAAAGGTCGGGTCCATATCCAGAATATGGAAATCTGCTGTAATGGTGGCTGGACCCAAACTGACTTTGAGAGTAATCATACCCAGAGGGGGTTTCTTTGTATTGTCATATGCTGTGACAGTAATGGTGGATGGCCGTATCTGGCTCTCAGGGATACCGCATAGCTTCAGAGTGCTCGGAGGCAACACATTGATAGATGCACCGGTGTCTACCAAACACTGCTTAACAGCCACTTTGTTGATATCAACCGTGATACATAGGGCATACTTTCTTGCCGGTAGAGGTGCTAACTCATGCTCATGGAATGTGATTGCCGGCTGACTGCTAGCAGGTGTCAAGACTGTAATTATCTGTTCAACCGGGAGGTCCTCATTGACCATAACCTTCTGCAGGTATTCCTTCAAGGCCAGCTGATGAGTGGTGGACCTCTTGATTAATTCAAGAATGGAGATTCTGGCTGGAGTGCGATCCAGGTGCTTTAACAGATCATACTGAGTTCCCGGCACTGAATCTTGTTCATGTTCCTGCTCTTGCGTCCCCTGTACGGGCTCTAGCTCTCTCTGTGGGAAAACACGGTGGAACATCCGTCCACTACGGAGCGGCGCTACGCCTTGACGCGCCTCTGTCGGGGCAATATTAGGGGGAGGGTTGGAAGAGGAGGAAGGAATGTCGGTAGCAGAGATTCTGCTAGGGGATACCAAAGGTGAATTCAATGAAAGGGGCGCCCCTGTGGGAGGCGTAGTAGTGGTGTTTAATGGAGATGCCCCCGTGGGAGGCATGGGAGGAGTATTTGAAGAAGGTGCCCTCGCCGGAGGCGTGAAAGAAGAAAGGGATATCCGAATGCGAGGGGTATTGGCAGGTGGTGGAATAAGGAGAGATCGTGGCACAAAAGATGGTTGTACTGATGGTGGAGGAACTCTTGCCGGTGTAGGAGTGGTAGAGGGGGTAGCGGGTGCTGTCGGTGAGCGGAGTAGGAGTGGCCTGGAGGTTGTGGATGTAGGATTGGTGGTGGAAGGTGGAATGGCAGGTTGCTGTGGTGGTAAGCGGTTAAGAAGAGAGCGAGCCGGCAAGGTCGCGGAATTGGTGGTGGTAGGTGGGTTGACGGGGCGTAAAAGAGAACGTCCTGATAGGAGATTAGAAGGAGAAGGAGGAACGCGCAAAAGGCGCAGAGTAGTTTGATTTTGGTTTGGATCATGGTGTAATGCCCCGACAGAGGCGTTTTCTTCGTGCCATCCCTGCCCTCTCTCCACCTCGTAGAGAGACGTGACAGGGTTCACGTGTTGATTAGGAGCGTGCTCCGGCAATGGATTACGGACAATCCCCATATCCTGCTGGGGTGCTGGAGCTTGCTGTGGCTGAGCTTGCTGCGGAGCTGGCTGTTGTTGATTTTGCTGTTGCCGATGCGGCCTTCTCTCTTTCATGGTGGCGATGACTTGTCTCATTTCATCCCAATTAATGCCACCCTGGTCATTCAAATCATAAATATGATCTCTGAAATGGAAACAACGATCAAGGTTGTGACCAGGGGCGCGGTGAAATGCACAGTAACGGGATGTGTCAACATTGTCGGGCCACACCGTTCTTTCTTTTGGTAGGACGAGCAGGTTGGCGGCCATCAAAGCATTAAAAATGTCAGGGAGACTCTCTGGGAGTGGCGGATAATGGGCCCTCTTGGGGCCAAGCGGTGGTCTCCGTTGTTGTTGGCCATAGTTGGAAGGTGGGGGGACCTGATGGTATTGAGGTGGTGCTGGAGGGTCGTTGCGAGGCGCTTGGCTCGGTGATGGAGCAAAAGAAGGTTGGGGTGTGAAGTGGCGCTGTGGAGCGGAGGTAAAGTGGGGGTTTTGCTGTGGAGGTGGCGGAGGTCGTGGGTTTGACTGGTGGTGAGGGTGACCAACTACGCCAACCTGCTCGTTTGTGACAGTGCCCTCAGTCGTGGGCCCACTGTTGACATTTGTATTCTTTTTAAACAGCCGAGGCTTCGGCTCAAACATGCCCATGATGGGCGAATCCTTCATTTGTGTTTGTATATAACGAGCTCTTTCATAGAGCTCTTCCATCGTTGTCAGCCGATTCATGGCCAAAATGTGCCGGAATTGAGGAGTTGCATTAGAAATGACCATTTTTACTTGCTCTTGTTCCGACAATGTGTCCTTCAATTTTTCGGCCATAGACCGCCACCTGTCAGCAAATATAATGAAGTCTTCATCGGGCTTCATTTTCTCAGCGACCAGATCTGTAACAGAAAGGGAAGGTCCCACCCGGTCTCTGTACTTTTGCAAGAATTTCCTTTGGATAACATCAAAGTCACCGGCATCAGCTGGCTCCAGAGAATAAAACCATTCGAGGGCGGGTCCCTCAAGAGATCTTCTGAATAAATAGGCCAGAGAGGCCTTATTGTCTTGCCAGAAAGAAGTCTCATATCGGAAGTCCTTTAAATGAATGAATGGGTTACCGGTCCCATTATATCGCCGGAAATTCGGCATTTCAGAAGGTGGTAAATGGAACACTGGCAACGTAGGAAGAGAAATTTCCGGAGCATTCTTAGTTGCCGTAACCTTCTTGAGCTGCTCCTCCATGCTGGCTAGCTTCTGAAGCAAAAGAGTGTTGGTATCGGGCTCGACTGGGGCCTGGTTTTGAATAAAAGAATGTGGTATAGGCGTTCGTAGAACCCGAGGAAGTTGGGAGGATTGATGCCTGACTGCTGAATAGCTCGCCTGCTGGGCCGGCATGGCCGCAGTAGGCGTTTGTGGACGAGAGGAGGGAGGATGCAAGACCGCCTGGTCATTAATGATTTGATGGCCACTCACGGCCGGAGGGGGATTAGAAGAAGAAGAAAGGACGGATTTCCCCTTTAAGGCGGCCTGAATGGCTTGCCGTTGGGAGTCGTCCAACTGGGAGAGAGCTTGGATCAAATCTGAGACATTAATGGATGGGGAAGGGTTCCCCGAAGTGTTGGAAGATGGAACTTGAGACGAAGGGTCCGCCTCATGGACAGTGGTATCGACCACATGGACTTGTGAGTAATGGGGGTGAGGAGGAAGGTAGTTCCCCTCATAATAAAAAGAATCCTGGGGAGGGTCCTCATATTGACCAAATATGTTCTCATTCTCATCATCATAAGAGTACCCGTGGCCTGACATGTTGATGGTTTTACCTGAACGGAGCTTCATTCTTAAGAAAGAGGATGTTCAATGAAGGAACCGTCACAAAATACACAATCCAAACAAGGCAATCAAGTCACTCAACTATGTTTATGCAAACAAGGTTGGCAAGAAACGCAAGATTTTAATGTTTGATGTTCGAATTTAGGGTGGATTATTTGTGAAGGTTCACTCTTTTGCCAAATGAGACCTAGTTTGATCCGAATGTAACCTCCGGGTCAACTAAGTTCTTCTCTCTTTTAACAACGTATAGGTTCTCTAAACTCCAGGTACTTCGAGGGTACAACCAGCCCGGCGTCCGTGAGGGAATCCACGGGTGCGGGGACTTATGGAGGTCTTGGAAAAGGGATTTCCAGTCCAAAGAGACGGAATGCTCAATGGAGGGTCGTCCCGATTCCAAGAAGGGTGTGTGGATCCTAGGATAGAGAGAGGAGGTCTCTCAACCAAGCCAGCAAACCAAGATGATCCAAGCAATAATATAATGTCAAGACAAATGCTAAGCAATGAATAATAGCCAATCTGTGAAAAAGAACAGTAAAGACACGCCCTTGGAAAGGTCGTGTTCACAGCAAGAGGAAAGACACGCCCTGTGGCAGGTCGTGACTAAATGAAAACACGGCAGCGTGGCTGTCGTAAATTCTGTGAGGGGCTCACAGACCGTAGGAACAAAACGCCTTAGGTTAGGCGTTATAAATAAAGGACGCCTGCAAGTGAGGGCGTCAAAACTCAGAGACACGCCCTGATGGAAGGCGCTGATAATAAATGAAACGCCTCTGAGAGGGGCGTTAATTCACAGGCAATATGACAAGTATGCAGCGAACAGCAGTTATGATAAAGAGAAACGCCTTAATGACAGCCGTTAATAAGAAATGAAACGCCTTGAAGAGGGGCGTTATTCCACAGACAGTATAATCAGCATGCAACACACCGCAGTTATAGAAACATACGCCCTGGAGATGGGCGTTAATCTATGAAACACGTCCCTGTAAGGGGCGCTAAATATCAGACGAGAAAATAATGAAGATCATGCAAGCAGATGCAATAAAGACACGCCCTTGAAGGGGGCGTTAATTAATAAAAACACGTCCCTGTGAGGGGCGTTAAATCAAAAGACGCCCTCGTCGAAGGCGTTAATAAGCAACAATTGACTGATCCGCGAAGTGTGCAGAGTGCACAATGGAAAGTGCCCGAGGGGCACAAAGGAAAGGGTACCGAGGGTACCGAGGGGAAAGGGCACACGAGGGTGCCTAAAGGGAAAGGACACACGAGGGTGTCAATGGGAAAGGACACACGAGGGTGTCAAAGGGGAGGAGGGCACACGAGGGTGCCAATGGAGATGGTAATCAACAAAGAAAACAGTGGATGTCCCACCGTGATCGCCAATTTGTGGATCCCTTTAAAAATCCACACTTTTTGAGTGTGAGTTTAAAAAGGATGGGAAAAGGGAAACATTCAATAATGGTGGAGATGAAACAATGCACGAGGTGCACAAGGGGAGTGTGTGATCGCCAGAGGGTTTACCTCAATAAAAAAAATAAGATCGCATGTACCTGGTGAAAGATGTGATGCGGGATGAATGTGGATCTCTTCCTCCAACTCCAATCGGCCGGCCGACGAAGTGGGTTTTCTTGATTGATTACCTTGTAAGAAAGACAATGAAAGACAAGCAAAAGAAAAGGGGATCAGCCAAAGTGCAGTAGTATCAGTCAAAAACCAACATAAAAATGATGAAAAGACATCAACATGCGCACCTTTTTTTTTGTTTTCTTTTTAAACCCCTTAAGAAGACTTAAGGGAAGGGGAGTTTGATGATAAAAGAAAATGCAACAAAACGTGAACAGATGTGAATAGAGATATAAAGGACGGATGGATGATGATATGAATGAAGTAAAACAAAATAGATGAAAAGATGAGAACCCTGCTGTCCCTGGCGACAGTAAAGGGAAAAAACCAATGAATATGTTGATGGATGTAGTGGATGAAGCACCGGATGTAGCCCAATCAAGGATGCAGAGGGGAGGCAGCAAGGGACGAAGAAAGCTTCTGCTCGTGATGAATAAGCTTCTGAGCGTTTAACCCGCTGAATGCTTAAGGTGCTTAACCTTCTGCACGATCGGTCAAGGCTTCAATTTATAATGCCTCAAACGGATGTGATCAAACCAAGGATGATAAGAACAGGCAATGAGGCATCCAGGGAAGGATCAAGATCGAGCAAGAGTCCAAAGACAGCATGGAACTGTGAGGGAAAGATGGAAAAAGGAAGGACTCTGGAGTGAAACACGCCTTAATACAGGGCGTCTTTTATGAATTGACGACCTTCACAGAGACGTTTTCTTGAAACACGACCTAGGAAAGGGCGTTTCTTCCTGGATTTAATTTTGGAAACGAAACCTTGCCTTGTTTGAAAGCTCAGATAACACGCCTGAGATAACGGCGTTAATTAAAATCACGCCCTGAGAGAAGGCGTTACTCACAAAAGGCCTTTTATTTTGAAAATAGATAATTCCAGAAATTAAGGGATAACACCAGGAATTGACGCCCTCACATACGGTCGTCCTTTATTTGAAAACGCCCTATAACAGGTCGTTATTTTTGAAATTAACGCCCTTAATCAAGTCGTGACTCACAAAAATACAGGAAAAATGCAGAAAAATCCACAAAAATAGAAAAACTTCGTGTTATAGGAATATTGAAGTCCACTTGGGGCATTTATATAATAACATGAGATTTGATCAACAAAACGTCAATTTTGGCGTGTCTACAAGTATGATCTCGCTATATCAGGAGCTGCCAGAAGAATGGGCGAAGGCCTGTGCCCGTGCCACTTATGAAACCTTTATCATGGCCCCAGCTCAAGACCAAGAAGGGTGGCAGACTGCACCCGAAAAAACCAGAAAGGCGCGCGCCTCTCGACCTACCCCAGGAATTCACTCGAGGGTAGCAGCGCCCCTGCCTGCACCGCCCCCGATAAACCCTGTTTGCCACGACACGGCCCCCCGGCTGGTCATGAGGCGGCCCACTCACAACAGGAAGAGCTCTGCCCCGCTGCGGATGCACAAGAAGACTAGCCCGGCGGTTGAAAGACTCCAGGCTATTATTGATGGGCTCGAAGATTATGAACAGCCCGAAATCCAGCCTGTGGAGCTGAAGGAGTATGTCCCCTGGACGGAGTTCGAATCACTCGAGCTGGCTCCGGGAACAGAAGCTGATGCAGACAAAGAGCCTCCCCTGTGGGGTGAACCTCCTCAAGAGCAGCCACCCGCTGCAGCAGGCAAGAAGAAGAAGAAGAGAAGACCCAGGGGCAAGAAGAAGAAGGAGGTCATCTTCGCCTGCAATACCCTCTCGGCGCTGTTCGACACCGCTCTCTCCCTGGAAGAGAAAGAAGGAGAGCCACCCCATGAGCCGGCAGAGGTGAATCAAGCTGAGGCGTCCACCTCCCAACACGCCACCAGGTCCGGAAGGAAATGGGGGCGCCCTCCTCAGGACAACCTCAACATCATGCTCAGGGGGGAACGACCATACCAGGTTCCCGAGCCCGAGGTCCGAGGCACCGAGATCCCTCCTCCATCAGACCTCTACCCCGGAGGCACCAAGAGTCAAAGCACCCCGTCATTCGCCGAGTTCCTGTCCGCCCGAGCAGGAAGGCGGGTGCACCCCCAGGGGTCCGCTGCGACCAGTGAAGCAAGCATTCCCCAAGCTTTACCAGCGGCAACTCCTGTCCAGCCAGAGGAAGAATTCAATGGCACCCCAAACCTCGCCGAATTCATGCGGGCAGCGGAAGAGGCCCGACCGACCCCGCCGGCTCAACAAGCTGCAGCAGAACCCACAAAACAGGCATCCCCTGATCCGGCACCCCAATTCCAGGATGAAGGCAGGCGCAGCAAGCCCGAAGAGATGAAACTGCTCAAGGTACGGGCGGCCGAGCGGATAGTCAGACATCTCAAGAAAATCCCGACCCGGTTCACGGTGTGGGAAATGCTGTCCTTGAATGAAGAAACACGGCAAGCCATCATCACCGCACTCCAGACGCCAGCACACCTTGAAGCCTGTTTGGCAGAAATACCACCTGAAGTAGCAGTGGCTTTCACAGAAGATGACATGCTCCTACCGACTTGCAGCCATAACAGGCCCCTCTACATGAAAGGGCAGCTGAACGGCCAGCCTATCAACAGGGTCTTGATCGACCCAGGGGCAGCGGTGAATATACTCCCGTACCGGGTATACCAGAAGCACTACTTTGACGTACATCTGGTCGAAGTTAAAAATGTCAAGATTGCCTGCTTTAACCAGAAATGTGAAGTTCCTATGGGGGTCGCAGAGTTCAACTTGACCTTTGATGACTTCACCACCAAGGTCCAGTTCCACGTCATCAACTCCAGCACTTCCTACAAGGCGTTGCTTGGCCGGCCTTGGCTACACCAGAACAGAGTGGTGCCCTCCACCCTGCATCAATGCATCAAGTACCCCTGTGAGGGAAAGGAAGTCAGAATCTTCGCCGACCTCCACCCGTTCGAGGTGTTCGAGTGTCACTTGTCAGATGCTAATCTGTACTTGGAGAAGGCGAAGCAAGCTCCTCAAGTCATCCAAGACAAGGGCAAGAAGAAAATGGAATCAGGGGGCTGGTTTCCTCCGCCGCCCCCAGGCTATGTAGCTCCCCCGCATGTACCATTTATTGCACAAGAAGAAGGGGTATTCAGGGCAGCCCCTCTCGCCATCTACCCCACACCTGGGGCACCCTGCCTCGAAGACCTGCTAGAAGATGTCAGGGTCCCGCCAGGGATCGTCAAGCCGATAGCAGAGATAGAATCCCAAGCAGCTGAACGACTGAAAACCTTCGAGGTGCCTAACTCTGAGGGGCCGCCCACTATTTTCTATGTGGCCGGGGAAAAGCCGGTCAGGGAAGACGATGATTGCCGGTTCCCTGACGAGTTGCATGACCCGCACGTCCCCATCACGGGACTTCCCCACATGACTGACCAAGCAGCCAGAATGGTCAGAAAGCAGAAGATTCCTCCCTACCAGCCCTCCAGCCGGAAGGAAATGTTTGAAAGAATGTGGAACCCACCAAACCTGGATCGACGGTTGCTGAAAATCACCAAGCACCCCGGTCTGGGCTTTTCACTAGAAGACTACTACGAGACTGATGTCATATCGGTCTCAGCATGGCCCGGCGACGACCCCGCAGAAGCTGCAGATTCGCTGGAAACCCACCGAGACACATGTCCCGGGGCCTCGGCCGAAGAGGCACAAGACGAAGAAGTATTCCTGTGGAAGCCTCCCAGCCGCCGCTATATGGAGAAGACCCCCTCCTTTTCCGAAGTGTCGACCTCGAGAGGGCACGCCAGCGAGGCGCCTCCACCCCGGCTGGCCGGCGAAGCAAGGAGCAGTAGCATGGGCCATGCCCCGAGTTCCCCTCGATACGACCCCGTCATGTACGCCTTGTACCATAGGCAGCAACGGGAGATCGAGATGCTAAAAGCACGACTGGCCGAGTTAACCTCGCTAGTCGCCGACCTGATCCAAGGATCTCTTCCCCCATGGGGTGGCCGGATGCCTCGGCCCCGAGGCACCAGTCCCAACACCCCCGCCTTGACAAGGCGGGAAATGAGAGACATGGCAAGCCCGCTGATTGAGCGGCCAACCAGGCAAGGGCTGACACTCCAAGAGAAGCTGCAGAAGCCTTATTCCTTTCCGAGAGAGAAGACCCGGGGCATCTTCGACTGGGCTTGCCATTACGGCAAGGTCTCCCTTCCACGGTCCAAGAGGCCGCAGGACACCCGAAGAAGCGGGAATCCACTATTTTGCCCTTACCACCAAATACTGGGCCACGCCATTGAAGACTGCTATGTCTTCAAAGACCTTGCTCAAAGCCTCATCAACAGGGATGAGCTTAGAATGGGGGACTACGTGGTAGCCCCGCCACGCCCCCATGTGGCAGACAGCCCCAGGGCAGGAGCCTACACTGTGTCCATCCGATGCCGGGCGCCCGAAGATGCGGCTACCCCAGCCTCTGCAGGAGCGGTCTATGATGAATACACAGAAGAGCCCGAGATGCACTTATGCCCTCCTGAACCTGCGGACCTTACGTACCCGGCGGCTGCGACCCTGGGGGACTGCGAGGCAAATGCAACCTCTATGCCCAGTCATGATGAACAAGGGGAGGGAGATGACGTCCTCGAGCCCGAAGACAATGAAGACCAAGACTTCGTGGATTTGTCGCCAGCCCCGCCGGAAATTGAAAATGGCGGCTAGGCCACAGTCGACGAATTGGTTGAAATCAACCTCGGCACAGAAGACAATCCCAGGCCGACTTTTCTGAGTGCTCTCATGCCTCTACAGGAAAGAGAACAATACACAAAGTTGCTGCAAGAATTCCGGGATTGCTTTGCCTGGAACTATGAAGAAATGCCCGGACTGAGCCCCGAGGTGACTCAACACATCCTGTCTATTGATCCCAAAATGGAACCAGTGAAGCAACCTCCCCGGCGCATGAGGCCGGAGTTAACCAGCCAGATCTGCAAAGAGGTCGACAAGCTCATAAACGTCGGCTTCGTGGCAGAAAATCAATACACCACATGGCTGGCCAATATTGTACCGGTGAAAAAGAAGAATGGACAGATCAGGATTTGCGTGGACTTCCGCGACCTGAATAGAGCCTGCCCGAAAGATGACTTCCCGGTGCCTATCACCGAAGTGATGATTGATGCAACCACCAGCCACGAGGCCCTGTCCTTTATGGATGGGTCGTCCGGCTATAACCAAATCTGGATAGCCGACCACGACCGGGTCCATACGGCTTTCCGGTCACCCAAAGGGGTATTTCACTACAAGAGGATGCCCTTCGGCCTCAAGAATGCCGGTGCCACATATCAGCGGGCGATGACCAAGATCTTCGACGAGCTGCTATACGGCAAGGTCGAGTGCTACATTGATGATCTGGTCGTCAAGACGAAGAAAAGAGACAAGCACCTGAGCGACCTCAGGGCCGTCTTCCAAAGGCTCCGGCAGTACGGGCTGAAAATGAATCCCATGAAGTGCGCCTTTGGCGTGTCCAGTGGGAAATTCCTCGGCTTTATTGTCCGGCACAGAGGGATCGAGATCGACCCCCTGAAGATAAAAGCCATCCAGGAGCTGCCTCCTCCGAAGAGTCTGGGGGAGCTGAGGTCCCTACAGGGGCGTTTAGCTTACATCCGCAGGTTCATCTCCAACCTGTCAGGGCGTTGCCAACCCTTCCACAGACTGATGATGAAGAATGCACCCTTCAGCTGGGGTCACGAATGCCAGCACGCGTTCGACCAGCTAAAGGAGTACCTGAAGACCCCACCCGTCCTGGGGGCACCTGTCAAAGGTAGACCGCTTATTCTCTACATAGCGGCCACCGAGTACTCACTGGGGGCAATGCTCGCCCAGAACAATGATGAGGGAAAAGAACAAGCTCTTTACTATCTCAGTCGAAGGTTGGTGGGCGCAGAGGCTAAGTACACCCCGATTGAGAAAATCTGCCTTGCCTTGGTCTTCGCGGTCAAGAAGATGAGGCACTATATGTTGTCCCATGAAGTCAGCCTGATATCCAGGGCCGACCCCATCAAGCACATTCTCCTCCAGCCAGTCCCGAAGGGGCGCCTTGGCAAGTGGGCCGTGCTGCTCATGGAATTTGACATCACTTACGTGCCACAGAAGGCCGTTAAGGGGCAAGCCGTCGCGGACTTCTTCGCAGCACACCCTGTGCCCGAAGACTCTCCGTTGGCCACAGAGCTACCCGAAGACGAAACACTAGAGGTGGATCAAGTGCAACAAGCCGTCTGGCAGTTATACTTCGACGGGGCCTCGAGAACAGAAGCGACCCCGTCTGGGCATGGCAAGGTGCGGGCCGGAGCTGGCATCGTCCTCAAATCGCCAGATGGAGAAGTGATGCACACCTCCTGCTGCATTAGCAAACCCTGCACCAATAATGAAGCAGAATATGAAGCTCTAATCATCGGTCTCCAGGTCGCCCTTCAAATGGAGATCAAAATGCTCCAGGTGTTCGGCGACTCGCTGTTGGTCGTCAAGCAAGTCCAGGGGCAATTTGATGTCCGAAAACCTGAGCTGCTCCCGTATCACACTAAAGCAAAAGGGCTCATGGAGCGGTTCTACCTCCTCGAGATATGCCATGTCGCCAGAGGGGAGAACGCACAAGCCGACGCATTGGCAAAATTGGCAAGCTCACTGGCAGTGCCTCCAGATGGATCTCTCCATATCCAAGTAATAAACCAACGCCAGGTACCCAGCATGATGGCAGAGGAGTCAGAAGAAGAAGACCTAGAGGTCACTACAGTGGAAGCCGTCAGCCTGCCCGACTGGAGAGCCCCCTTGGTGCAGTGGTTCAAACACCAGCGATTGCCTGACCGAAGAGAAGAAAAGATCAAGCTAGTCAGAACCAAGGATTCTTACGAGCTCCGAAGCGGAATATTATTCCGAATTGTGGCAGACGCCAGAAGGAAGCTGCTCCTCCGATGTTTGTCCACCGAAGAAGCTTGGAGGGTTATGAAGGAGGTCCATGCCGGCATAGCTGGCGCGCACCAGGCGGGACCGAAAATGAAAATTGAAATCAAGAAACTTAGCTATTATTGGCCTGCAATGTTCAACGACTGTTGCGAGTATGCTAAGTCGTGTCAGAGATGCCAGGAGCATGCCACTATACCCAGGAGACCTCCGGCACCATTACACCCAACAGCGCCCAGTTGGCCGTTCGCCCAATGGGGGACGGACGTCGTGGGCCCCTTACCCGCATCTTCCACAGGCGGCAAATACATTCTGGCGGCTACCGACTACTTCTCCCGCTGGGCCGAGGCCGTTGCCTTACGAGAGGTCACCGGAGAAGTCGTGGCCAGGTTTGTCCTCCGCAATATCATATTCCGGTTCGGCGTGCCCGACCGGATTGTGTCAGACAACGGCAGCCACTTCCGCAACCAGAAAGTTTACCGGCTAGCAGAAAAATACAAAATTGACTGGAGGACATCGACTCCTTACAATCCACAAGCCAATGGGCTGGCCGAAGCTTTCAATAAGACACTTTGCACTCTCCTGGCCAAGACTGTTAGCTCTAACAAAAGGGACTGGGAAGAAAGAATGTATGAAGCGCTTTGGGCGTACCGAACCGTATACAAGACCCCAACGGGCTGCTCGCCCTTCTCTCTTGTATATGGCTCGGAAGCAATCATCCCCGTCGAACTGGAGATACCGTCCCTCAGGGTCGCCATTCAGCATGGGCTTGTCCCCGAAGGGCAGACCAACACCGAGCGAAGGCTCGATGAACTCTCCAGTCTGGAAGGAAAGCGGCTTCAAGCCCAACAGAATATCCAGGTCTATCAGGCCCGGATTGCACGCGCCTTTGACAAGCTCGTCAAGGAACGCGAATTCAAGAAGGGTGACCTTGTCATGGTCAAGAGAAGAGATCTCATGGCGGCCAACCCCAAAGGTAAGCTAAACGAGAACTGGCTCGGACCCTACGTAGTCCAAAAAGTCTACGAAGGCGGAGCCTATGTAATTGTCAACCACCGCGGGGAGGTTCAATTCCCGCCTCTTAATGGAAGGCACTTGAGGCTGTACCACGCCCCAGCGCCCCCATTCAGGTAATAATATTACTCTTCGCCCCATTTTGGGGCGGATTTGCGTGATTAATGTCCGAATGATTTGGCCACCAGCCGGGTTCCCGAAAAAGGGAAGAAAGGAATAGAAAGAGAAAGAAAGAAGAAGCAAAAAAAAGAGAAAGACAAAAAAGAAGAAGCAAAAAAATGGAAAGAGGAAGAGAGAAGAAGCAAAAAAAAAAAGAAGAAAAAAAATAGAAAGAGAAAGAAAGAAGAAGCAAAAAAAAGAGAAAGACAAAAAAGAAGAAGCAAAAAAATGGAAAGAGGAAGAGAGAAGAAGCAAAAAAAAGAAGAAAAAAAATAGAAAGAAAAAGAAGGAAGAAGCAAAAAAAAAGAAGAGAAAAAAAAAGAAGAGAAAAAAAAAGAAAAAAAAAGAAAAAAAAAGAGAAAAAAAAGAGAAGCCAGAAAGGGGGAACGCCCCCCATTTCCAGTCACCGCCCCGCATCAGCGGGGGTACCAAAATTGATTTAAAAAGAAAGAAACAAACTCTTCTCTCCGTCCTTCCCGGGCGGTGAGTACCCCTTTGGCTCGGACCTCACATCCGGGTCATTGACTAGACAAACTCCTCTCTCCGTCCTTCCCGGGCGGTGAGTACCCCTTTGGCTCGGACCTCACGTCCGGGTCATTGACTAGACAAACTCTTCTCTCCGTCCTCCCCGGGCGGAGAGTACCCCTTTGGCTCGGACCTCACGTCCGGGTCATTGACTAGACAAACTCTTCTCTCCGTCCTTCCCGGGCGGTGAGTACCCCTTTGGCTCGGACCTCACGTCCGGGTCATTGACTAGACGAACTCTTCTCTCCATCCTCCCCGGGGGGCGAGCACCCCTTTGGATCAGACCTCCCGTCTAAGTCACTGACTAAACGGACCTTTCTATCCGCCACCTCTGAACGGCAAAAGGGGTCTCTGGCCAAGTACCCCCCCACTCGAGACCAGCACGCGCTTCCAATATTGCGGCAAAACCAGGGAGTTGCCCGTTCGGTATGGTGGAGTGGTCCCCTCGTCCTCCCCCTGGGAAGGCGAGCACTCTCCTGTACCCTGACATGGGTCCCTGCCTGGTCCTTCCAAAGTGAATCCCCGCAAAGACTCATACCCTGCCAATGGGCCCCTACACGAAAAGGGGGGAAAGATACAAGAGCGAGGGAAGAGGAAGGAGAAAACAATATGCACGGAAGAGAAAGAGGGGTGGGAAAGCTCCCTCCGGGATAAATGCATACACCAGGAACGCGTGAAATCATAAATGCTTTGCTCTATTCAAAAGAGGATCAAACTACATGTGCTGCGGGGCATACCCCTGTGTTACATTCAAAAAAAAAGAAAGAGAAATTAAGGGATGCAACGCTCAGTCGATGTCCCTGAAGATGTCCTCGAGGGGGAGGATCCCGACGCAAGGGAAGTTCGTCATATCGCGCAGTCGGCCCCTCAATCCCTCAAGACGGGCGAGCTCCGCTTCGACGGACGCCATTTCAACGTCGGCAACGGCAAGAGCTTCCCTCTCCTCTGCCACCGCCCCTTCCGCCTCGGCGAGGCCAAGTTTAGCCGCAGCGAGATAGCCCTCCAGCTTCTCGATCCGGTTCTTGAAGGAACGAACGCTGCCTTCGCCTTCCTCTAGGGCCTTTCCGTGGCGTTCTCTACTGTCGCGTCGGGCCTTTAGGGCCTGCAGATATTCGTCTGCCTGAGCATCAAGGGCGGCGCGTTCGTCAGGAGCCTGGGTCTCCAGGAACTCGCGGCGCTTGACATATTTCAATAATAGCAAGACCCGCCGTGACCATTCCCCCAGCGGACAGCCAAGCACTTGCAGCGCCCCCGTTAATTGCGTCACGATGGTATGCACCTCCCGATACGACAGAGAAGCATCGGCGAGAAGCATCGTCCGTAAAGTGATCAGCATCTGACGGACTGGCGTTTCTGAGGACGTGTGACTAACTGAGGGCACGACCGGAGGAGTGAATTCCACGGTGCTGTCCACCTCTGCCCACAGGTCGGTATCTGCCGCCACTGAAGATGAAGGAAGGGCGAGGGTCAAGTCGCCCGGCCGGCGTAGCTCGACGAGAGACTCTTGGCCGACCATTGCCTGGGGAAAGGAAAAGACCATTGCCGAAGCCTCCGGTGCCCCCATCGTTTGGAGGTCACCTGCCCCCTCTGCCTCCGTCTGGCCCGACTCTGCCACTGCTCCAAGGGGCAGGGGTGCAGGTGCCGTTACCTCGGCTAGAGGAGGAGCTTCGAGTAAGGCCGGGCCCGAAGCCGCCACCCACGAACTTCTCTCTCGCATCTGGGACCCCTCCAGATGTGCGCGGAGCCCCGTAAATATTCGCCTCAGGAGCGGGTCCTCCATCTGGGCCGGAAGCTTCGGGAAAGGCGGGAGTGGAATCATCATTCGGGGTAGACGCCCCACTTCCACCAGTGCAGCAAGACTCGCCGCCCCTAAGTCGGAGACGAGAGCCGGCCCCTCCACCGCTATCGGGGCAACGCTTGGTCGCCGCTTGGCCACGGCCTTTCGGACACGACCAGTCGTTTTCTCCGGTTCCAGCATCGCCTGACCATGTGGAGGGAAATCAGCCATTCGCCATCCATAACAAATCATGCGAGGGCAGGAGGCGAAAAGAGATCTCGGAGCCCGTATGCTTACCTTAGCCGCTGGTACGCTACTTTCGGGCGCAATCTCCCCCTCCTCCAGAGGCTCGCCTGCCAAAGGTCCCGGCGATGCGTCCGCCTGAAGGGCCTCAAACAGAAGGGCCAGCTTGCCCATGCCAACAGCAACCCCCGCCGGGCGGTCAACCGGCGCAGTTGGAGCAGCCCCTCCTGCGGCCTCCGGCTTAGCTGATTCCTGCAAAGAGCAGACACAACAAAAAACGACGTCAGTAGGCGGCCATACAGGTAGCCCTGCGCCAATGAAGCCACGCCTACGGCAGCAGCCTCCATCGAGCCGAGCGACCTAGCAAATGAAGAAGCCTTAAAGGCCAGCTCGGACGGCCCGATGCCTCAAGACGCTACCTCAGCAGGAGCCGCTTCGTCGGAAGAGTAGTCATAGTCTACCTCTTCCCCGGACGGAGACTCGACTGCCGCTGGCTCGCCCGGCACCGGCAAAGGGGCCTCCACCTCGAGCTCGACGACCGGCGCCTCCTCTCGTGGACTGGGTGAGACCGCCGTGCCGGACTTCAGCCTCTTCCGCACATACAGCTGCGTCGCTGGGAGGTGCACTCGGGGGCCAAATAGCCCAGTAGTAGCTCCAGCTGCACCTGTTACAAAAAAAAATAACACGCGGGTCATGGCAAGCCCAATCGGCTCCCAAAGGATGAAAGAGGTAAAATAGGCCGACAAAGGCAGATACCTTCTTCGACCTCGGCAGACAAAGCCTTCTCCGGAGCCGCAGCCTCGCCCTCAAAGAAGAAACGCATCGTCTCCGCGCGGGGACGCAAGGCCAACTCAGGGGCGAGATCCGCCATGGACGACGCGGGCGATTGCCGAGCCTCACCAGTATCACGGCCCGGCCCGGTCTGCATGGCCGCAAATGCCTCGAAGGACGGGATAGCGACCGCCGGTGAGGCTACTGTCGTACCCAGGGCTTCTTTGGCCCGCCTCCGCTTGGCCGCCCGTTCCCCGGCCACCTTGGCAGCAGCCGGTGCCTTCTTAGCGGGCGACTGTGCCCGGGGCCTTCCCGTTGCCTGCGGCAAGGGAGCTGGAGCCGCCGCCGGGGTCGCCTCCGCTGGGACCGCAACTTCATCCATGCCAGGCGTGGGCGTGGGCTCTTCCATAGAAGCTGAAACAAAAGAAGTACCCAGGTGTCATGGCCCCACTCCAAAATAAAAAGGGAGGTGGGAGATTCAAAAGGCACGCTAAAGAGCAGGGACGCGGACCGGCAGATTGGCCTGGCTCGGGACGGGCAGCTTCGAATTCCTCGAAAGACGGGATTAGTGGTACCGGAGGGACAGTCGTCGGGGCTTTGGCCGCCTCCGTCTTCCTCCGCTTTGTGTCCCGCTGCTTAGCCTCCTGGGCGGCATCCATTGCTTTCTTCACGGGAGATTTTGCCCGGGGCCTTTTCGCCGCCTTGGGCATAGGAGCCGCAGTCGGGGCCAGTGGCGCGGCTTCGAAATATGCAGGCTTCTGCACAAGCCGAAGGAGATTCCGGTACGTGGCCATTTGTGTGCTATCGGGGTGGTCTGTCAGGAAGGAAGAGAGAAAGAACAGACATGCACGCATGATTAGCATCCGACCATCTGTAAAGGCCGCAATGATGGGAGACGAAGACAAAAGGAGAAAAAGAGATTAAGTACCATGAGTGTAATATCCCGGACCTTTCGGATCCTTCTTCATGGGTCCCGGATCTAGTTTTCGGAGTGTCCGGCTCCGTTGTGTCCGAAATTTCGTTTCGGACATCTTTCGTGTTCGGATCGGCGCGATCCGGAGTCGTTTCGGAGGCCCGGAGGCGTTCCGCGGCTTTTTCCGCGTGTGTTTTCCGATTCCCGGTGTGTGTTTCGGCTTTTCTCTTCGGACGCTCGTTGCGGGTGAACCGGGCTGTTCACACGGACACGAGTGGTACCGTTGCGATCGGTGCGTTCCGAGGATCGCGGGGGTGTGATTTCCTATTTTTTTGGAATTTTACGGATTTTCCGGGTTTTTCTATAAAACCCTTTTTCTTTTCTCTCTCCCCCACCATCTTCTTCTTCCTCTCTTCTTCTTCCTCCTTCCTCCTCTACCGTGTCTCCCTCCCTCTCCCTCTCTTCCTCCCGGTTGGCCACGGCGAGCTCCCCTCCGGCTGCAGACGGCGGCGGGGCGACGGCGCGGCGACGTGGGCGGCGGCGAGGCGGTCGTGGGGGCGTGCGGCAAGCGTGGGAAGCTTAAGGAAGAACGAGGGTTTTCAAGCGTTCTTCGCGATTCGTGGACGATCCGGCGGAGCATTCGCTCCATTGAGGTAGGGTGACGTTCCCTAGCTCTTCGCCGTTCTTTTCCGTGGTTTGTAGGCCGCGGGGAGGCCGAGAGAGGCATGTTTGGGCGTTTTTGGGGTTTTTCCATGTTTTGGGGTGAGCCGCCCGATCTATGGTTTTAGCCCATGATTCTATGTTTTGGTGGTTTAGATGCATGCTAGGGGTCCCCAGGGGTCTTCCCCCTTGTTTTCCCCCTCTCCGGTGGAGGTACGGGGGCGTGGTTGGTGTTTTTGGGGTTTTCCCGCCGTAGCGTGCTCTGGGGCAAGCGACGGTCACTCCAGTGACCGTCACATGCTTGTAACGCCCCTAGAGGGGTGCGTTACTTCCCTGGGTGTTGGCCTTTAGGGTCGAGGGCTGTAGCGGTCCTGCGACTGGCCGCCGTTTGCTAGTGACGCCCCTGGGCTGGGCCGTCACATGCTTTCGACCGTTGGGTTTTGACCGTTGGGGGTCAGGCCATGTAACGCACCGAGATAGGCGCGTTACATGCGTGTAACGCACTGGGGCAGGAGCGTTACTTCCTGTTGTCCCCCATGTGGATGGGCCAAGCGACGCACTGGGCCCAGCGCGTTACTTACAAGCGACGCGCTGGGGCAGGCGCGTCACTTCCCTTTCCATCCCGAGCGTGAGGGCCATGCGACGCGCTGGTCTAGGCGCGTCACATGCGAGTAACGCACTGAGCCCGACGCGTTGCTTGCAAGCGACGCGCCAGGGTAAGCGCGTTACTTTCCCTGTGGTTTTCGTGGGTGTGGGGTGCCATGTGACGCCCTGGCCTAGGTGCGCCGCTTCCAAGCGACGCACTAGGGTGGGCGCGTCGCTTCCCCCTACCCCCTGGCCGTGTGACGGTTCGCCTTAGACCGCTATTTCCAAGTGACGGCCCTAGAGTGGACCGCCATTTGGCAGTGACGGTCTGAGGGTAGACCGCCACTTCCTGTGTTGCCCCATGAGGGTGGCAACCTCGCTTTTCTCCGACCGTGGTCTCCGTGCGACGGGACTGGTGCGTGGGGTGATTCCCACACGTTGTCGGGCTTGGGCGTTGTTTTCCGTAACTTGAGAGTCTACTCCTTCAGTGACCCTCCACTAGTCGTAGCCTACTAGTACGCGTGTGCTAGTCGCACCAGGGAGTGGTGTACGGGCTGACCTTTAGAGACGGTTTGTGGACCGGTTACCGTTGGGCCCCACGTCTTGCAGCCAGAGTCCGGCTGAGGGGAAAACCGGTCAGAGGGCCAGACCAGGGACGCGCGGTCTGTGTGTGCACACGTGGTTGGGGGCGGTTGGACCCACGTCGACGGGCGTGACCCCAGCTAGTCACTTGTTTGTGGTTACTTGTACGGTGTTTGCGCCTCGGGTAGGACCTACCATGTCAGGCGGTTCACCTGCGGTGCGGTGTAAGACGTCAGGGGACGCTACCGGCTGTGCTTCTAGTGGGTGGTACTCCTGTCGAGTACGGAGTGTCAGACTGTCAGTCGTGTGTTTCCGACCTTCGGGTTTTGACGGTTCGACCGTTGAGTTTCGGTCTTCTCGTACCGTGGCACGTGTGTCGGTTTGCGTGCCGTAGGGTCTAGTTCTGTAGAGTACAGGGCTTTCCTTTCCGAGGTACTTTCCTACCGCTAGAGTAGTGGTTTCTCGTTTTTCGAGGTAGGGTTCGAATGATCCCTACTGAGTCTTGTTCCGAGACTCATTCCCTGCGTGATTTCACCGTGTTTCAGGTGAGACGCCACCTTCGGGGAGCGTGTCAGGAGCGCAGCGGAAGCGTGGTGCGGGTGTCCAGAGGTAGTGCCAGAGGTCAGAGCCGGGGGATGCCCCGTGTAGCTGTACTTTTCTTTCTTGTCACTGTACTAGTCGTGGACTACTGTTGCTGTTGTTGTTATTTTATTGTGGACCATGTAAAATGTTAAATTCATTTCCTGCTTAATATTATAACTGTTTAATTTCTGCAATTATTTGTGATACTTGTGTAGTTTCCACACCATCCTTTTAACCCTTCCGAGTCTTCGGACTCGTGGGTGGCGGTACGAGTCTCGGGTTATCGGCCTTCCCGGTAATCGGATTCTCGGGTCGTTACAGCTGGTATCAGAGCGCGGTTGTGGAATTACATGAGAATCATAGGTAATTGTATTGGTCCACTAGTCCACAACGATGATGTACAGATGACGCTGGCATGGGGCACCGCGTGTTTTATTTTGACCTTGCCGTTTGTGTGTTTTCTGTCTTGTGCTTCAGGAGCGAGTATGGCGCCGAGGAGAAGTTCTCGCTCTCAGCAGGGGCAGTCGGCTGGAGGTCAGGAGATCCAGCAGGGGGTCCAGAGGGACCAGGAGGAGCATAGCAGAGTTCCGGGAGCTACCGAGGCCGCGGATGCTGCGAGGGCTCCGGGGGCCGAGGGTTTTCTCCGTGGCATGTACCATCTCATGGCTCAGCAGTTCGGCGGAGAGGCCGGTGAGGGCTCGTCAGTCAGGGGTGGGCCAGGCCGAGCAGTGAGGGACTTCATGCAGTTCCATCCACCTTACTTTAGCGGCCAGGCAGACCCTGATGCGGCTCGTGATTGGCTTGATGAGATGGAGCGGGTGTTCAGTTCTGCGAAGAGTACTGTCGAGGACAGAGTGGTGTTGGCCTACAACCAGTTGCAGGGTACGGCTCGGAGGTGGTGGTCTTCCGAGTGGAAGACGTCCTTTCAGCTTCGTCCACTTGAGCAGGTCGAGTGGGATGACTTTGTCAGTGCTTTCGAGCGTACGTACTGTCCAGATGTTGTTGCTACGCAGCGGATGCGGGAGTTTCTGGAGCTGGTGCAGGGTGACATGTCCGTGTTGCAGTACAGGGCCCGATTTGTCGAGCTGGGTCGGTACGCACCTCATATCATGGAGCATGAGAGGGTGAGGACGACGCAGTTTGTGCAGGGCTTGAGGCTGGAGCTGAGGCACCATCTGATCGCGAATGGGGCCACTGATCTCGAGACGGCGTCTCGTGTTGCGATTTCCTTGGAGATGGATATGCAGAGGACTCGAGGACCGATCAGCCAGGGGCAGTCTGTGTCAGGTCGCAGCCAGCAGTCGGCTACTCAGCAGCAGGGTTTCTTTCAGTCTGCGATGAGTGGTTCAGGAGTACCGGCATCGGCAGCTTCGGTGACAGGATCTGCGTCCTTCGGCTCGAAGGTCAAGAAGTTCTTCAAGAAGGGGTTCGGCAAGAAGAAGTCCAGAGATCAGGGGCAGGCTTCATCGGGCAGTGTGCAGCAGCCGTTTCCTTTGCAGCGACAGGGATCGGTGGGTGGATCGCGAGGACCTTGTCCACGGTGTAGTGAGACCCACCCAGGCAGGCAGTGCACGGCGCCGATCATCTGTTTTCGGTGTGACCAGCCAGGGCACATGGCGCGTGACTGTCCTCAGAGGCCGCCGCAGCAGCAGGTTTCCCAGCAGCAGCAGCAGCAGCAGCAGGGACAGTATCCGCCGCTACCCAGGTCAGCTAGTGTGGGAGGCAGGCAGAGAGCTCGTGGCCAGATCACGCACTTGACCAGGGCAGAGGCAGTAGCGTCGCAGCTCGTGGAAGGTACCGTTCAGATTTTGGGTTGTGCGGCTCGGGTTTTATTTGATTCTGGCGCGTCTCATTCGTTTATTTCGGAGGATTTCGCGTCGAGCGTCGAGGAGCCGGTGACCCAGTTGTCCTGTGATTTGGCTGTGGAGTTGCCTTCGGGTGACTTTATGGTCACTCCGTATTGCTTCGACCAGGTTCCGGTGTGGATCGATGGACGGAGTATGCCAGGCAGGTTGTATGCGTTGCAGCTTCGGGATTATGATGTGATTCTAGGCATGGATTGGCTCGAGACTCATAGAGCGGTGGTGGATTGTGGAATGAAGAGGGTCTACTTCCAGCATCCGAGTAAGAGGACCTTCTATTTCCAAGGTATCCGTTCCGCCTCTTCTCGATTTCTTATCTCTGCTATTCGAGCCCGTCGATTGCTTGATTCAGGTTGCCAGGGTTTTCTCGCGTCAGTGGTTGTGTCTGACCGGATGGAGCCGAATGTCGAGGACATTGCGGTGGTGTGCGAGTTTCCCGATGTTTTTCCTGAGGAGTTGCCTGGATTACCTCCCCAGCGGGAGATCGATTTCGTGATCGAGGTTGTGCCTGGTACGGGACCTTTGGCGAAGGCTCCCTACCGTATGGCCCCCGCTGAGTTGAGGGAGTTGAGGGCGCAGTTGCAGGAGCTGTTGGCCAAGGGGTATATTCGTCCGAGCTTCTCCCCTTGGGGTGCGCCCGTGCTGTTTGTGAAGAAGAAGGACGGTAGTCTGCGGCTGTGCATTGACTATCGGCAGCTGAATGAAGTGACCGTTAAGAACAAGTATCCGTTGCCGCGGATTGATGATTTGTTCGACCAGCTGCAGTCTGCGCGAGTGTTCTCGCGGGTTGATTTGCGGTCCGGTTACTATCAGCTGAGAATTCGCGAGTCCGATGTGGAGAAGACTGCGTTCAGTACGAGGTACGGGCATTATGAGTTTCTGGTGATGCCGTTTGGGCTCACCAATGCCCCAGCAGCCTTCATGGACTTGATGCAGAGGGTGTTCCACCCGTATTTGGACCAGTTCGTGGTCATCTTCGTGGATGACATCCTTGTTTATTCGCAGTCTGCCGAGGAGCATGCGTACCATTTGGGTGTGGTGCTGCAGACGTTGCGAGATCACCAGTTGTATGCGAAGCTCAGCAAGTGCGAGTTTTGGCTCAGCGAGGTGCACTTTCTGGGGCACGTGATTTCTGGTGATGGCATTTCCGTGGATCCCGCCAAGGTCGAGGCTGTGATGCAGTGGCCGAGGCCGAGGTCGGTGACGGAGATCCGGAGTTTCTTGGGGCTTGCGGGTTATTATCGCCGGTTTATCCAGGATTTTTCCCGCATTGCGACCCCGATGACGAGGCTCACGCGGAAGGATGTGCCTTTCGTTTGGTCCGAGGAGTGTGAGCAGAGCTTTAGGGAACTGAAGAGGTTGCTCACCTCGGCTCCGGTGTTGGTTTTGCCTTCTGGATCGGGAGGTTTTGTGGTGTGTACAGATGCTTCCGGCGTTGGATTGGGTGCTGTTCTGATGCAGCATGGTAGAGTGGTGGCTTATGCATCTCGGCAGCTAAAGCCCCATGAGGAGAACTACCCTACCCATGACCTTGAGTTGGCGGCAGTGATCTTCGCGCTGAAGATCTGGAGGCATTATCTGTACGGTGAGAAGTTCGAGGTGTTCACTGACCATCAGAGTCTGAGGTATGTGTTCTCGCAGAGAGATCTGAACCTCAGACAGAGGCGTTGGATGGAGTTCATGAAGGACTATGACTTCACCCTGTCTTATCAGCCGGGCAGGATGAATGTCGTCGCCGATGCCTTGAGTAGGAAGGTTGCGGTCAGTACCTTGATGCTGAGGAAGTGGAGGCTCTGGGAACAGGTGCCCGAAGTATCTTTCAGGCTCAAGATTCCCCAGAAGCCAGGGTTGGCAGTGCTTGCGAGTCTGACTGTCACTCCTGCTATCCGTCGTCAGGTGACAGAGGCTCAGCATGCGGACCCTGAGTTGCCCCGGATTTTGGCGATAGCTGATGTGGAGCTTGGCGAGGACGGTGCTGCGAGGTTTCGTGGCAGGCTGTACGTCCCAGGGGAGGAGCAGGTTCGTCGTGCGGTGTTACGCGAGGCTCATGGGAGCAGGTACACTGTGCACCCGGGTGCGACGAAGATGTATCGGAACTTGCGGAGGCAGTTCTGGTGGCCTGGCATGAAGAGAGATGTGGCCGAGTTTGTGGCCAGGTGCCTGATCTGTCAGCAAGTGAAGGCGGAGCATCAGCGACCAGGCGGTACTCTCCAGCCCTTGGATGTTCCTGCTTGGAAGTGGGACCATGTGACCACGGATTTTGTGGTGGGGTTGCCCAGAACCCCGACTGGGCAGGACAGTATTTGGTTGCTGGTGGATCGGCTGACGAAGGTGACGCGGTTGCTACCGGTCAAGGTCAGCTGGAGCGTGCCTAAGTTGGCTCGTCTTTATGTGGAGCGGATCGTTCCGTTGCATGGGGTTCCCATTTCGATCGTGTCGGATCGGGATCCGCGCTTCACTTCTGGATTCTGGAGGAGTTTCCAGCGAGCTCTTGGCACGGAGTTGGCATTTAGCTCGGCGTATCATCCACAGTCGGATGGCCAGTCTGAGAGGACCATTCAGACTTTGGAGGACATGCTGAGATCCTGCTGCCTGGAGTGGCAGGGGAGTTGGATTCGTCACCTACCGTTAGTGGAGTTTGCCTATAACAACAGCTTTCATTCGAGCATCGGCATGGCTCCTTATGAGGCATTGTATGGGCGTCCTTGTCGGACTCCACTTGATTGGTTTGAGGTGGGTGAGCGTGTTTTGACGGGACCGGAATTGGTGCAGCAATGTGTGGATGTTGTGCACCTGGTTCGTCAGAACATGTTGGCGGCCCAGAGTCGGCAGAAGAGCTATGCTGACCGTAGGCGGCAGCCCCTCGAGTTCGCCGTGGGCGATCATGTGTTCTTGAGAGTTTCTCCGATGAAGGGGGTGATGCGGTTTGGACGGCGTGGGAAGCTGAGTCCCCGCTATATTGGTCCTTTCGCGATTGTGGAGCGCATCGGTGAGGTTGCTTACCGGTTGCAGTTACCCTCTGAGTTGGCGTCGGTGCATGACGTGTTCCACGTCTCTATGTTGCGGAAGTATATGCCCGATGACTCTCATGTGCTCGAGTTTTCCGTTTGGCCTGAGGTGACTCCAGATCTTTCTCTCCCAGAGTTTCCGATCCGCGTGGAGGATAGGCGAGAGCAGCGCCTGCGGAACAAGGTCATTCCCTTGGTAAAAGTCGTGTGGCAGCGACACTCTGGTGGTGAGGCTTCGTGGGAACGTGAGGACGAGATGCGTCAGCAGTTCCCGTACCTGTTTGAGTGAGTCTTCCTCTTCTTTCCCCTTGGGTTGTTCTCAATTTCGAGGACGAAATTCCTTAAGGGGGGAGGGCTGTAATATCCCGGACCTTTCGGATCCTTCTTCATGGGTCCCGGATCTAGTTTTCGGAGTGTCCGGCTCCGTTGTGTCCGAAATTTCGTTTCGGACATCTTTCGTGTTCGGATCGGCGCGATCCGGAGTCGTTTCGGAGGCCCGGAGGCGTTCCGCGGCTTTTTCCGCGTGTGTTTTCCGATTCCCGGTGTGTGTTTCGGCTTTTCTCTTCGGACGCTCGTTGCGGGTGAACCGGGCTGTTCACACGGACACGAGTGGTACCGTTGCGATCGGTGCGTTCCGAGGATCGCGGGGGTGTGATTTCCTATTTTTTTGGAATTTTACGGATTTTCCGGGTTTTTCTATAAAACCCTTTTTCTTTTCTCTCTCCCCCACCATCTTCTTCTTCCTCTCTTCTTCTTCCTCCTTCCTCCTCTACCGTGTCTCCCTCCCTCTCCCTCTCTTCCTCCCGGTTGGCCACGGCGAGCTCCCCTCCGGCTGCAGACGGCGGCGGGGCGACGGCGCGGCGACGTGGGCGGCGGCGAGGCGGTCGTGGGGGCGTGCGGCAAGCGTGGGAAGCTTAAGGAAGAACGAGGGTTTTCAAGCGTTCTTCGCGATTCGTGGACGATCCGGCGGAGCATTCGCTCCATTGAGGTAGGGTGACGTTCCCTAGCTCTTCGCCGTTCTTTTCCGTGGTTTGTAGGCCGCGGGGAGGCCGAGAGAGGCATGTTTGGGCGTTTTTGGGGTTTTTCCATGTTTTGGGGTGAGCCGCCCGATCTATGGTTTTAGCCCATGATTCTATGTTTTGGTGGTTTAGATGCATGCTAGGGGTCCCCAGGGGTCTTCCCCCTTGTTTTCCCCCTCTCCGGTGGAGGTACGGGGGCGTGGTTGGTGTTTTTGGGGTTTTCCCGCCGTAGCGTGCTCTGGGGCAAGCGACGGTCACTCCAGTGACCGTCACATGCTTGTAACGCCCCTAGAGGGGTGCGTTACTTCCCTGGGTGTTGGCCTTTAGGGTCGAGGGCTGTAGCGGTCCTGCGACTGGCCGCCGTTTGCTAGTGACGCCCCTGGGCTGGGCCGTCACATGCTTTCGACCGTTGGGTTTTGACCGTTGGGGGTCAGGCCATGTAACGCACCGAGATAGGCGCGTTACATGCGTGTAACGCACTGGGGCAGGAGCGTTACTTCCTGTTGTCCCCCATGTGGATGGGCCAAGCGACGCACTGGGCCCAGCGCGTTACTTACAAGCGACGCGCTGGGGCAGGCGCGTCACTTCCCTTTCCATCCCGAGCGTGAGGGCCATGCGACGCGCTGGTCTAGGCGCGTCACATGCGAGTAACGCACTGAGCCCGACGCGTTGCTTGCAAGCGACGCGCCAGGGTAAGCGCGTTACTTTCCCTGTGGTTTTCGTGGGTGTGGGGTGCCATGTGACGCCCTGGCCTAGGTGCGCCGCTTCCAAGCGACGCACTAGGGTGGGCGCGTCGCTTCCCCCTACCCCCTGGCCGTGTGACGGTTCGCCTTAGACCGCTATTTCCAAGTGACGGCCCTAGAGTGGACCGCCATTTGGCAGTGACGGTCTGAGGGTAGACCGCCACTTCCTGTGTTGCCCCATGAGGGTGGCAACCTCGCTTTTCTCCGACCGTGGTCTCCGTGCGACGGGACTGGTGCGTGGGGTGATTCCCACACGTTGTCGGGCTTGGGCGTTGTTTTCCGTAACTTGAGAGTCTACTCCTTCAGTGACCCTCCACTAGTCGTAGCCTACTAGTACGCGTGTGCTAGTCGCACCAGGGAGTGGTGTACGGGCTGACCTTTAGAGACGGTTTGTGGACCGGTTACCGTTGGGCCCCACGTCTTGCAGCCAGAGTCCGGCTGAGGGGAAAACCGGTCAGAGGGCCAGACCAGGGACGCGCGGTCTGTGTGTGCACACGTGGTTGGGGGCGGTTGGACCCACGTCGACGGGCGTGACCCCAGCTAGTCACTTGTTTGTGGTTACTTGTACGGTGTTTGCGCCTCGGGTAGGACCTACCATGTCAGGCGGTTCACCTGCGGTGCGGTGTAAGACGTCAGGGGACGCTACCGGCTGTGCTTCTAGTGGGTGGTACTCCTGTCGAGTACGGAGTGTCAGACTGTCAGTCGTGTGTTTCCGACCTTCGGGTTTTGACGGTTCGACCGTTGAGTTTCGGTCTTCTCGTACCGTGGCACGTGTGTCGGTTTGCGTGCCGTAGGGTCTAGTTCTGTAGAGTACAGGGCTTTCCTTTCCGAGGTACTTTCCTACCGCTAGAGTAGTGGTTTCTCGTTTTTCGAGGTAGGGTTCGAATGATCCCTACTGAGTCTTGTTCCGAGACTCATTCCCTGCGTGATTTCACCGTGTTTCAGGTGAGACGCCACCTTCGGGGAGCGTGTCAGGAGCGCAGCGGAAGCGTGGTGCGGGTGTCCAGAGGTAGTGCCAGAGGTCAGAGCCGGGGGATGCCCCGTGTAGCTGTACTTTTCTTTCTTGTCACTGTACTAGTCGTGGACTACTGTTGCTGTTGTTGTTATTTTATTGTGGACCATGTAAAATGTTAAATTCATTTCCTGCTTAATATTATAACTGTTTAATTTCTGCAATTATTTGTGATACTTGTGTAGTTTCCACACCATCCTTTTAACCCTTCCGAGTCTTCGGACTCGTGGGTGGCGGTACGAGTCTCGGGTTATCGGCCTTCCCGGTAATCGGATTCTCGGGTCGTTACAATGAGGGCCAGTATACAGCCGCAGGGTGATCGGCCAGTAGTTCAGGGATGGCTCTTTGTCCCGACGCGCCGCCTCTCGAACGAGCCAGCACACGTCCTCGATCTTTTGACATCGATCCGTGAGGTTGGCCAGATCCGCGTGCTTCTTGGAAGAGAGGTGGCAGAAAAGATTGAAGTGGTCCATGCCCCACCCATCAGCATAATAATAGGGGATGTGCAGGCGTTTGCCCAGGATGGAGGCCGTCACATCCTCAATCTTCATTCCATTTACCCGGAGGAGGACGTATAGCCACGTGGTGTCCTTATAGTTCTCGGGCTTCCTCTCCTCCCGCCTCATGAACGTGCGGTATAGGCAGGCCAAGTCCCTCTCTGGGCGCCAGCACTTGGCAGGGGTCCCCTCTTCCTCTATGGGGAATGGGTAGTTGATGAGCTCCAGATGGCCGCTCCCCACCCGGCACAAGTCCCGCAGCGTCTTCTCGTAATGATCCTTGGCCACCGGGGGTAGCTCCACCTTCGGCGTCGGCCTCTTGTCCCGGGCTTCTCGGCGAGCCACCAGATATGCTGCCACCTCCTTCTCCTGTCTGTTTTTGAGCCGAAGAAGATGGTCTGGCTCAATGTCAAGAACCGGCATCGGCTGCCGACTAAGGAATTTCCTCTCGGCCCCATCCCAACAATCGGTCTTGTGAAGCCGATAGAAGGCCGTCCGGCTATTCCACCACTTAATATAATCCTGGGTCACTCGGGGCACGCGACTCGGGGCTGGCACCCTGAAGGAGGCAGAGTCCGCCCGGTGGAAGAAGTCCCACCAGCTTCTAGCGTGCTCGGGAATCGCACTCCCCCGGACGTTCCGCGAAGGCAAGCCGAATTGCGCATGATAAGCAGGGATATGCTGGTCATACCCGAAGTTGCGGCCAAATCGGAAGGGGTAATACGGCTCCAGTAGTGCATTGTCTCCCTTCCGGAACACCAACACGCTCGGGCGGATAGCCAGCGCCCAATCCCTCAGCTCGGGCTCCAGCAACGGGCGCACCACGTTTTCCTGGCTGATAGGGTGGACGTACCTCTCCACCTGGTCATCCTTGCATTCCCTCTTATTATTCACGAGGGGGCTTGAATGTGCGGCCAGCGTCCAGAAATGAATGGTACCGGCTGCATCCCGGGGAACCGTGGTCAACCGGCCCCGAATATCATATATCCGCATGGAAGTGGAAGCCGGCTCTGCACTCGCGAACTCCAGCATCCTCGGCACCAGCCCCCAATCCTGAAGGACTCGTGGGGCGAACTCCGGAAATAGTGAACAAACCCACGCGTTGAAGAAATGCAGTGGGCACACGTACCGGGCCTGCCTCGGGAACTGGTGCGTGCTGATGTCTCCCAGTGCCTTATAAATCAGACAGAGCGCCGCCGGGCACAGAGAAAGTTTAACACCCCACGCCATCTGACACGCCGGGTAGATGGCATCTGGCCGGATCACCGTCTCATCCCCGTACGGCATGGCAAATGAACACAGCCAGTACGTCAGATAGGCGGCACAGTGAGTTTGTGGGTCGACCCCCATCGGATTGGCCCCGCTCCGACGTCCCCTGGAGGGGATCTTCACATCATGCTTGGGCTTCGCACGTTTCTTGCGAGCAACAGCGGTGCCGACGCAAGGAAAATCTTCATACTGCTTCAGCCCATCATAGAAATATTCCAGCCATACCGCCATACGCACCCGTTTCCTATCCCCACGGGCGGGCTGCTTCCCCTTGTGCGACAGCTGGTACAGCTCCCGGTACGCCTTCATCAGGTACCGGTATGAATACCCCAGAGAATAATAGCCGTCCCCGTTAGTCTCGTCTTTGATCAAGTCCGGGAGGCATACTTCTTCATAAGGCTCCCCGTCAATGGGCAAGCCGCTCAGCTGGCTTAGGCTCCACAAATCAAGTGAAGTCTCTCCCTCTGCCGTGTAGAAGGTATTAGTCTCCGCACTAAATACTTCTATCATGCCGCAACAGAGACCCTTGGAGATGGGATAACCATACCGGGAAGCGTACACGCTGTGATAGATGCCAACTCGGACCAGCAACGGGGCGTAGTTGAACAGTACATATTCCGTGAACTCCACCGCCCCTTCTCGGAAGCTGTGGGCGTCTTGAAGCTTCAGCTCCCCGAACCAGCCCAGTGATAGTTCGTACTTGAACCTGATGGCCAAACAGTCCAATATGAACGGCTCCTCCCTATAACCTCATTTTAGGGGAGCCAAGAATAAACCAAATCGGGGCGACTCGCCATGCACCTTCCCCGCAGACATGTCTCACCTTGCTGGCGTGAACTGAGGGGCTCGCACCAATTTATCTTCAGCCGGCAGCACCCCTTCGATCCCCAGGACTGGCTTCCATTCCCGGGCTTCTCCCACCAGATACATCGGAATGCTCCTGGGGACGCTGTACAGCAGACTGTCTCGGGCATGCAGGATCGCCCGCTCGGCCGCCTTTATGACGCGATAATCTCGCCCCTCTCGAGAGCGTAAATGCTTCAGAAATCGAACGAGGTGCCTATCTTTCGGGAAATCCTTCCTATATTCTTCAGTGGCCCGATCGAATGTGAAGCCGCTTTCAACTCTGACGAGTCTGCGGACGTCCATGCTTTCACAGTCAGACCTCGATGACTCAGCCAAGGCCGCAATCTCCGCGTGCTCTCGATCTAGATCCTCCACATTGAGCCATGTGACTGCCGGCACGGGACCCCGCGGGATGAGGTCGGCCCCGATAGCAGCAGTAGGAGCAGAGGAACCACTTGGGGCAGCCATTTATCTGCAAAGATACATAAACAGAAGATCAGAATAAGCCACATGCGAAAGGAAGTGAAAGACTGTAAAAGAAGGGCTTCGCTACGAGTCAAATAAACAAAATATTACCAATTTCTAACGAAATTTTGGCAGAGTTTCCCCTAGGTCGGAGGCGTAAGGGAAAACATGGGTGCGCGTCCACAAGGAGTGACGGCCCCAACAAAGCATGGTGGGCCCCAAGAGGCAACACCAGAAGTCCGCCGGTCGAAGGAGTCCTCTTCCTCAGCTAAAACTCCCCCTGGAGACCCTCACCGGTACACTACCCTGGGTGCCTTCACCGGCACACCCGCAGGTGCCCTCCCCGGTACACCCCCAAACAGCCTTCGCCGGCACGCCCCCGAGGGCTTCGTCAGTACACCTCTCGGCCAGTTCCCCGGCACACCCTATGAGGGCTCCGCCGGCACGCTCCTCAGCACGCACACCCCGAGTGCCTTCCCCGGCACGCCCGGTTGGTGGCTTCACCGGCACACGCCGAAGACTGCTCACCGGCACGCCCCGAGCGCTCCCGTGTTCCCCGGCACGCACCCCATCAGGCGCTCCCCGGCACACTTGTGCCCCGCGCTCCCCGGTACACCCGGAAGCCGTCTTCCCCGGCACGCTACCCCGTTCGCCGGCATAGCCCCCGGAACGGCTCTTCTCCGACACAGTCCCCGTGGTGCCCTCCCCGGCACACCCACGGGGGGCTTCACCGGCACACGTGCCCCATGTGCCCTCCCTGGCACACCAACTGAGGCGACCTCCCCCGGTACGCCCGGGAGCGTCGTCACCGACACACCCTACGCCCTCTCCCCAGTGCACCCCCACGCACACTCGCCGACGGCCGTCTACGACACCGGAGATGAAGATGAAGAAGGGAGGGAACCAAAAAAAATGGTGAAAGAAAAGGAGGAGGAGGCCTAGGGCCTCACCGTGCCCTATACGGGAAGACAAGGAGGGGGGGGGGGAATAGAGAAGGGGAAAGAGAGGGAGGGGAAGAACGGAGAAGAGAAGAGAGAGAGGGGGGACGGCCTTTGCGGCGGTGCCCTCACCGGAGCAACAGCAACGACGACGGCCGCGGCGGTGGTCGTGCTCGGAGAAGAAGAAGAAGGACGAGGGGGAGGGCTCTCGTCCGCTCGGTCGCCAAAGAGAGAGAAAGAGGGAAGAAGGGGGGGATTCGAAACGGGTGACCGTTCGAATCGCCCCCGCCCCCCTTATTTATAGAAAACAAAAAAAGGGAGAAGAAAAAAAGAAGAAAAGAAAAGGAAAAAGAGAGAAAAAAAAAGAAAATACAAAGGGGAAGGAGAAGAACGAATAAAAAACAAGGGGGGGGAGAAAATAAAAAAAAAGAGAAGAAAAGGAGGGGAAAAAGAGAAGGAGATTAAAAGAGGAAAAAAAAGAAGAAAGGAAAGGGAGGGATAAAAAAAAGAAAGGGAATGAAAGGAGAAATAAAAAAAAAGAAGAAAGAAATAAGTATATATGTATGATATTAAATATATATATACATATGCATACACGTGTATATGCATACATACTGGTATCTTCTTACGCATCTACTCGCACGTGTCAATGTGTGAGTCAATGTCGTACGATAATAGGTGTCTCCAAAGAACGTTCCATCCCCACGATCTTGGACGGACACGCATTTACACAAGCAAAACAACTCTACCCCTGCAAGGACTCCACTAAGCTCCCAACAGACAAGGCCCTCCCCGGCACCTTAGCCACCCGCATCACACAATATTGCCATCACGGGCCCTACGCCCGGATTGGCAGAACCTCTATCCTTGCGTTGGCATTAATCCCTTGCAAACGAATAAGTCCCTTTCCGGCGCAAGGCCCCGTGCCCTAGCCACCCACTCCGCACAATATTGCCATTATGGACCTTACGTCCGAATCGGCACAGACTCTCCCGTTGCGCTGGCATTGTCTTCTTGCCAACGAATGAGCCCTACCGTCCGGCGCAAGGCTTCGTGCCCTAGCCGACACTTGCATATCACTCACTCAAAAAAAAAGAAAATAAAATAAAATGGGGTTAAAAAATAGAGATATCCCGCCGGACTTTCCCCTATGTGGGGACAAGGGTAAAAATGGCAATAACCCAGCTGTGGCGAAAACCCGAAAGGGCGCTACGGGCAAAATTGGGTACCCCGCCACGTGAAAACCCGAAAGGGCGCGTGGGCAAAAGCAAGAGGGGGCCGGTACCGGCGAAAACCCGAAAGGGCGCTTGTATCGGTAATATGGTACAAAAAGAAAGAAGAACAAGAAAAGACGAAGATATCAACAAAGCATGTCGGTTCCCGGCATCCTGTCGGCACTGACGAAGAGACCAAGAGACCAAGAGACCAACAAAACATGCCAGTTCCCGGCATCTCGTCGGCACTGGCGAAGAGACCAAGAGATCAACAAGGCATGTCAGTTCCCGGCATCCTGTCGGCACCGACGAAGAGACTAAGAGACAACAAACCAGGTCAGTTCCCGGCATCTTGTCGGCACTAACGAAGAGACCAAGAGACCAACAAAACATGCCAGTTCCCGGCATCTCGTCGGCACTGGCGAAGAGACCAAGAGATCAACAAAGCATGTCAGTTCCCGGCATCCTGTCGGCACCGACGAAGAGACTAAGAGACAACAAACCAGGTCAGTTCCCGGCATCTTGTCGGCACTGACCAAGAGACCAAGAGACCAACAAAATATGCCAGTTCCTGGCATCTCGTCGGCACTGGCGAAGAGACCAAGAGATCAACAAGGCATGTCAGTTCCCGGCATCCTGTCGGCACCGACGAAGAGACTAAGAGACAACAAACCAGGTCAGTTCCCCGCATCTTGTCGGCACTGACGAAGAGACCAAGAGACCAACAAAACATGCCAGTTCCCGGCATCTCGTCGGCACTGGCGAAGAGACCAAGAGATCAACGAAGCATGTCAGTTCCCGGCATCCTGTCGGCACCGACGAAGAGACTAAGAGACAACAAACCAGGTCAGTTCCCGGCATCTTGTCGGCACTGACGAAGAGACCAAGAGACCAACAAAACATGCCAGTTCCCAGCATCTCGTCGGCACTGGCGAAGAGACCAAGAGATCAACAAAGCATGTCAGTTCCCGGCGTCCTGTCGGCACTGATGAATAGACAAAGAGACAACAGACCAGGCCAGCTCCCGACACCCTGTCGGCACTGGCGAAGAGACAAAGAGAGAACAGACCAGGCCAGCTGCCGACACCCCGTCGGCACTGGCGAAGAGACAAAGAGAACAACAGACCAGGCCAGCTCCCGACGCCCTGTCGGCACGGGCGAAGAGACCAAGAGAACAAGAGACCAGGTCAGTTCCCGGCACCCTGTCGGCACTGACGAAGAGATAACACACTGCTTCAGTTCCCGGCATTCCGTCGGCACTGATGAAGAGACCAACATACTACCTCAGCTCCCGACGCTCCGTCGGCACTAACAAAGAGACCAACAAACAACAAACCAGGTCGGCTCTCGACACCCCGCCGCCATCGACAAAGAGAGAAGAGACGGAGACACCCGCGGGCACCGCCCGGCTCATCCTTCGCCTGCGACACCCGTGGGTGGGGGGCATTTGTGGACACCGAAAATTGCACATCCAAGTGTCATGTTCGGCCCAGCATCAACAACGGCGCCGAGTGAAGAAACCCCGGAGAAATCAAGCACAAAAGGCCCCACAGTCCGTGGGCCCCAAAGGAAATCAAACGGGCCATGACTCGTGTCCGCGACGGGCTCAGAACGGGCCCCAAATACACACCCCCCCCCCCCCCCCCCCGGGGGGGTGCTCAGCGGCACAGCCCAAGGCTGCTCAGCGGCACAGCCCAAGGCTGTTCAACGGTACGCCCCCAGGTGGGTTCACCGGCACACCCCCTTGGGTGCTCAGCGGCACAGCCCAAGGCTGCTCAGCGGCATGCCCCAGGTGGGTTCACCGGCACACCCCTTTGGGTGTTCAGTGGCACACTCCCTGGGGCTCAGCGGCACGCCCCCGGGTGGGTTCACCGGCACACCCCAAAGGGCCTCCAGCGGCACGCCCTGGAAAGCCTTCAGCGGCACACCCTGCCGCGGCCTTCGCCGGCACACCCCTATGGGGGTTCACCGGCACACCCCAAGGGGGGGACCTTCAACGGTACGCCCCCAAGTGGCTTCACCGGCACGCCCCCTCTGGGTGTTCAACGGCACACCCTGCAGGGGCTTCAGCGGCACGTCCTGCAGGCCCTTCAGCGGCACAGCCCTTTGAGGCTTCAGCGGTACGGCCTTTGGGGCCTTCAACGGCACGCCCAAAGGGGTCTTCAGCGGTACAGCCTACAAAGGCTTCAGCGGCAGGCCTTTTTGGCTCTTCAGCGGCACAGCGGTGAAGTTCTTTCAACGGGCGACGTGAGGCCCACGCCCTACGCATCCTTGGCGCGCAGTGGAGCCGTCTGAGGTGGCAGCCGATCGTTGGGCCACGCAGGCTACCCCACTGACAGCCAGGACGGAGGGGAGTCAAACCCCATCATCACGGGCTGCTTCCCGCCCTCGACAGCCATGCTCGAGGGCTCCCCGCTGCTGAGGGTATAAAAGACGCCCGTCTTCCACAGAGAAAGGGGGACAGAGAGAGGCAGAGGAAGAGGAGAACGGAAGAAGAAGGAGGGCGAAGGAGGAGGCAGACGCACGGAGACAGACGGGGAGACACACAACACACACCGGAGAAAGAAGAGAAGAAGAGGCCCTCCCGGCCTGAGCTCCGTCCGACGGCCACCGGGAAGAAACAAGAGTAAGAGAGAGAGAGCTTGTTGTATTGGGGGAAAGGGTTGGGGATAGCGGCCGAAGTCTTAGGCCCGGACGTCTTCTTCCCTCTTGTATCCCATTCCTCCTGGCGTTCTTGGTCTTTCTTACTCTTGTCCATGGCCCCATTTGGGGAGTTTGCTTTTGCCATATGTATGAAGGGCCTCGCCCTCTTGATTCTCATGAATGAAAACCACCCTCTCCGGGTTTCTTTTCGATCTTCGATGTTTTAGGCTAGGCTTCGCGGGTTTTTTTTGACGGACAATCCGTTCCTCCCTCTGTCTCCTTATTCCTCCGGCGTCTTTAGGGTCCTCCACGTCGATGTAGGTTTCCCCCTTCTGTTGGCTTTGGCTCCGTGAGCTCCTCACTCATTCCCTTCTATGGCCATCTACCGTGTTCCCGAGCTTGAGGAGAAGGGGAGGTACCCTTCTTTCCTCCCAACCACCCAGTTACTAATGGGCCACTCCCGGCCTTGAAATCCCCCCATCTTTATTCCTCTTTTCCTGAACAGCCACCAAGTACCCCCCCAGTTGCTAACACCCCTTTTAAGCCTCTCAGCGGTGCACCTTTCCGGCCTTTGGCCGGCACACCTTTCCAGCCCTCAGCGGCACGCCCAGATCAGCCCTCAGCGGCACGCCCAGATCAGCCTTCAGCGGTGCGCCCACCCTTGGCCTTCAGCGGCACACCCTGTTCAGCCTCCAACGGCACACCCTGTTCAGCCTTCAGCGGCACACCCCCTGTTCAGCCCTCAGCGGCACACCCCCTGTTCAGCCCTCAGCGGCACGCCCTTCAGTCCCTCAGCTTACTCCTTGTCCAGTCCCAGTCCAGGTCCCTTAGATGTCTTCGGTCTGTCGTTCTCCTTCGCGTTTTCCGAGTCTCTATAAAGGTGTTGCCCCCCCCCCCGGGGGCCCACCTCCAGTTGTCGGGTTCCGCCACATCATGTGGGCGCGTTCCCTATATCTCCCTTACGCCCCGGGTCAAGGGGAAATGCTGCCGAATTTTGTGAGAAACTAATAAACAATTAAAAGAGGCAAAAGGAGGCAACAAACAAGCAAGATAACTGACGAAACCTTCCAACCCATCAAACCACTGCCGGCATCACGACGAGAACTGAACCGAGCTAACTAACCACCCGGCAGCCCGAGCCTCCGACCCACAAGAAAAGAGATCGAACCGGACAAAGAGAACAAAACACGGGAGGAGTTTTATATAAAACCACACGAAAGTTAAGATAAGAAGAAAAGAAAAGCCTTAAAACAAATAATCAAAAAACTGATCGAGCCTCCACCCTCACGCCCCATTGACCTTCAGCGGTACGCCCCTTTGGCCCTCAGCGGCACGCCCTCATTGGCCTTCAGCGGCACGCTCCCTTGGCCTTCAGCGGTACACCCCTTTCAACCCTTCAGCGGTACACTCCCCCTTTCAACCCTTCAGCGGCACACTCCCCCTGAGCCCCCCAGCGGCACACTCCTCCTGGCCCTTTCAGCGGTACACTCCTTCCCTTCGCCGGTACACCCTCAGCCACTGTATAGACTTGGCCAACGTACAGACTTCATGGTAACCAGTGTATAGACTTTGGGTAGTGTATAGACTTCACACACCGACGTACAGACTTTATGCTGGGCAATGTATAGACTTTGAGCATCCAGCGTATAGACTTCATATCCCAACGTACAGACTTCATGATGGCCAGTGTATAGACTTAGGCAGTGTATAGACTTCACACCCCCAATGTATAGACTTATCCAGCGTATAGACTTGGGCAGTGTATAGACTTCACACTCCAGTGTATAGACTTGGCCAGTGTACAGACTCCGGGCCAGTCGACGTACAGACTCCAAATTGCAACGCGTAGACTTTGCTCCACTCTGCTCCAGTGTACGGACTTTGGGCTTGGCAACGTATAGACTTCGAGCCTGGGGAACGTATGGACTTTATATCACTCCCCCTCCTTCACCGACACACTCTCCAGCGGTACGCCCCTTTGGCCTCCAGCGGTACGTCCTTTGCAGCCCTCACCGGTACACCCCTTCGCCACCCAGCGGTACACCCAATACCCAGCGGTACACTCCCGTCTCTCCTTCGCCGGCACACTACATGCATGCATATATACATCACGATAAGGGCATCAACAATAGCAAATAAATCAATAAAAATCACGCTAATTGAAGGACTCCAAATGCGCAATATTGATCATAATAAAGAGGCGGGAGGGGTAATAAAAAATAAATAAATAACAAACCAATGATAATAATAAGAATAATCATGCATAGAAGAAGAGAAATCATCCCGGACAAAGGCACGAATAAATAGTAAACATCAAATCAGAAATCCCAGAAGGTATAACCAAGAAAGCTCTAGATAAAAGACGCTAATGCCCACGCCGCAGCCCGCTCTCTCCCCGGGACCCGGGGCAAAAGGAACAACAACGCTGCCCCTTTAGGTCGAGCCCGAGTCTCGGGAATTCCTCCGATATGGCCGGGCTTTGATCTAACCTCGGGCCGACATCCTAATCGGACCGGATTTGTTTTCTCGTTCCAGGTACCTTCCGAACCTTCATTTAAAATTGCCGCATGCTCGGCATACATTTGAAGGGATCTACCTCGATTTTCTCATTGTGGCGCTGCCACGGACTTGTGTCCGAATACAAAAGGTCTACGAGTGGCCGACACGGCCGACAGTTTATGGCCTTAATACAACTTTCAGTGTGACCCATCCCTATCTCTCTCGTATAATTAGTGTTACTCCTTTCGGCCGCGGGACCTCTAATTTCGGCAATTAATCAAGGGTATTCCCTCGTATGAGGGATGTAAATGACGTCGTGACCTTCATGGCGCGACGGGATTCGGTCCCGACACGAACCACATAATCGTCTGACGAAGTCAGATCGAGCGCACCATGGGCTCTCCGGAGCCCGAATAAATTGTCACTCCGGTGACTGGCACGCCCACGCACTTAATAAAACCAACAGACGAACCGGAACAACAGTTTAACGGAAAGTGCGTCCACACCAATCCTTGATGGACCTTCATTGGGCCGCATTTTAAGACCGTTGGCCGGCTGGCAATGGCCGCTTCGGGCCTGGTGGCCCTTAAATGCTAATGGGTCTGGCGTTACTAGGCTGTGTGGAGCCTGACATATTTTCTCCTCCTCATATAGGTTTGTATACTTCCTATAATAATAAGGATTTTTTACATGTAAACCATGGTTAAATGTCAAATTGTAATATTATCATGCCTATAAATGCATTGTAGGGATATTGCTACTTTTTTCAAAATAGTAAAAAAATGTCATCGTCGTAACCGTCGTAGCCACCCGTGAATCTAACCCTGGTTAACTTTAACTCGACGTGGGAAAAGATGGTAATGCCTATAGTTAAAAAAAAATCATGTCCCTCCCAACTTCGCCTCTCTCTTACCCTAACTATGATTCCTAGGAAACCTAAACAATTGAAGAGGGGGAAGTACCACATGGAAGGCCGTTAGGAGGAGGGCGCCGACAGTCGGAGAGGGGGCGTGCATACTGGAGGGGGATGATCGGGGTGGCCGCCGGGAGGAGGGGGTGTTTGAAGGGGGGTTGCATATAGAAGGCAGACTATGATAGGAGGGGGGTACGTAGTAGGGAGGGGAGGTCGCATGGAGGGAGGGGGGGACTCTGGCAGGAGGGGTTATAGAGGGGGGAGGGGGGATTCTAGCAGAAGGGGAGTAGCCGGAAGGGGAGGTCTCAAGGAGGGGGAAGGGGGTTGCGGGGTTGGAGGGGATGACTCCGGTGGGAGGGGTAGCAAGGTGGGGGTATCGCCATGGGGAGCCCCCTGGCACCGCTATTGTAGGTCTTCGTCACTACCTTAGTCAAGAGGCTCCTACCACTCCTAGCCAATCCCGCGGAGCTCCACGAGGTGGATAGGACACAGACGATAGACATGACGTCATCGTCGAGCGGCCGGGACGACAGGGAGAGGGTGGCTAGCTAGCCCATGATGTCTCGCGACGATGACACAGGTGGAGGGGGCATAGCTGGTAGTGACCATGGTGTCCATCTGGCTGGGGACCATCGCGTTCAGCCTCTGCTTGGTGCATACCTCCACCTTCTTTATGTCTCTCAGTCTCCCTCTCTCTATCTCACAGTAAGCCGGCCCCCCCTCTCTCTCTCTCTAAGGGGGGCAAGGGTTGCAGGCGTCACCTCCCTCTCTCTCTTTCTTTGTAGAACTCTCTCTCTCTTATCTCGCTTTTGATAAGATTGAATAATTGAGGTTTTAGAGGGATATTTTAGTCATTTATTTATAAAGTAAAAAATATTTGAATCTTTGTAGAATATTCTCCTTTATGTCGACAAAAGTTAACCGTGGTCATATTTTTACAATGTTTTGACAAAACTGAAGGTATCCCTACTAATAAGTTTCTAGACACGATGTTTCTCGTAATCTGATGTTTAGCGATGATTTATATGAAAAACAATCTAATAATAGCCTGACTATATATACTTGGTGCCGGCACCCCTCAACAAATCTAGTGCATCTCGAGGCAGATGTGGAGAAACCATACGGTTCAAAAGCCAACAGTAAGCATCTATGCACTTGAATTCCATCATAGGTATAGATCGTGTATTCATTGCTGCCTGCGGAATGTACATTAGTATGACCGTTCGTTAAGTGTTTGTTCTTGGGGGCATGGCGGGTGGGGGAGAAATAGTTGAACATGGAGTGATGACCAAATCAATCTGAACAAAAGTAGCTAGGCTAGATGCCATACTAACTGATACGTGATTCAAGGGAAGAAAGGTTGCAGAAACTTGTAGCAACTCCATGAGCAGCCAGCCAGCCTGCCAGGGGTTGGACGTCGTCATGCGCGCGGCGTTTTCCTTGAACCTCTAAAATGGAGATTGATTAGCTGCCGTAAGTCATTGATGGAGCCGAAAGCCATGAATCCTTGTACATCATTGTACCACTCTTAACCCTTCCCACCAATCCTTGTCCCCTGCAATGATTTTGATGTTTTTTTTCCCACTGTTGGCAACCAAAGGAAGCTTCTTCAGCTCGGGACAGTGATATACCTCGAGTTGTTCTAGGGAATTAAGGGAGAAGCAAGGGCTGCTTGCTTATGCAACACTTCAGTGCTGGGAGGCTATATATCCAGTTCCATCCTGTTGAGCGTAGGGAGGGAAGAGCAGTCGCAATCATGGGGCTTGTGATCTCCTGATATGCCCCTCCTCCTCCTCCTCCTCCTCCCCCCACTGCATCCACCGGTACGACAGCACTTCCTCGACCCCGGCCCGTTGCAAGAAGATCTGAAGGCAAGGCAGCTTCAGGTCGCGAAATGCCATGAGAGTTGCTGGTGCAAAGACTGCGGAGGCTCTCAAAAATACTAGGGGGCGTATCCCCAACTCTGATGTTTCCAACCTTAATTGTAGATACGTAACTCCTCCGGACTACTTTGGCATTTGCTTAATTTTGCTGTCAAACCTGAGGTCGATCGAGTCTTCTTCGGACATGCACGTTACGTAAAACAAAGGTAACCGAAGCATCTCTGGCCTCCCAGAGGGTTCACATAGATGTTCAGTCGTGATGTCCGGGGCTTCGGAAAAATCCCGACGTCAGTGGTTCATCTACATATATATATAGCCTATGGGCTGCTTTGTTAATCGAACCGTCGGTTGGGTTTATAATCCTATGAGAGAGAAAAATGGCGGGGCCCACCCGCTTCCCTCACACACAAGAGCGGCGTTCGACCCCGGGCACCGTGTTCGACCCTTTGGGGTCGAACACGAACACGGTATCCGTGTTTGAATAACAAAGCAGCCCTATAAGATTACTACCTCAGGAGAAGATAGAGTATGGAGAGCCGAAACCCGAGACGTGTTTCGGCATTTCATCACCTTTCTTGTCAATGGAGAGGTACGTTGTGGATTAGATTTTACTCCTCGTCATATAGAGTAGTATCACTCATTTTCAGATTATTGGTGGACGTCAAGTTGTTAGTTAGCAAGATCAACAATCCACAATATATGAAAAGCCGCGGAGTGTCAATTTCGAATCCCAATTCTCTCGTTCCCCTCACTGAATCCCTCAGTCCCAGATAATATTTAGCGGGTCATCCTCCCTGCATAGTCCATGCATATATAGATCAGCCCGAGGGTTTCATAGTCTCAGGCTAAGAAAAGAAAGTTTGTAAATTAATTAGATCACTTTATGGTTTAAAACAAGTACCTAAATAATGGCACGAGAAATTCGATGAAATTATTCTTTCTTATGACTTTAAAATCAATCAAATTGATACATGTGTATATCATAAAATATTTGATGAAAATATTGTCATATTATGTTTATACGTTGATGACATTTTAGTCTTTGGATCCAATATGCATGTTGTTAAAGAAACAAATAAATTTTTATCTCAAAAATTTGACATGAAAGACTTAGGTAAAATTGATCTAATCCTCAACACTAGAATCATAAGAAAATCATATGTAATAACATTATCATAATCTCACTGTGTAGAGAAAATTCTTCGAAACTTCTACCACATATATTGTCAACTCATATCTATCCCTTACGACACCAGTGTTCATCTAAAGAAGAACCTAGGAAATCTAGTACTCCAAAGTGAATACGCAGAAACCATAGGATCACTTGGATTCCTTACAAACTACACAAGGTCAGATATTGCCTATGCAGTCAGTAGGCTTAGCAGATATACCATTTACCCAAGTGAAAGTCATTGGAATGCTCTAGAAAGAGTACTTAGATACTTAAAAGACACTACGTCATATGGCTTACACTACACTGGTTATCCATCTGTTTTGAAAGGCTATAGTGATGTTAATTGGATCAGCGATTCTCTAGATGTCAAATCCACATCAGACTTTATTTTCATGTTGGGAGGAGGAGCAGTGTCATAGAAATCCACTAAACAAATAGTATTAGCTATAATTAAGTATAATAGAATCTGAAATAATTGCATTAGACACTATCTATACAGAAGTTGAATGGTTGAGAGATCTTTTAGCTAACATTCCATTAATGACAAATCTTTTGTCTCTTACCTCTATTTTGTGTGATTGTAAATTTGCAATTGACAAATGCACATAGGCAAACATTGATGTAAAAATGAATAGACATTTGAAAGTGCGACACAAATCAATAAGAGAAAAAAATGAAACAATAGTTGATAGCCTTGAACTTTGTGAAGTCAGAAAGAAATCTTGCAGATGTATTCACAAAAGAATTATCTAAAATAGTGGTTCTAGAAGCGTCAAGGGGGATAGAATTGAGCCTACAAAATAAAATATTACTATGGTGGTAACTCAATCTCACGGAGGTTCAATATGTAGAAACAAATTTGATATATAACTTTGTGGAGCACTAATGATTTATGCTCCCATCCCTATGGCGCTAGTGCTCGTTTAAGAGCAAGAGGTAAGGATGAGTTTTATGCTCTTAATGAATCTAAGATTCATGAGACATGGTGATAACCTTACTCACATCCTTTGAAGGATTCATCGACATGTGTGAAGTCGTGAAGTCACAATTATGAGATGTGGGCTATCTTATAAAACACACATAAAATACTTGCGAAAGACCATTTATAGCGCAAACCCCATAGAATCTCGATTCAGCTATACTATGTGTGAATTTGAGAAAATCTGAACCATGGAACCTGATTCAAGACATAGTCTACCAAACATTCTCATAAATAACCTCAAATAACACTAAGTGAAAATTCAAATCGAAATATATTTTCACCTATTAAGTAGTATAAGGGGCTCAACAGGCTTTTATTCGTTTGCTTGCTAGCTTTCTATTTTTTTAATTTAATATTTTTTAAAAAAAAATAGATCATGTGGAGGATTGTTAAATGCATGTGACATAAAAACTTTTAAAACCAATAAATAATAAAACTCACGAATCATTGTAATATTCACACAAAATGAATGTTGTAACGTGCAACATTTCCAGTAAATGGAAACGTTAAACACTAAAATGTAAAAGAATTGAAGGGGCGGCCATAAATTTTGTGAACATTGGAAAGGGTCTTCTAAGGCCTATATATAGACCCCTTATCCATCCAAAACATAATATATATAGATACAATAGTAACATACACCAACAACACGTGAAAGCTTTCTCCAATTTCTCTCTTCTTCTTTTCATTCCCTCGCAATTTCTATTTTCTTTGTGCTGGGTTCCTAAAAGTTGGATTGAGATTCACCAAGGCTCTCTTCGAGAATGTGCCGACGAGAGAGAGAGGGTCGCCTACCGAAGAGTCATTGTATCACTACGAGGCCTTTGCTGTGAGACACGCACGTAGGGGTGTTCATGGTTCGATTTGGGGGCTTTTTTTTCCAAACCGAACCGAACCAAACTAAACCTCAAATCGAACCGAATCGAACCAAGCAAATTCGGTTTGGTTCAGTTCAAACCAATTTTTTTATTTCTTATTATAATATATATGAATTTAATAAATTATATATATATATAAATTAAAATACTTATATTTTGTATATTTATATGCCTATGTAATCCTGTTTTTAAATATTTTAATATATTTATGATATATAATATTAATAAATATAAATATAAATAATCAATTCGGTTTATTCGATTTGGTTCGACACGTTATGAAGTCAAATCGAACTGAATTTAAATTCAAATCGAATCAAACTGAACCGAAGTTTGGTTCGGTTCGATTTGATTAGTTTGAATCGAATTATGAGCATCCCTACGTACACGTCGGGTGATAATAGTTCTCTTAATTTTAATGACTACGCACTTCGACCAGACAAACTATGTTTCTAATTTTATTTTTAGATCTAGTTATTTATTGTTAGTTCTTATTTTCATCACAATATTCCTAACACAATATACGTAAGGTCGTCTGATCCCATCGCACGGGGATAGCGAGCATTTGTTCTTCCTTTCTTTCTATGGGTGTGATCATCTTTTATCATGTTATTATTATCAGAGCTGTAAGGCTAGTCTCCCTTCTTCCTCCCTAATCAATCTTCTTCTTCCTCACCTCAACC